>JAHUXG010003507.1:0-419007 GCA_020740815.1 Sciurus niger
AACAGAAAATTAAAAAAAAGAATCTAATGATGTGGTGGTAGTCATTGGCCACAAAATACAGATCCTAAAGCATTTATAAAATAGAAAACACATTGTTTTTCTTTTATTTGTCATATCGACTACAAAGTTTTGGCATACCTATGTCTCTGATTTTGTTCTTTAAATGTGAATTCTCTCAAACAAGTCTCTTTGTGTTGTTCCTTACCCTAAATAAAAAAATCAAAATTTTCCACAGAAACATGGTTAATGTCAGAAAATCACTTCCTACTCCCAATTCCACACAGCATGGCTTAAGAATATCCATCAAAATCACCAACAGCTATAAAAATGCTCTGTTAAAGTTGAGACTGGACCTTCAGTGATACAGGAATGCCAGATTTAAATTCTCATTGTGGTTGCTGAGTGACATTAGAAGAAACTAGGATAAGTACTCAGCACCAATTCACTCTATTCCTAAATGAAAATAACATTTCCAAATGCAAAGCACAACAAGTGCAAAAATGTAGTGGAAAATGTAGCTCTCTTTGGTCATCAACTCTAGGTCTCACAGGGGACATTGAGGTTGACTTGAAACATGCACAGAAGAACCAGACCCTTTATTTGCTCAGCACCTTGGTGTCTGCCCCAGAAGACTACAGATTCCCAAATACTACGGCAGTTGACATTTTGAATTTCATGTGATTAACTCCTGGTGAACATCATGTCTTCCTTAAAAACTTTCTGAATTAACCACATCAACATTCTCATGAAAATGATATAACCTATCATTTCCTGATAGTCACCTCATCTCCAGGAAGACATATTCTTATAAATTTTAGGTCACTGGGAAAATACAGCTGACTCTTACCCTAGCTTCATGCCAAAAAAATCTCATTGGAATGAACTTACACTGAAAACTGACTCTTCCAACCGTGTTCCATTTCCTTCACTTAACAGATAAGAAAATGTTGAGTATTTAAAAGATTTGAATTATCTGAAGAGATTCAGTTTGTCATGTGACCGAATCCTTTTCTGGCTTTCCTGTATGACAGACTTTGTAGAGAAACTAACCACAGAAAAAAACAATCACTTTCCAACATATTTGTAATTTCACCTTTGAAAACAATCCTGCCAATAACGTTAGTTGCATGGTGATGGCAAAACCATACCTGGTTGTAAATTAAAATTACAAATATATTGTGGTAAGAGTGCAATGCCTGGGAAAGTGAGCAGTTCCCTTTCCCTGTCTTAGCCTTTTTCCAGAAAGTCTAATTAACCAGTGGTCCCTATATTTTGCATTATCAATAACTGCCCTAAGAGTCTGACTGCTCTCTTCTAAAATGTAATACATGTCTGTGAAATGAGTTGTTTCTTCTTATCTGTTCTGTGAGCATGCTTTATATTAAAGACCATGCACAAGGTCTTCAGTTGCATAGTTTAGGAGTTATTTTTCAAAAAGAGAAAAAATCCCCAATGATGGGATGGGCCTAAGATGATGTCTAATAACTTATAAATTTTGTGAGAAATTGTGGATCAGAGTTCAGAATTTGGAGTTTTTGTTTTCCTCTGGGCCTGCCTGCACAAAATAAAGTTCTCCTCTCAAGTGCTCCTTGCTGCTTCTCCCTCTGTCTGTTTCCCGCAACATTTTGTTTCCCTGCCCAGGAAGCAACAATCATGCTGTCACTTTGTGGCAGCAGGGCTACTCATTGCTTATGGAGTGTGTGGTACCCCTAAAATTTAAACAGATGGCATCATGCAGTAGTTTTCAGATAACCTTCAACTGGGAGACCTGCATCACCACAGCAGTGACTGCCAGTGGACTCCTTGGAGAGTTAAACCATCACCAGCACAATCATCAGGATAAAGGTAAAATCCTGGGATCTGGAACTTCAGACCTGTCAGTAAGAGAAGGGGAGTTTGATAATCTTCCATGACCACCTGCAGTGGAGCCACAGGTATCAGGGACTCCAGCAGGGGAATCATCAATAAGGGAAACTCTGAAAGTGGGGTGACAGTGTTTTAAAATTCCTGAATGTGTATGTGAGTGTGAAAATTATTGAGAAAGTTGTTCTATATGTAATTTTGGCTGTGATATTTCTTAGTGTGTGTCTTTTTCTCAGTTTAAGTTTTTATTTTATGATGAATACATTATTTCTCCTAAACAAATTAGTCTTGTATTGTTTAAATGAAATTTACTGCCCTCTGCTTTTTTTTCTATTGTCTTTATGCAGAGGTCAATTGATCAAGGGTCAATTCTCAAATATCCTAAAAAATTAACTTCATGTGACTTAAAATGATTGGAGATAAAAATAAAGTTTTCTCTAAAATCAATAAATCACACTTTTTTGACCTCAGTGATCAGACAATGAAGGGTGTTCTTTTTTATAAATCATTTAAGGTATATTAATGCCCATTTATTCTAGAATTTTCCTTCAAAGCTATAAGACTTAATATATTAACTAAACTTGATTTTCATGGGTAATCTAAGTTAATATATGAGTGAATCAGATTGAACATAAATGTGACAAATATCATAAATATCTTATTTTTTAAATTTTGGTGAAGGGAATGTTTTAGATTGCTTTGTTTCTGGTCTTCACTAACAGGTAGATGATTAAGGGTTTAAATTCTACCTTCATGTATGTTCTACATACAAGGATTAAAAGAATGGAGAAGAAGAAAAACTCACAGGATAAAAAAAAAAAAAACTATTGTTTTATTTGGTTTGAAGAGTCCTTCAGTATTCGAACTCAAAATTTTATCCCCCTCAATGCCAACACTCCCAGACTTGTGACTCTGGGAATAATGTCAGCAATGAGAAAATAAGAGTCTGAACTATCTGCAGAGGCTCCCACTCCTCCACCTGTCCTTTTTCCTTCACTATCCAAGATAAGAAAAAAATTTTATGTGCAAGTTTTTCTGTTTCAAAAGTTCTTGAGAACCTATCAGCCCAGGATTTGGTGAATCTTCCTTATTTATCTCCTTTTAATATCTGTTACTGGACCTTTAAAATATGGGCCATATTATATTGATCTTACTAGTAGTCTCTTAAAAATAAATCTTGGCTGAATGGGTGACCTATAGGTATGGGCCTGTTTAAGAAAATCATATATTACTGCTATTATCTCACCTTTAAATTGTTTTGTGGATAATATTACAATCTTACAGTTGAAGGTGGTCTGTCAGGGGTGAAATATATAAAAGAGTTTCTGTATGTACAGGCATTTATTCAGTTGCATGATAAAAAGTGTGAACAGTCAGATACTAAGTTAAAGGTGCAAAAAGACACTACTTCTGCTGTGCAAGGATAACAGGGCATCAGAAGCAAAAGTTTTTAAAAGATAAATATTTAAGAGTTTCAAACCCATTTCAGGTGCTTCCAGTATCATTTCCCATCCTGGCCCAGGAAGCCACAGATAATCTCACTGTGCCCAAGGACACCAGCTGTAAACCAGAAAATAATGCCAGAAAAGTTCACTGGGCTATAGAAAAAATTGACATAGAACCTGGCCTCTCCCCTGCATTCCAGTACCTTTTCCCCTGGGGGTTGAGAGCTGCTGGCCACAAAGGATGTGGCATTATGTTTCAACACTGTTAGTTTCTGACCCAGGGATAGAAATAATCTCCCCTTTTAAGATTTGACAGGACAACAATTTTGGGCAGGGAATAACTATCACTGAGGCAAAGCAGTTCATGCCATAATACTATTCTATGAAAAACCTGGGGAAACTGGAAGAATAACTAACCATATTCAGAAAAGAATAAGAGGGGAACTAAGGCCAAATATGAGTTTCATAGGCAGCTTCTGCAAAGGGATCTTCAAGGAAACCATAGAAGAAAAATGGAAAGTCCCTCCTGCACTGCATATTAATATGGCTAGTATAAAAGCAAATCCCAAAAGGCACCTCTGGGTACACTTGATAGTGTAGAGAACTCACTTAAATTTAATGAAATTATGATTAAGATAAGGGAGTCAGATGAGGCTCAAAAATATCCTGTTCTCTAACCATTTGACAGCAACCAGGAAAAAAAAAAAGATTAAGGAAAAGATTTTGTATGTACTAGATTATCTGAAAACTCTTCTTGCAAAAATTTTGTTACATAAATTAAATACATAGATACAATTCATAAGGACTAATTCAAAATATAAATTTTAAAAGGGATCTGTAACCAAAAGTAAAAATAGATAAAAGAAAGTCATAAGTATGGAAAAATGTTAGAAGGTAAAAGAAATGTTCCTGAATGAGAAAGTGTTTTGTATGGTAAAGTCATATTCTTGTGGTAAAATTCAAGATGAGAGGACAAAATTAGTGATGTGAGCAAGTTGCAAATGTCTAAGTAGTCACAGAAGTTCTTCAGAAGGTAAATCTCAAAAATATTGTGCTTGCGATAAAATAGGGTGAATTAGCACAATCAGTTATTTGAACTTTAATATGCTGCTATGAAACAGAGTCTAAATATTGGTTTGCTGTTATCAGTCAAGATAATTTTCTTGTATTTGTATTTGTTAGGTATTAAATTTAGGGAAACTGAGTCTTAAAGGAATTAGGATTTGTACCTGTTTTAAAGTCTTAAATGTTTACTTTGCAACTGGTTAAACAATCAGCTATTATGTACATTATAACAAAATAGTTCACACCCAAAATATGTGTCTAGGTAATATGTATGCATCTGATAACTATATCAATGTATGGTTTGTCTAAATGTTATGTAAAAATTTTTAAAATGAAGTACTGGGCTTGTGGCTCAGTGGTTGCTTAGCATGTGTGATGAACTGGGTTCAAGTTTCATCATTACATATAAATAAATGAATAAAATAAAGATCCATCACCATCTAAAAATGTTTATCAGATAAAAGTTTATGTAAATTTACTGGCAAGATAACCAATAGGGGCTCTCTTTTGAATATGGTCATGTTCATTTGAAGATCCATGTTATACCTGTTTATACCTGTTTACTTTGTTTGACTAAGTGAATTTCTGATCATTGACACTGTTTCCCAAATATATAAGAGATTTAAAGCTATTCTTTGATTTTTTTGTTAATCCATGCAGACATATAATTATTTTGCCATACACTCTAGAGTCTGAATTGTATTTTAATAGTTAAATTTAGTTAAATGTAAAACTTAGGAGAGCACTTTGATAAGTTGGTGTTCTCCAACCTGTTGCCACCTGCAGTAACAAGGCCACAGGAAAGAATCAGAGGCAGACTAGGAATGAACAAATTCTTTATTTTTCTTTAGTGGTGCTTCCTTGCTTGCTTCCTTGCTTGCTTCTCTCCCCAAGTAGACGCCTTGGCACCAACAACAGCTCAATCTTCCAAGATGGTTAAGGCCTCTCTTTGCCTTGTGGGACAAGATACCGGTGGCGTGTTCCCAGTCCAAGTGCAGGTCTTGTGGGCTGAAGTGCCAGTCTCGCATAGAGTGGCGCCCTCAGGAGCCCAACATTCCCATGTGCTCTGTTGTCCAACACCACATGCATGAGGTTGCTGGGTTTCTGGGGGCCACTGCAAGTGCAGCTGGGGCCTGGAGCATGTAAAGGTAGGGGAGGAGGCATCACACACCAGCAGGCCAGCACAGCCTCATCCCCAAACAGCTGCAAGCATGTCTCTACACCAAACTAAAATTATCTGTAGGAAAATCTCTGATTTGTATAAAAACAACAAATTTGGTTGGTATTTATTCAAGTCATTTGATGTTTTATAACTGGATAAGGTAACCTGTTGTCAATAAGTTATATATTCAATTTTGTGTTATTCTTCACACTGGAATTAAAATTTAAATGCATGTTTGAAAAATAATAAGGAATGCCTAACATGTAATAAAGACATTTTAAAATGTATAAATAAAATAAGTAAACGTCGAGTTTCAGAAATAAAACACCTTACCTAAGTTTTGCAAGATGTCCTCACAGCTGCACTAAAACTCTGCCTCTTACCTTATTCCATATTTGAATAACCACTCAAGTTTATTTAAACTTAAGTTCAAAAGATTGGGGTATTTTTATAAGAATTAATTTGATCTTAAAATAAAAGGAAATATACATAGTGAAATAAAAGTTTAGGGTAACAGAATTATGTTTTCTTGGTTAATAGCTATAGTATATACTAACATGTTTTTACTTCTGTTAATTTCATTTTATACTTTATACTTTATAACTATAACACTGACTTCCAGCACAATACTGAGCCCAAATAAACGGAAAGGTAACTAATTTTAAAATTACATCTGTTTAAGTTAAAACCCAGTAATTCTACATTAACACTGGTAAAATTCACTTGCTGGATGATTAACACAAAAACATAGAGACTAAAGATAAAAAAGGCCAAGGAAAATGAACAATATTTGACTCTTTCCCTCTGATGTCAGCTTGAACCCAGGGAACAACAGGGACTTCTCTAAGGCTTTGCAATTCTGGGTCACGTGGCCTCCTGATCAGAGAGACCAGTGAGACCCTATAAAGTAGGAAGTCAACCAGTGCACATTATGTAAGGGGAGGGTCACTGGAAAGGGAAATAATTCCCTAGTGCTTCCAGGGGAAGTCATATATGATCAGCAAGACCTTGACCTATCCTAGCACATGGAACTAAAGAAGCTAAGAAGGTTCTCACAGTGATCCAACAGTGATCTTCTGATGAATTTCAGCTTATTTTTAACAGTGAAAAAGGACAAGGTAAATTTTGACCAAGTTGGTCTTAAACACCTTCCAGGAGAGTTACACAGTACAGCCACTCAATGGCCAACATCCATAGCTATGGTGGCACAATTGATACCAAAGGGGTTAGAGATCTCCAGGAAGTTACAAATAACTGTATCAGGAAACCCACCTACACTGAATCAGGTGTTGCCAGTTAATAGTTAGGTCAAGTCCCATTAGGCAGACAGAATTCTTCCCTTATGAGATTCTATGTGGATACCCACCTCTCATTATAAGGGGTATATAAAAAGATCTAAAACTAAAATGCATCTTGCTCACCCCTTTAAACCATGAGATGCTAATTTTTTTTTATATAATAATAAAGTCAAGTTTAGTTCCTAAATCTTCTTCGGAGGGGTCCTTTCACTGTCTTTTTATCCAAGTCAACTACAGTAAAGATAGAAAATATGGCCCCTTAGATTCATCACAGCAGGGTAAAAGTATTCTCTGATGTTTGGGAGTGTATTCTTGATTCAATTGCATCTGGCAAATTGATCTTCCAAAATAAAGAAACTGCACCTGAAAGACTACAAGGACAAGAGCTCTGCTATGCTACAGTCACTCCAGAAGATGACTTATCTATGCATGGCAGAAGCTTGAGGAACCAACGGCTACCTGGGATAATTGGAAAACTCTTACTTTCTGCATTGGTCTATTTTACTGTCATGATCCTCCTGGCACTTCTGTTTGATCCCTTCATTCTAAATGTACTGACCTGATTTTTCTCATCCTGCTTGGAGGCCATGAAATTCTAAATGGTCCTCTGTAGTTACCAGTGGATTAACTTGGAGGACATGAACAGAGTTGATGCCCTTCAGAAAGATTAAAATGGTATCAAGGGGGGTGTAAATGTGATGGAAATACCAACATGTTGTGACAAGTAATTATAAAGATATTAAAGTAAGGGTCCAATGCCTGGGGAAGGGGTCAGTTCTCACACTCTTTCTAAGCCTTTCTCCAGGAAGCTTAATTTACTATGGATCCCTTCCTTTTCCATGGTCAGTAATTGACGTGTCTTAATTCTCCTTCCTAAAATGTAATAGATGTCTGTGAAAAGAGCAGGTTTTTCTTATCTGTTATTTGAGCATGCATTCTGATAGAGACTCTGTCCAAGACCTTCAGTTGCATAGATTATGAATTTGTTTTTTAAAGAGGAAAAATTCCCAATGATAGGATGGGTCTAAGTTGGCATCAAATAAGCTATAAACATTGTGAGAAACTGTGGATCAAAGCTCAAAACTTGGAGCTTTTTTTTTCCTCTGGTCCCACAAACTTAAAATAAAGTTCTCCTTCCCAGTGCTGCTTGCATCTTCTTGAGCTTTCTTTTCTCCCAAGAACATGTCAAGACCCATGGTCCTGGGTGTGCCATCAGAGAAAGACTTACCTCTGTCTTTTTAAGCATGAAAGAGGTTCTAGCTGAACTTAGAGTCAATAAATTTCTCAGTTATCCATGGTAGCCTGGGGTAGAGGAAGAGGTAGGAAATCTTGGAACAATTATATGCTCAAGTCATTATAATATACAAAGATAT
The DNA here is from genome assembly GCA_020740815.1 of Sciurus niger. NCBI lineage: Eukaryota > Metazoa > Chordata > Mammalia > Rodentia > Sciuridae > Sciurus > Sciurus niger. The sequence goes on from JAHUXG010003507.1 coordinate 8,207, forward strand.
TTAGGTGAATTCTAACCTGAACCCCAACTCTATACTACCACACTCACTTGTGTCCTACTCTGCATCCTCCTTCTGAACTTTTCCTCTAAAGAATTCTAAGAAGAAAATACATGTGCAAAATTAACTGCCCATTGAAAGTTCTATCTTGTCTACCATCTCATGGACAGGGGAGACTGAGGGAGGATGTTCTCCATTGCAAAGCCAGGCTCCTTAAATTAAGGAAAGCCTAAGCAACATAACCAGACACTGTCTTTAAATATAATTATACGAAGTAAAATGTGATTGCTCTCAGGATAGATGAACCCAAGCAAAATATCTGAAGACATAATTGAGGACAGGCAGTTCAGTTAGAAATAGGAAATAAGGTCAAATTGAGAAAATGGAGGCATGAATGCTATCTGCATCTGGGAGGTTGGAGAATGCCCCTGGGAGAATGAAATGTCAAAGACCTCCAGAGGAGGTTTCAAGATGGTGGACTAGGGGGCGGCTGCATTTCAAGTTGCTCCAGGATGCAAGATTCAAAAGAGGAGATAGTAAGAGACTTGGGACCAACTCAAAGCCGCTGGGTGAGTCTCTCCCATTGGGGAGGCATCCCGGATGGGGCGGTAGCCCCTGAACGCAGGGAACTTTGTGAAGTAGAGTGGCTCAGTGAGATGCCCCTCCCCCACTGGAGTGGTAAACACGGACAACTGGGATCATCATAGAGGATGTGGCTCAGCACAGCGCTTGGACTCAGAGCAACTAGGAGTGACTGCATCAGAGCCACAGGGGGTTGCCAGAGGAGGAGGCGAGTGGTGAGTTGATTGGACTAAAAGCGACAGCTTCTGAACACCGGTGGCCTGCCTGGAGGAGGAGCATGGTGGGTCACTTGGTCTCAGAGCCACCACTCCTGAACAGCTGGGGGGGCTACCACGAGGAGGAGGAGTAGGAACAGGGCAGGTCACTTGGACTTGGAGTGATTGCCTGGGGCTATGGGCGGTTGGCGGGAGGAGGAGACATGAAGTAAATGGCTTGGGCTCCTAGTGACTGCGTCAGAAACCCGGCCACTGTCCGGAGGAGGAGGTGTGTGGCAGGTCTCTGGGTATTGGAGATATTGTACGGGGCTCCAGGTGGTGGCTCAGAGGAGGGGCCGCATAGCCAGGCGATTAGGTACAGAGCAGGGTCCCAGGAGCTAGGTGGCTTCTTGCTGGAAGAGCCACACAGAGACACGCCTAGGGGTGGAGCGAAGTTTCCAGGACTGCTGGCAGATTCTCTGGGAGAGGCAGCCTAAGGAGATTCGCCTGCGAAGGGTGAGGCTCCCAGGCCCAGGAGGTAGGTCCAGACCCCTGGGAACGTGGCAGAGGAAGACAGCCCAGCCCAGGCGGTAGTTGTAGATTGAGGGGAACCTCTAGGAGGGGAACTGATCAGCAAGACCTCCCCACTGAGTGAGTCTTCCCTGCCGGGGGAGGTTTTCCCACAGGGACGGTAAAACCAGAGACACAGGCACAAACAGGACTTGCCTCAGCCCGCAGCCTAGTTACCCGTTGGATGACCGTTGGTCAACAAGTGGACGCACCTCTGCCCACTAGCAGGGAATGTACGCCACCTGAGGGTCACCAACCCTAGAGAGGCAGCTTCTTCGTGGAACTTGGCATTATCAACTTCCTTCAAGACTTCAGGCTACTGAAGGATAAGAAGGGATATACTAGCAATCTTCAGGGATATTATAAGTCGATAGAGGAAATCTGAAATATCTTAATGACCCACTGATTACTGAACAATATGAGAAAACAAGGGAAGAAAATGCCCCAAACAAATCTAGATGTTACATCGATAAAATCCAACGACAGCATGGCAGAAGAAATGACAGAAAGGGAGTTCAGAATGTTAATAATTAAAATGATTAGGGAAGCAAACGATGAGATGAAAGAGCAAATGCAGGCATTGAATGATGAGATGAAAGAGCAAATGCAGGCATTGAATGATAGCACCAATCAACAGTTAAAAGAGCAAATACAAGAAGCAAAAGATCATTTCAATAAAGAGTTAGAGATATTGAAAAAAAACAAACAGAAATCCTTGAAATGAAGGAAACAATAAACCAAATTAAGAACTCCATAGAAAGCATAACCAATAAGATAGAACACCTGGAAGACAGAACCTCAGATATTGAAGACAAAATATTTAACCTCGAAAGCAAAGTTGAACAAACAGAGAAGATGGTAAGAAATCATGAACAGAATCTGCAAGAACTATGGGATATCATGAAAAGGCCAAATTTGAGAATTATTGGGATTGAGGAAGGCTTAGAGAAACAAACCAAAGGAATGAACAATCTATTCAATGAAATAATATCAGAAAATTTCCCAAATCTGAAGAATGAAATGGAAAATCAAGTCCAAGAGGTGTATAGGACTCCAAATACACAAAATTACAACAGACCCACACCAAGGCACATTATAATGAAAATACCTAGCATACAAAATAAAGACAGAATTTTAAAGGCTGTGAGAGAAAAGAACCAAATTACATTCAGGGGGAAACCAATACGGATATCAGCAGATTTTTCAATCCAGACCCTAAAAGCTAGAAGGGCCTGGAACAACATTTTTCAAGTTCTGAAAGAAAATGGATGCCAAACAAGAATCTTATACCCAGCAAAACTTACCTTCAAAGTTTACGATGAAATAAAATCATTCCATGATAAACAAAAGCTAAAAGAATTTACAAAAAGAAAGCCAGAATTACAGAACGTTCTCAGCAAAATATTTCATGAGGAAGAGATAAAAAACAAAGAAGCATATCAGCAAAGGGAGGAATTACCCTAAAGGAACTGTCAAATAAAGGAGGAACCAAGATGTGTCAAAAAAATAAATAAATAAATAAATAAAATTTTAAATATGAACCAAATGACCGGGAATACAAATCATATCTCAATAATAACCCTGAATGTTAATGGCCTGAATTCATCAATCAAAAGACATAGACTGGCAGATTGGATTAAAAAGAAAGATCCAACAATATGTTGCCTACAAAGACTCACCTCATAGAAAGAGATACCCATAGACTAAAGGTGAAAGGATGGGGAAAAACATACCATCCACATGGACTCAGCAAAAAAACTGGAGTATCCATCCTCATTTCAGATAATGTGGACTTCAAGCCAATGTTAGTCAGAAGGGATAAAGAAGGGCATTTCATAATGCTTACGGGAAGCATAAATCAGCAAAATATAACACTCATAAACATCTATGCCCAAACAGTGGCTCATCCATGTATGTTAAACAAATCCTTCTCAATTTTAGAAACCAAGTAGACCATAACACAATAATACTATGTGATTTTAACATGCTTCTCTCACCACTGGACAGATCTTCCAAACAAATATTGAACAAAAAACCATAGATCTCAATAACACAATCAATAATTTAGACTTAACAGACATTTATAGAATATACCATCCAACCAAGAGCGAATACACTTTCTTCTCAGCAGCACATGGATCCTTCTCTAAAATAGATCATATATTATGCCACAAATCTAATGACAGCAAATACAGGAAGATAGAGACACTACCTTGTATTCTATCAGATCATAATGGATTGAAGTTACAAATAAATGAAAGAGTAAACAACAGAAACTACTCCAACACCTGGAGATTAAACAGTATGCTACTATTTGATGAATGGATAGAGAAGATATTAGGAAGGAAATTCAAAAATTCTTAGAGGTAAACAAGAACACAAAAACATCATAACAAAATCTCTGGGACACTATGGAAGCAGTACTTAGAGGAAGATTTATTTCATGGAGCGCATTTAATAAAAGAAGTAAAACTCAAAAAATAAATGACCTAACACTACAGCTCAAAGCCCTAGAAAAAGAAGAACAGACCAACACCAAAAGTAGTAGAAGACAGGAAATAGTTAAACTCAGAGCTGAAATCAACGAAATTGAAACAAAAGAAACAATACAAAAAATTGACAAAATAAATAGTTGGTTCTTCGAAAAAATAAACAAAATTGATAAACCTTTAGCCACAGTAACAAAGAGAAGACGAGAGAAAACCCAAATCACTAAAATTCAGAATGAACAAGAAACTATCACAACAGACACGACTGAAATACAAAACAAAATTAGAATCTATTTTGAAAATCTATACTCCAACAAAATAGAAAATTTCGAAGACATTAACAGGTTTCTAGAGACATTAACTGCCTAAACTAAACGAGAAGGACATACACAATTTAAATAGACCAATTTCAAGTAATGAAATAGAAGAAGTCATCAATAGCCTACCAACAAAGAAAAGTCCAGGACCAGATGGGTTCTCAGTCAAGGTCTACAAAACTTTTAAAGAAGAGCTCATTCCAATACTTCTCAAAGTATTCCATAAAATAGAACAGGAGGGAACCCTCCCAAACTCATTCTATGAAGCCAATATTACCCTGATACCTAAACCAGACAGAGACACATCGAGGAAAGAAAATTTCAGACCAATATCCTTAATGAACACCGACGCAAAAATTCTAAACAAAATTTTAGCAAATGTTATACATAAACATATTAAAAAGATAGTGCACCATGATCAAGTGGGTTTCATCCCAGGGATGCAAGGTTGGTTCAACATTAGGAAATCAATAAATGTAATTCACCATGTAAATAGACTTAAAGTCAAGAATCACATAATTATTTCAATAGATGCTGAAAACATTTGATAAAATACTCCACCCCTTCATGCTCAAAATACTAGAAAAAATAGGGATAGTGGGAACATTCCTTAACATTGTAAAGGCCATCGACGCTAAGCCCATGGCTAATATCATTCTAAATGGTGAAAAACTGAAAGCATTCCCTGTAAAAACTGGAAGAAGGCAGGGATTCCCTCTTTCACCACTTCTATTCAATATCATCCTTGAAACTCTAGCCAGAGCAATTAGACAGACCAAAGAAATTAAAGGGATACGAATAGGAAAAGAAGAACTCAAACTATCCCTATTTGCTGATGATATGATGATATACTTAGAGGAACCAGGAAATTCCACCAGAAAACTTTTAGATCTCATAAGTGAATTCAGTAAAGTAGCGGGATATAAGATCAATCTACATAAATCTAAGGCATTTTTATACATAAGCGATGAATCTTCAGAAAGAGAAATCAGGAAAACTACCCCATTCACAATAGCTTCGAAAAAAATAAAATACTTGTGAATCAATCTCACAAAAGAGGTGAAAAACCTCTACAATGAGAACTACAGAACCTAAAGAAAGAAATTCAAGAAAACCTTAGAAGATGGAAAGATCTCCCATGTTCTTGCATAGGGAGAATTAATATTGCCAAATGGCCATACTAATAAAAGTGCTATACAGATTCAATGCAATTCCAATTAAAATCTCAATGATGTACCTTACAGAAATAGAGCAAGCAATTATGAAATTCATCTGGAAGAATAAAAAACCCAGAAGAGCTAAAGCAATCCTTGGCAGAAAGAGTGAAGCAGGGGATATCGCAATACCAGATCTTCAACTCTACTACAAAGCAATAGTAACAAATACGGCATGGTATTGGTACCAAAATAGAAAGGTGGATCAATGATACAAAATAGAGGACATGGACACAAATCCAAATAAATACAATTTTCTCATACTAGACAATGGGGCCAAAAATATGCAATGGAGAAAAGATAGCCTCTTCAACAAATGGTGCTGGGAGAATTGGAAATCTATATGCAACAGAATGAAACTAAACCCATATCTCTCACCATGCACGAAACTAAACTCAAAATGGATTAAGGATCTCGGAATCAGACCAGAGACCTTGCATCTTATAGAAGAAAAAGTAGGTCCAGAGCTTCAACATGTCGGCTTAGGACCAGACTTCCTCAACAGGACTCCCATAGCACAAGAAATAAAAGCAAGAATTAATAACTGGGATAGATTCAAACTAAAAAGCTTTCTCTCAGCAAAGGAAACTATCAGCAATGCGAAGAAAGAGCCTACAGAGTGGGAGAAAATCTTTGCCAATCATACTTCAGATACAGCGCTAATCTCCAGAATCTATAAAGAACTCAAAAACTCTACACCAAGAATGCGAATAATCCAATTGACAAATGGGCTAAGGAAATGAATAGACACTTCACAGAAGAAGATCTACAAGCAATCAACAAACATATGGAAAAATGTTCAACATCTCTAGTAATAAGAGAAATGCAAATCAAAACCACCCTAAGATTCCATCTCACCCCAATTAGAATGGCAATTATCAAGAATACAAGCAACAACAGGTGTTGGCGAGGATGTGGGGAGAAAGGTTCACTCTTACATTGCTGGTGGGGCTGCAAATTAGTGCAGCCACTCTGGAAAGCAGTGTGGAGACTCCTTAGAAAACTTGGAATGGAACCACCATTTGACCCAGCTATCCCACTCCTTGGCCTATACCCAAAGGACTTAAAATCAGCATATTACAGAGATACAGCCACATCAATGTTGTAGTTCCTCACTTCACAATAGCCAGATTGTGGAACCAACCTGGATGCCCTTCAATTGATGAATGGATAAATAAACTGTGTTATATATATACAATGGAATATTACTCAGCCATAAAGAATGATAAAATTTTGGCATTTGCAGGCAAATGGATGAAACTGGAGAATATCATGCTAAGTGAGATAAGACAATCTCAAAAAACCAATGGACGAATGATAATGCTAATAAGTGGATGATGACACATAATGGGGGTGGGAGGGTTAGTGTTAGGTTAGGGTTAGAGGAGGGGGGCAAGAATGGAGGAAGGAGGACTGTATAGAGGGAAAAGAGGGGTGGGAGGTGTGGGGGGGAAGGGGAAAAAATAACAGAATGAATCAAACAACATTACCCTATGTAAATTTATGATTATACAAATGGTATGCCTTTACGCCATGTACAAACAGAGAAACAACATGTATCCCACTTGTTTACAAAAAAAAAAAGACCTCCAGAGTCCTTTGATTACCAAATTTACCTGCCCTTACCATTTTTTTCAAAAGACTCCAGACAAAGACTTGTTAATTAGTACCCCCTTGGATTCATTTGGCCTTCTGACTTTTTTGCCATCTCATGGCATCTCCAGGGTCTACTCAAATAGGGATGAAAGAGAGAGATAAGGGGCTAGAAAACAGGAGAACAAAGGAGATATTAATCTATGAAAGATGCAGGGTATGCTCACTTCTTAGATTGTACAATATCAAAAATGTCCCTCTTCTCCCTACTAGGAGAAGTTGGTTCTGATATATTTAAATAAAATCTGTTTAATATGATTGCCTTGGCATTCTTCTCTGGCATTATACTTGAACATATGAGGAAGCAGAACTTGTCACCTATGAACAGTGGTGTCATATCTGCTGGCGGAAAAAAAAAAAAAAACTCATCCAATTTTCAGAACTCCTACTGTTACCCTTCCTGTAAAACCCTCAGGAGTCATTGCCCTGAGACTAGCTTCCAGAATATCACTTCCGTTGTACTTTCAATCATCCACTTCCATTCAAAATCTTGCTAACCATGTTTTGATCCTTCTCAAAGAAATGCCATCTTGGTTAAGAGTGCTCCTATGATATAAGAGCAAAACACTACAGCTACCATATTCAACGTGGAACTAGTTGGCACTCTGTATCTTGTGATTAAAGTGCATGGAGGTTCCAGGCTCCAGTAGGAGTGTGCACTTTGTTTCTTTCCCTAGGGTTTGTCTGAACATTGGACAACATGTGCCCAAATGAGTGCCTTCTGTGATTTCCTGGGCACTCTACAGATACTCCTGATTCACAGAAAAGTGGAATGACAGTATGATGATGAAATGGTTTCCATGACAAACAGAGAGGCATCTGGTCCTGACCATATCATATGAAGATTCAAGACAAGCACTGACTCTGCTGTGAAGGTATCAGGGAAGACCAAGGATATGAATCCCAGGAGTCTGTTGTATTCTTGAAATGAAATCCTACAATCCTATGTTCTTCAACCAGATAAAGTGGAGCCAGGGTGTGTTGGGGGTTTGGCCCTGAGAGACTACATATATCCCTCTGTTTCCAGGGCAAGGAACCCCATTGAACCCTCACTGCCTGCACTACACTCCAGGCCCAATAAGTTGTGCTGTGCTCATTGGGCTGCAACAGGCAAGCTGGCCTCCAAGATACCCCTATCCTGTTGCAAACAACTGTCCTACTCTGAACTGGGGAACTGTGGTGGGACAGAGAGTTGTTCCAGGCTGCGAGGATCACCCAGCAAAGTCCCTTTTCCATCAACATTGCCCTCTTTTCCTACTCCATTAGGCACGGGTTTACTTGAGATTTTATTGTCTCAGGAAACTGGAAGAGGGAGCAAGCAGCCTCGTGGAATGATGGCTGATGTAGCTGAGGACAGAGGAACATTCAGATCAGGTCAGTGGGTTATATGACAATTGAGCTGGGAAATATCACACTAAGCTGGCTGGTTGTTCCTACTTTCTGATAATTCCAAAACAGGTGACATGTGCAACATGTGACATTTGACATTTAAATGCTGGTGTGTTGCTGCTGTGATGCTTATTAAGGACAGGAGGGAGTGAGTCACTGAGAATGTGTGATGGAGACCAGGAGAGGTCTAGATTGCAAGTCTAGGTGTTTTCTCCTCTCATCTGCCAGGCCCCACCTCTTTAGCTTCAACTCAACACTAGGCTTCACTCAGAAATTCTCTTGGTGTGAGTTTACAAGGAACCCTTCAACTCACCACTTGTTTCAGAATTATCTGGCCAATCTGTCTTGAAATGAGGTTCATCCTCTTGACTAGACAACTGCCTGTCTGACAAGAGGCCCACTGTGACAATGCAGCACTTGGAGGATGCAGACAATATTCCATTGTGACATAACCAGGCAGAAAGATGCTCCATAAAAGTTCATCTGATAGATCAAACAAATGCTGGATAGTGTCATGAGGAGCTTTCTTCCAGACCACAATATCATCTTGACAAGTGCATCAGGCTAAAAGAGAGGAATGGTACAAAGTTTCAAAATTAAATATTAAAATATTCATGAACTGAGGACTTCTGTTAGTAAAAAATCAAAAAACATATTTTCAAAATAAAAACTAATTTCATTGAACAGACACTAAGAAAACATTGTTGTGTTTTGTCATTGTATAACATTGTCATTGTTAATGATCTCTCAAAAAATACCAGTATATCCTGCAGTTTCAAAACACTATGCTAAAACAAAAAAAAGGAAAAAAATGGAAAGGATTTGCCAGATCATTTCATAAGCAGAGATCATTACTGACAATAACTCAACTTAAGGGGACATGAATGTCCTTGAAAATTTATGGCTCATTTTAGTTGCTTGCAAAGCACATCAGATTATAAATATGCTGACTTTCCTTTTCTGGCAAATCATATACAGGGAAAGACTTTCCTGTTACCATGGCACCTCTACCCAAGCATGTAAATTTACACAAGTACAAATTAGGAAAGGCAGCACTGAGTGATGGCTTCTTAAAAACATAATGTACCACATCATTAGAGATTTGAACAAAATAATTTTGGCTAAAATACAAACATGATGACCCCATATGGGCAATTCCTGGATTTCAAAAACAGAAAATTCTAAAGAAAAATAAGATGTGATGGGATTCATTGATCATGAAATACAGATCCTAAAAACATTTATTTCTTTTAAATTGTTATATCCATTACTAAGGTGTGGCATTTCTAATATCTCTGATTTTATTCCTAAATGTGCATTCATTCAAATAGGAATTCTTGTGTGATGCCTTAACCTAAAAAGGACAATAAAAATTTTCCATAGAACCAGGATCAATGTGAGAAAACCAGTTAATACACCCAATTCTACAGGGCATGCCTTAAGAACGTGCATAAAAATCAGTAAAGGTATATGAAAAATCTTCATTAAAGTTGAGACTTGATCTGCAATGACACAGGGAAGCATGTTTGTAAATTCTCACTGTGGATCCTGACATCATTAGAAAGAGAAATAAGTACTCAGCACCAATTCACTCAGTTCCTTCTACAAGATATCTTCTCACTGCAAAGCAGAACATAGAGAGAAAAGGCAGTGAGAAGAGTAAATCTCTTTTGTTATCAACTGTTAGTTTCCCAGCTGATATTGAGATTGACTTGGAATAAACCCAATTTTCCCAGTCCACTTCATTTGCCCACAGATTAGGAGTGTGCACCTAAAGGTTACAAATTCCCAAATGCTATTGCACTTGACCTTTTGAATTTCATGTCATTAACTCCTGGTGAGCATCCTTTCTTCTTCAAGAATTTGCTGATTTGATCCCCACATCAACATTTTCATGAGAATGAAAAACCTAACAGTTCCTGAGTGTTGCCTCATTTCCAGGAAGACCTACTCTTAAAACTTCAAGGTCACTGTGGAAGTGCTGCTGACTCCAACCCCTGCTTCATGCTGAAAAATCTCATGGAATGAGATTCCACTTAAAACTGTGACTTTTTGAACTGCTTTCCATTTCCTTCTTTTAATAGAGGAGCAATTGTTGAGAATTTTATCATGTTGAAATATAAGAAGAGACTGAGTATATCAGGTAACTGGATAATTTTCCAGTCTCTTTCTATGAAATGCTTTCCAGGAAAATCTTCCCAAGATAAAACCAATCACTTTCCAATGAATTTGCAATTGCATATTCTTGAGCAATCCTGCCAGGATTATTGGTTGCAGTTCAAAGCCTACAGTTTTGGGGGTGTCATCAGAGAAAAATTTGCCACTGATATTTTAATAAGGAAATGGATTGTAACTGACTTTTGAGCTGTAAATTTTCCTAGTCATCCATCATGGTCTGGGGCAGAAAGAGAGACAGGGACACATGGGACAAAGTATATGCCTTGGTCATCATATTGTATGATTTTGGGGGTTAATTTAATCCTGAACCCCATGTGTCTACTACCAAAATCAACTCATTTTTATCCAATTCTGCCTCCTCCTCCTGGATTTTTCTTTAAAAATTCCAACCTGCTGATACCTTGGAAAAATGAATGACCCATTTGAGTTTCTGGATTTTGCCTATCATCTCAGACAGGAAAGGTTGAGGTTGGATGTTCTCCATTGCAAAGTCAGGCTCCCTATTTTAGGGAAATCCTAAACAACTTATCAAGACACTATCTGTAAAAAGAAATATACAAAGGGAAGAGGTGTTGGCTCATGGGAAAATATCTCCAGGCAGAAAAAAGTAAAAAGTAAAACTCACCCAATTTTCAAACCTCCTCCTGTTCTCCATGCTGCAAAACCCCTCATGAGTCATTTTACTGAGTTTAGCTTCCAGAATATCACTTCCATTGAACTTTCAATCATTCACTTCCATTTGAAATCTTGCTACCCAAGTTTTGATCCTCCTGGAAAAAATGCCTATCTTGGCTAAGAGAGCTCCTATGATATGAGAGCAAAACACAGGGCATCCATGATATTCAAAGTGGAACCAGTTGATATCCTCACTTTGGGATTAACAGGCATGGGTGTTCCAGGATCCAGGAGTAGAGTGCACTTGGTTTCTCATCCCAGGAGTTGTGTGTGCCATAGTCACATGTGTACCAATGAGTGCCTACTGAGATATTATGGCCACTCTGTAGATATCTCCTGATGTCAAAGAAAAGCAAAATGACTGTACAAAGACATCATGGTTCTTATGGCAACCAGAGAGGCTTTTAAACCTCACAGAGTCAGACAAAGGTTTAAGACAAACACTAGCTCAGATGTGAAGGTATGTAGAAAGACCAAAGGAGTGAAACCTGGAAGGCTGTTGTATTCCAGAAATGCAGTCAGTCCTATGTTCTTCACCTAGATGAAGTGGAGTCAGGGTATTTTGGGGGCTCAACACAAGGGCCTATAGAAAATCCATCTCTTTCCAGGGCAAGTGGCTCCACTGAAGCCCGACAGTCTGCAATACACTTCAGGTCCAATAGATTGCTCTGCTTTTATTGGGCCACAATAGGCAAGTTGGGCTCCTGGACAGCCCTATTCTGCTGAAGACAATTATTCTCTCCTGTTTTGATGAATGGGAGTGGGTCAGTGGGATATGCCAGGGTGTAAGGATCTCCCAGCAAAGCATACTCTCCATTGACATTGCCCTACTGTCCTATTCCTCCATGCCTGGACTTACCTGAGATTTTATTCACTCAGGAACTTGGTCTAGGGTCCAACAAACCAAATCAATTGATGACTGTGTATAGCTGAGGGCAGGGGTGGATCCAGGGCTACTCAGTGTGTTAGTGATGATTGAGCTGGGAGTGTCTATTTCCTAGAAAGCCCAAACAGGTGACACCGGAAACATGTGAAGTTTGACTTATAAGTGGTGACAAATTGTTGATATTATCTTTAATGAGGACAGGAGGAAGTGAGTCACTTAGAATGTGTGACAGAGGCAGGATCAATTTACAAACCAAATTGAGATATTCTCTGCACACTTCACCTGCCAGGCAACACCTCCTTTGCTACTGTCCCACAAGTTGGCTGCACCCATTGTTGAGAACAAGGTGATATCTCTGTAGCCATGTTGCTTGAACAAGCTATTTCAGGAACTCACCTGTAAACCAACCCCCAGGAAAGGGTGTGCAAACACTAAGGAATGAGGAACTATCTAACCACCAGGATATAGGCTGGTGCTACCCTCAAGAACCAATAGAGGACAAATAGGACATACTGGGCCCCCAGGGTTTATCAAGGTCATTAAGAGATACCTGTCTGAGAAATGGGCAGCTGTCCAGAAAACTTATCTATCAAGGACAGGGGAGGGGGCCTAGCCCTGACTCATCTCCTGCATAGTCCACTCCTTCCTCCTTCCTTCTTCCTCAAGGACCATTCAGTTTTGGTGGGACACAATGAGATTCAAATAAATTGGACCCAACCAAAAGAGAACAAATGTTTAGCTGTTCAAATGCTAACCAATAATGTACAGGTCTTTGTATGTGAATGATTGGAAATTTCTTAAATAGAGTGCTTTCTTATCCTTCAGGACCGCTCGCCACTCAGCCATTGTGGTCTGAGAGGTTGGGCATGGTCCAGGCTTGAGCTTGCTTTGAATAAAACCTCATTTTGTGACTTACATTACTATGTGTGCACTTTGACTTTCTGGGGATCGGTCGATATTGAACCCCAATATTTGGGGGCTCATTCTGGATAAGCCTGTCTGACTCTGCCCCAGGAGAAACAAATGGCCCATGGTACCGAGGTTTTTAAGTAGATTTGCCATGGAAGGAGGATTGGCCACCTCCATTTGATGGGACACAGGTCTCCATTGGAGTTTGGTTGAGAATTCTCCTTTGATGGAAGGAAAGGATTGCAAGTGACCCTGGAGGTTCCACTGTTGGAAGCCATGGGAGACGTCCCTGACAAACAGGAGTCACATCAACGTCCACAGTGGATGCCATTTGGGTGGCTTTCTGGTAAAGATCCTTCATCTGATTTTGGTAGTGTGAATGAGAAAGGCATTGCACCTGTGTGAGTGGTGTGGCTGACCAACCGGTGGTTGTTAGAAAGTCCTGTGAAAATTTGTTTTACTACTGGTATTGTCTCCCTCGTTGTTTTCAGTCTGCTTGGTCCTTTTCTCATTATTATGGGACAGTCTCAGGTAACTCCTAAGACTGTCCTCCTGAGCCACTTCTCAGAGGACCCTGCCAAAGGACGGAACTTTGGTGTGGAACACCTAAAGAAAGGTAAGTTTGTTGCACTCTGCTTCATGGAATGACCAACCTTCAATGTTGGCTGGCCACCTGAGGACATCTTCTCTTTAGAAGTCATCCAAAGAGTCTGGGATGTCATTACTAGGCCTGGTTTGCAGGGACACCCTGACCAGTACCTCTACACATTAATATGGCAGGCCCTGGTGGAAGATCCCCCATTGTGGCTTAGTCCTCTACTCCATGGGCTGTCAAAAACCCCAGTCAAAATTTTGGGAGTGACTACCCAGAGGCCATTACCATCCCTAGCATCTCCTGAGGTTCCTGCCCCTTCCCCTGAGAAACCAGAGAAACAAGTCCTCCAAAAAGGGTCTGAAACCTACCCATCCCTCTTGGATCTGGATTTGGAGGAGAATCCTCCACCTTATGCCCCACTGCAGCCCAAGGTCCTTCCGCAGGGAGCTGATTCTTCCACTTCCCTGTTAGCACCCTGACCTAGGGTGGAAGGGCTCTCAAGGGGACTACATCCTCGGAGACACTGGGGGGGGGAAACAATGATGAGGAACTTTTCTCATCTTTGATGGGAGCCCCAATTTCACCTGTCCCAGCCTTGGACAGAGGAGGAGAAGGAGGGGAAGACACCTATCAATATTGGCCCTTCTCCTCCAGTGATATGTATAGCTGGAAGGCCCAGAACCCCCCTTCCTCTGAGGACCCCAGGGGTTTAACTGATTTGTTTGAGTCCATTTTGCAAACCCATAGTCCCACCTGGGATGACTGTCAGCAGCTCCTCAGAACTTTATTCACAACAGAAGAGCATGTGTGAATCCTCACAGAAGCAAGAAAGAACGTTCTTGGGGACAATGGAAGACCGACCACCCTACGGAACATGATTGATGATCACTTTCCCCTTGAACAGACTTGAGTGGGATTTTGGGACACCTGCAGGTAGGGAGTGTCTCCGAGTCTACTGCCAGACTCTTATGGCCAGTCTCCCAGTGGCAGCTTGCCGCCCTACCAATTTGGCTAAGGTAAAAGCTGTGATGCAAGGGGAAAATGAAAGCCCGGCCACTTTCCTTGAATGATTGTATGATGCCTTTAGACAATATACTCCCTTAGATCCTATGGCAGAGGAGAATCAATCCACTGTAATTATGTCTTTTATAAATCAGGCTGCCTCGGATATTAGGAAAAAGCTCTATAAGCAAGAGGGACTAGGAGGAATGACTATTCGGGATCTTATGATGGTAGGGGAACAAGTGTTCAATACTCGAGAGACCCCTGAGAAGTGGGAGGATATCATTACCCACCGCCCGCGGAGGCAATGATCACACGTACACCATTCTTGGTCACAGGAACAAAAGACCCTTTATTGAAGAAGTGTCTAGATTATATAGAGAACATAAGCCTATCAGAGAGCAGTCTATCAGAAACGTCAGCCTATCAAGGAACAGTCTCCAGGCAGTTACAAGAATCGCCTCATGTACAGCAGCCAATCAGAGTTACTTTCTGAAACTCGTTTATGAGTACGGCTTATTCTGGCAAGCTGCCAGGTGGCATCTTAGAGCTCAGGCCAGGGTGTGGCTCTGGGGCCTTCAGAGCCCGCCCCTGCCAGGAGGACAGAATCAGGAAAGAGGACCAGGAATTACAGGAAAGAATGAGAAGGGAAGATAGAGAGCACCAGATTAAGGAGAACAGGAGACAACAGAAGGAAATGGCAAAGATATTGTTGGCTGGGGTGAGAGGGAATGGGAGACAAGGTTTTGGGAGGAGTGACCCTAGCCACCCTCGGCAGGACTGGGTGAAGTTGGATTGAGAGCAGTGCACATACTGCAAGGAGCATGGGCACTGGGGCAGAATTGCCCCAAATTACGGAAGTGGGAGAAGCCAGGAGATAAAACAGGTGCTGATGCCCAAGTCCTCCTGGCAGGGACGGACAGTGACTAGGGGAAACAGGGCTCAGAACCCCTCCCTGAGTCTTCGGTAACCATATTTGTGGAGGGGAAGACAGTGGGACTTATGGTGGATACCAGAGCGCAGTATTCAGTTCTCAATCAGCACACCAGACCCTTGTCCCAGAGGATTAGGGTGGTTCAAGGAGCCACAGGATCCAAAGCCTATCATTGGAGTAGCATGCGACAGGTGGATCTGGGAAGACACCAGGTAACACATTCTTTTCTGGTCATACCTGAATGTCTGGCTCCTCTTTTGGGATGGGACTTGCTAACCAAAGTGCAGGCTCACATTCACTTTGAGCCGGATGGCATCAAAGTTACAGATGGACAAGGTCAACCCCTCCACGTTTTGATCATGTCTATTGCAGTTGAATTTTGCCTGTTCTCCCCCAGGGAACTCCCCCTTCAGGTTAAGTGACCCCTGAGATGAACTATTGGGTAGAGACCTTCCGGCAGGCATGGGTGGAAGAAGCAGGAGTAGGGCTAGCTACACACTGATCCCCGGTGATAGCGGAACTTAAAATGACTGTGCAGCCAGTCCAGATTCAGCAGTACCCCTTGTCTGCTGAGGCACATAGAGGAATTGCGCCACACATCTGTCAACTCCGGGAGGTGGGAATATTGAGGCCCTGCCACTCAGCTTGGAACACCCTGCTCCTTCCCGTCAGAAAGCCAGGGGGAAAAGATTATAGGCCTGTTCAGGATCAGAGAAAGGTGAATGAGAATGTTGTAGACATCCACCCTCCAGTCCCCAATCCTTATACATGCTGAGTCACCAGCCCCCAGCACATGTTTGGTACACCACCCCAGATTTGAAGGATGCTTTCTTTAGCATAGTTCGGCACCCAGCAGCCAACTCATCTTTGCCTTTGAGTGGCAAGATGAAGATGCAGGAACCTCTGGGCAGTTTACTTGGACCAGACTCCTGCAAGACTTCAAAACTTCCCCCACCCTTTTTAATGAAGTTTTGAGTGAGGACTTGAACACCTTCTGGTGGAACCATAACTCCGTCACTCTACTGCTCCTAGCAGCTGCCTCCAAGACTGAGTGTCAAAGGGCAATGTAGGATCTCCCCTGGGAACTTGGGAGGCTTGGCTATCGGGCCAGTGCAAGGAAAGTGCAGATATGCAGGCAGATTGTTACTTACCTAGGGTACAAGATAAAGGAAGGAACTAGGTGGTTGATGAAGGCCATGAAGGAGACCATTCTGAGACTCCCGGTCCCTACCTTGGCCCAAGAAGTCCAAGAATTTCTGGTAACCACTGGCTATTGCCACTTGTGGATCTTAGGGTATGCGGAGTTGGCTAAACCCTTGTATGAGGCCACTAAGGACAGGAACCCTTGGTCTAGGGGCCAGAACAACAGCAAGCATTCAAGGGGCTTAAGACCACCCTCCAAGAGGACCTGGCACTGGCACTACCAGACCCCTTGAAGCCCTTCAACCTCATTGTAGATGAGAGGAAGGGAATAGTGAAGGGAGTGTTGATGCAGTGCTTAGGGCCATGGAAGCGCACTGTAGCCTACTTGTCCAAAAGGCTAGATCTGGTTGCAGCAGGTTGGCCCCCATGTTTGTGAATCAAGGCAGCAGTCGCCTTGATCGTAAAGGATGATGACAAGCTCACCTTCAGTCAGCACTTGAAGGTGGTAACACCTCATGTCCTTGACAGAATCTTGAAGCACCCCCCCAGTAGATGGATGGCAAATGCCTGACTGACTCACTACCAGGGCTCCTGCTGGACTCTCCTCAGATCATATTTTCTGAATCAGCCTCCTTGAACACAGCCACCCTGGTGCCGACACCAGATCTGGAGGCCACTCTACATGACTGCCAAGAGATCATGGCTGAAGTAACCCAGGTGTGCCCCGACCTGTGAGACTCTGCTCTCCCCAACAGTGAGTTGATCTGGTACATGGATGGGAGTACCTTTGTTCAGAATGGGGTGTGCTGGGCGGGTGCAGCAGTAGTGGATCAAGAAGGAACTGTTATCTGTAGTGCCTCCCTGCCACCAGGGACTTCGGCACAAAAGGCCGAGTTGGTCACAATAGCTGAAGCCCTTGAAAGGGCAGAAGGGCAGCAAGTGACTGTCTATACTGATAGCTGCTACACCTTTGGCACTGTGCATGTGCATAGGGCCATCTTCCGGGAGCGAGGTTTCATTACCGCAGAAGGGAGAGAACTGTGCAACCTGGATGAGATCCAAAGGCTGATGGCAGCAGTACAAATGCCCCAGGCTGTTGTGATCATGCATGTTTCTAGCCACCAGTCTGCCTGGACCCCAGAAGCTGATGGAATTGGCGAGCAGATGAAGCAGCTAGACAAGTGGCTGGAGTTTCTGCAACTTTGGCTCTGACCCTGCCAGTGCCTGAGCTTCTGCGACTACCACCGCCACCCAACTACATCCCTGAAGACCTAAAATGGATTCACCACCACCAGAGTGCAGGACCAGGTCCACAAGACTAGTATGGTGACCCTGAAGGGTGACTCATCCTGCCATCAGATCTGGGACAGTTTCTCCTCACCAACCTGCATCAAGCCAGCCATCTGGGAAGAAGAAAGCTCCTGACCCTCCTTGAAATGGCCCACCTCCTGTTCCTGCATCTGACAACCCAAATCCAGCAAATAATGGATCAGTGTGCTGGGTGCCAGGCTATGAAACCCAGTAGGAATGGACCCTTACATACAGGTACCAGGGTACGGGGAAGGACACCGGGACAGAACTGGGAAGTGGATTTCACCGAAGTCAAGCCCAGGAGGTATGCTTACAAATACTTGTTAGTTATGGTGGATACCTTCTTGGGGTGGGTGGAGGCTTTCCCCACTAAGAAGGAAACAGCTCAAGTAATAGCCAAGATCTTGCTCGAAGAGCTCATACCTAGGTAAGGGGTTCCTGAGATGTTAGGGTCAGATAATGGGCTGACTTTCATCAGTAAAGTCCTGCAAGGACTAGCCCAGGCTGTGGAGACCAATTGGAAGCTGCATTGTATATAAAATCCCCAGAGCTTAGGGAAGGTACAAAGGATGAATCAGACTTTAAAGGAGACCTTGTCCAAATTGGCAATTGAGACTGGAGGGGACTGGGTGACCCTCTGCCTTATATCATCTTCAGGACTTGGAACTCACCCTATGTGCATGGATTGACTCCCTTCGAAATTCTATATGGGGCTCCACCACCCATAATTGTCCGTACATTACCAGACCAAGGTTCTGATGTGGCTCCAAATTATTTAGCCAGTTTGAAGGCTTTATATGAGGTGCAGCGTGATATCTGGCTCCAGGTACGCTCACTTTATGAGTCCCATGACCCTCCAAGTCCAGAAAATGGCATCGTTCCAGGGGACTGGGTAAAGAGACACTGAGCCCACACCTTGGAGGAATGTTGGAAAGGGTCTTATGTGGTTGTCTTGGTTACTCCCACTGCTGTTAAGGTTGACGGTATCGGACCCTGGGTGCATCACTCACACCTACGCTGTGCGGGCATTGAGGAAAAGAAAGAGGTGAAGGAGTGGACAGCCCGGCAACACCCACACAACCCCTTGAACTTGAGCTTCTGGAGGAAGGATGTGGGTGTCCCAGCTGTTCCTAGTGACCACCTGACTCCCTGCTTGCATAAAAGGCAATCCGCACACTCCATTCAAAGTAAGTTGGAAAATGCTCCAGGGAGTGGCCCTTTGCTTCCTAACTCTAAGTACTGTGCTGATTCGTGGAAAACCCCACCTTCCATAGAACCAAACCTGGATGATCATCAATGTGGAAACCAGAGAGGTAGCCAATATCACCTCCTCAAACTTAGTCCCTCAAGGAACATGGTTCCCTGACTTCCATGTGGTCTTATGTGACCTTGTGGGTGATGCATGTGACCCCGTGGACCAGGAACCCTTCCTGGGGTATGGATGTAAGACCCCCGAGTGTTGTAGCAATACCAGAAGCCTAGGGTCATACATCTGTCCCACTCACTTTTGAGACAGAAAGCAAATTGCCAAGTGCGGAGGTCCTGAAAGTGCCTACTGTAAAGCATGGGAGTGTGAATCTACTGGGTGGATCACATGGAACACCCCCATCACTGGATACCTAATCTCAGTGGAAAGGGGTGGAAACGTGCAAGAAGTGGGACGAGGTTACTGTCAACAGAACAGTAAATGGTGGGCTGTGGGCCATGCTATAACGAAGACCAGTTAGAATATTCTGCCTTCCTATTAGCTACCCCAGGGGGATGCTGCAAACCATTAGTCATAAAGCTTACCCCAAGGGATAAGAAGGCAAACTGGGGGGCTGGAAAAACCTGGGGACTAAGACTTTACCACAGTGGGTATGATCCTGGACTAATTTTCCCAATCAAGCTAGTCCAGAGATCCCTGAGCAAAACAGCATTGGGTCCCAACCAGGTACTTAACCTGAGCAGACAATCGGTTCAGCAAACCAGCACCCCAAAACTGAGCCTAACACATTTCTCAACCACATTTCCTTGTGCCATTACCTTGCTAATGTAATCTGTCACTGTTCCGGCAGAGACCCTCAAAGACCCCTTGTTAGCTCTTCTGAAACAATCCTACTTAGTCCTAAACAGCTCTAATCCCAATATGACTAAACCCTGTTGGCTTATTATGAATGCATAGCAACCCACCACATTATGAAGGCATAGCAAC
Organism: Sciurus niger; assembly: GCA_020740815.1. Classification (NCBI taxonomy): domain Eukaryota; kingdom Metazoa; phylum Chordata; class Mammalia; order Rodentia; family Sciuridae; genus Sciurus; species Sciurus niger. The sequence goes on from JAHUXG010003507.1 coordinate 28,439, forward strand.
TCTAGGAAACTATACCTCTTCCCACAGCCCTTCCCAATGTTGGTGGCATTCAAAAGGTACCCTAAACTTACAACAAGTCACTGAACAAGGGCTCTGTATAGGCCATATCCCTGAATCTCATCAGTTCTTATGTGATCAAACTGTGCCCCTGGGTGAATTAAGTCAATATCTAATTCCCCAGCAGAACGATTGGTGAGCCTGTTCTAAGGACTCACACCACGTGCCCATACAGAGGTGATCAATGACTTCCGGGGTTCTGTGTTCTTTTTAGGTTGGTTCCCAGGCTGTTGTACCATTCAGATGAGGACTTCTATTATCAACTAAGAGGGAACCCCTCGAGGACCAAGAGGGAACCTCTTATGGCTCTAAGCCTATGTATGATTCTGGGTATGGGACTCATAGGAGCCGGAACAGGAACAGCTTCCTGAATAACTCAGAACCAACATTACTCTAGTTTAAGAGCAGCTATTGATCTGATATTGAGAGCCTAGAAAACTCCATTTCTCACCTTCAAGAGTCACTCACTTCCCTAGCTGAAGTAGTGATGCAAAAGAGGAAGGGGTTAGATTTGATTTTCCTACAGCAAGGAGGATTATGTGTGGCCCTAGGTGAAGAATGTTGCTTTTATGTTGACCATTTGGGAGTAGTTAAAGAATCTATGGCTAAAGTTAGAGAAGGACTAACAAAATGAAAGAAGGAATGGGAGGCACAAAAAGTCTGTTTTGAATCATGGTTTAATTCCTCCCCTTGTTTGACCACCTTGATTTCTACCTTACTGGGGCCACTTATTATTTTATTCTTACTCCTAACCTTTGGCCCCTGCATTCTAAATAAGTTAATATCTTTTGTCAATGACCGTGTAAGCACGATCCAACTGATGGTGCTAAGGCAACAATACAAGACAGTACAAGCCCCAGAGGATGGATACGCATGATGCCCAAATGAGCATGATTCCTCATTATGAACAACCAAAGTGGGGAATGTTGAGAATGAGGTGACATCTGTGTAGCCATGTTGTATGAACAAGTCATTTCGGGAACTGACCCATAAATCCCCCCAGGAAAGGGCGTGCAAACACTAAGGAATGAGGAACTATCTTAACCACCAGGATACAGGCAGGTGCTACCCTGAAGAGCCAATACAAGACAAACAGGACATATTGGGCTCCCGGGTTTTATCAAGGCTGTTAATAGACATCTGTCCAAGAAATGGGTAGCGGTCCGGAAACCTTATCTATCAAGGACGGGGTGGAGGGCCTAGCCCTGACTCATCTCCTGCATAGTTCACCCCCTCCCTCCTCCCTTCTTCCTCAAGGATCATTCAGTTTTGGCGGGACCCAATGAGATTCAAATAAATTGGTGGGACCCAACCAAAAGAGAACAAATGTTTAGTTGTTCGAATGCTAACTAATAATGTACAGGTCTTTGTATGTGAATGATTGGAAATTTCTTAAATAGAGTGCTTTCTTATCCTTCGGGGCCACTCCCCACTCTGCCATTGTAGTGGTCTGAGAGGTTGGTCACGGTCCAGGCATGAGCTTGCTTTGAATAAAACCTCATTGTGTGACTTGCATTACCATGTGTGCACTTTGACTGTCTGGGGATCAGTCGATATTGAATCCCAATACCACAAATATCTTGGTCTGAGTTTCCAAGAGGCCCTTCAACTTACCTCTTGTTTCAGAAATATCTAACCAATTTGTCTTCAAATGAGGTTCATATTCTTGACTTGACTACTGCCTGTCTGACAAGAGGCTCTCTATTACAATGCCTAGGGTCCTTTACATAGCCCCTGGAAAGGGTGCAGACTACAGTCCATGGTCACAGAACCTGGCACTAAAATGTTCCAAAAACGTGAGTGTGATGTATCAAACAAGTGCATGATAGATATGTGAAGAGCAGTATTGCAGATCGTAATATCATATTGACAGATGCATCATGCTGAAAAAGAAGAATGGTACAAATTTCAAAGATGAATATTAAAAAATCAAGAGCTAAGAAATTTCTGTGGGAACTAAAAATGGAAGAGTTTTGGAAATGAAAAACTAACTTCAGTGAACAGACACTAAAGAAAAAAGTGTCATTGTTAATTATCTCCCCAAATATAGCATGACATCCTTCAGTTTCAAAATATTATAGAAAACAGCATGAAGGATTTGACAGATCATTCGGTAAGCCAAGATAACTACTGACAATAACTGATCTTGAAGGCACTTGAATGTCCTTGAAAATATATGGCTAATTCCTGTTGCTTACAATAGACATCAGATAACATATATGCTTATTTTGCATTTCTGGAACATGACATTTGAGGAAAGGCATTCCTGTTACAATGGCACCTACAACTAACACCTAAGTTTACAGAAGCACACATTTGGAAATACAGCATGAATGATGGCTCCTGAAATAAAGAGTACACCACATCATCAGAGATTTAAATGAAGTAATCACTGTTGAAATACAAAAATGAAGACACAATATGGTTGAATCCTGAATTTCAAAAACAGAAAAATTTAAAAAGGAATTAACATGTGATTGGCAATGAAATCCATATCCCAAAGCATTTATAAAATACAAAATACTTTTTTTTTAATTGGTTATGAAACACTACAAAGTTGCAGCATACCTGATGTCTTGTATTTCATTCTTTAATTGTCCATTCTTCCAAATAGGTGTTCTTGTGTGATGCCTTACCCTAAAAAGGACAATCAAAAGTTTCCATAGAACCATGATCAAAGTGAGAAAACCACTTAATAAACCCAATTCTGCAGGGCATGCCTTAAGAACATGCATAAAAATCAGCAAAGGTTTATGAAATGCTTCATTAAAGGTGAGACTTGATCTGCAATCACACAGGGAAGCACGTTCATAAATTCTCACTGTGGATCCTGAGTGACATCATTAGAAAGAGAGATAAGTACTCAGCACCAATGCACTAAATTCTTTAAAGAAAATAATATCTTCCCAATGCAAGCAGAACAGAATGAGAAAAGGCAGTGAGAAGAGATCTCTTTTCTCATCAACTGTTTGTTTCCCAACTGACATTGAGGTTGACTTAGAATATGCCCAAGTGTCTCAGTCCACTTCATTTGCCCAGAGACTGGGAAAGTGTACCTGAAAGCTATAAATTCCCAAATACTACTGCAGTTGACCTCTTGAATTTTATGTCATTAACTCCTCGTGAGCATCCTCCCTTCTTCAAGAACTTTCTTACTTAATCCCCACATCAACATTTTCATGAGAATGAAAACTTAACAGTTCCTGAGAGTTGCCTCATTTCCAGGAAGACCTACTCTTAAAATGTCAAGCTCACTGGGGAAGTGTTGTGGACTCTTACTCCAGCCTTGTTCTGAAAACTGTAATCAAAATGAACTTCCACTTAAAATTACTGCTTTTCAAACCATGATATATTCACTTGATTTACCATAGGAGAAATGTTGAGATTGAGCCATATTGATAATCTGAAGAGACTCGATATTTCAGGTAACTGGATCATTTTTTAGTCTCCTGTGAAATATTTTACAGGTTATCCATACCAATGAAAACCAAATACTTTCTAGCAAATTTTAATTTCACATTTGTAAACAACAAAACCAGAAAAATTTGTTGCATGTCATTTCCCACCATCTTAGGTGATGTCATAAGAGATAGATTTACCTATGTCCTTTTATGCATGAAAAGTTTGTATCTGAACTCTGTGCAGAGAAATTTTTTAAGTGATCCACAGTGGCCTCTGGAAGAGAAGAGACAGGGACATCTGGGAAAAATTCTATGCTCAGGTTGTTATTATATAAGAAAATTTTGTGGTTAATTCAAACCTGAAACCCAAGCCTATATGACTACAATCAATTAATTTTTTGTACCACTCTTCCACCTCTTCCTAGGCATTTACTTAAAAAAAAAACTCTTACTATCAGATATCTTGACCAAATAAATGGGGGAGCAGAGGTGCTGGATCTTCCCTATCTTTTCAGGGAATGGGCAGTCTGAGGTAGGTGCATCTGCAGTGCACAATCTGCCTCCGTAAATTAGGAACTGTCTAAGCAAATTGACAGATGATGTCTCTAACTGTAAATATACAAAGGGAAGACTTAAAGGTTCACAGGATATGTGAAAAACAGGCACAATATGTGCTGGCAAAAAAAAAAAAATTCTCACCCAATTTCCAAACTGTTTCTTGCTCTGTTTGCTGCAAATTCTCTCAGGATTCCTTGCACTGAGAACAGCTTCCAGAAAGTCACTTCTGTTCAAACTTCAATCCTTCTCTTCCATTCAAAATCATGTTAGAATGTTTTTTTTCCTTCTCAGATAAATGCCTAACATCATTTTCATTGCTCCTGTGAAATGAGAGCAAATAAATGTACAGCTACAATAAGCAAAATGGAAAGAGCATGCATCCAACAACTTGGGATTGAAGGTCAGGGAGTTCCAGGATCCCCTAGAAGAGGAAATTTGATGTCTCTCCCCCAGGCTTGTTTCTGGGCATTGGGTAACATGGGCACCAATCTGTCCTTGCTATGAAAACCTGGCAAATCTGAAGATACGTCCTGATGTCACAGAGAGGTGGAATGACAGCAAGATGGTGTGATGTTTCCCATAGCAACCAGAAAGACTTCTGACAAAGATTCAAGAAAATTGTAAGCTCAGCTTTGAAGGTGGATGTGAAGGCCAAAGGAGTGAGCCCCAGTGTCCTGTTGTTTTAAAGAAATGTGATCCATTTTGGAATACACTGCCATTTAACAATGGTACAATGACTTTGGGGAAAAAAAACATTTATTTACTTGCTGGTAAGCAATTAAGCTTGAACTAACTCATCCAAATGCAAGACACAATGTCATCAATGAGAAAATTGACTGCATCTACATTCAAGGTACTTGCTGGATCTGCTCATCCTCAGCACTTGTAAGCAGTTTTCAGCCAGCATATTCAAATATCAGCTCAGTCTTACTACAAAAATTAGTCTATCCAGAGAGCTCTTGTAGATAGGAGCACTAATGTCTGTGAGTCAGGTTTGACGGTAGGGATGATCAAATTCACAAAAGTCACATTGAAACTCTTTTGTAAAACATTTGCAGAAAACTCTTAAAGTGCAGTTTTCTGCTGAGAATGTGGTCCTGGTTTTGTAGGATAGAGTTTGAAATGAAACTGTTTCTTTCTGTTGCTGGAAAACACTTATGCTTCTTGCTTATTCATCCAAATGCAAACCAACATATATTCATTGAGAACAGAGTGTGTGCCTCCACGTTGAAGCTCTTTGCTGACCCTGGTCCTCTGCATGCTTTCTAAGCTCTTTTTAGACTACACATTTAAACCACAACACATGACCAACACACAAACTGGTAGAACAAGGAAGTTATTGAAACTACAAGCACCAGCCACGGCGATCAACATGGGGTCATGCTGGAAACTGTTTTCCCAAGGAATCATTGAAATTCATTAGTGAAACATTTTCAGCAAGCACTCTTCAACTGAAGTTGCCCTTTGGAATACACTACCAACTAACAATGATACCCGACTTTGAAATGAAACTATTTCTTAACTTGCTGGTAATCTATAAAGCTTGGGGCTAATTGATCCAAATGCAAAACACAAGGTTCTCATTGAGAACAGATTGAGTGCCTCCATATTGAACCTGCTTGCTGGATCTACTCCTCCTGTGTGCCTGTAAGCTATTTTCAGCCAGCACATTCAAACATCAATTAAGTCCTATTGCACAAACTAGTCTCTTGTAGGTTTGAGCACTGATGTCTGGGAGCTAATTGGGACTGTAAGGATGATCAAATTCACAAAGTTTCATTGAATTTTATTTATGTAACATTTTAAGAAAACTCTTCCCCTGCAGTTTTCTCCTGGGTATGTGCTCCCAATTTCAATGTTTCAGTTTCAATTGAAACTGTTTCTTCTGTTGCTGGAGAGCACTTATATTTCAAGCTTATTCATCCAAATGCAAACCAAGATATTCTGATTGATAACAGAGTAACTCCAAGTTGAAGCTGTTTGATGAACCTGCTCTGCTGACCTTTAAGCTCTTTTTAGGGTATAAATTAACCACAATTCATGAACATTACACAAACTGGTAGAACAATGCACATACAGTAATAAGAACTGTTATGCATATTATACTTATACCTTCAATTATCAATGGTATATTTCCATAGATGTAATTGTGTATTCACATACATATTTATCCATTCGTCCCCAAATATAAAAATATAGGTATTTATATATCTCACATTTTACCATTCCATATTTCAAAACATATATACATTTTCACACATATATTCACATGTAGATGCTTATGAATATTCATGTTTCACCATATATACAATCAATCCCTAACCATATATGGAAACCAATAAAAAATTTAATACTAATTCTAACATTTTGTGGAGAACTAATTATATATAAAATAACATGTGATAATGTGAATATTAATGTGTATTTTGATTGATATATTCAATTATAAATATTTGCATATGTATTATTCTTTCATGTATATTTTTAAGTGTATGTTCCTAAATTTAAAGTGTGCATTTATAAAATTTACACTACACTCTTCTATTTCAAAATTTTTATATGTTGTACACATATTTTCACTGTACATTCATATTAATATTCATATTTAAATATATACAAATTTGTTCCCTAAACATCTCAAAATTTATAACTAACTCTAGCTTTACCCCTATAACTAAACCCAATTTTATGTAAAAGCTGTACAATGATAAGAATTTTATGTTACTTTGATTTACATATTCAATTATTATATATTTGCTTATATATCATTATAGATTAATTTATATATCCATGCATCTGCAATTTTAAAAAGTATGTTCGTGGAAAGCCATTTTTATCTAGCAGAATCAGATGGTTTTCTGTCTAGTTCCCCTAAGAGAATGGGTCCCCTTGTAAGAGTTGCTCAGGCCAAAGGACATGAGAAAGTTAAATGGTAGAAGAGGGTTAACTAAAAAAGCCAGAAAATGGCCCAGAAAAGATAATGTAACCCCCACCTGCATCTTGTTGTAGTTTTGTGACTAAGACAGATAAGGAGCTGTGCTCGGGAGCTAATCTTGTGTAAACATCACCAAATTGCTAATAAATCAGGAGTTAACCTTGAACAAATATCACCAAATTGCTAGTAAAACCGTAAATTTGCCCACCCAAGAAAACTGCAAAAAACTGCTTGTTTGCTTGCCATTATAAAAGGCCGCTGTACTTTGGCTCGGGGCTCTCTGCCTCTGTCCTGTTGTAAGGACATGTAGTGGGCCCCAGCATGCTTGGACAATAAACCCTGTGCGTGTTGCATGAGAAGGTCTCTTGGAGTCTTCCTTTGCGGGCAGTGGGTGCCACGACCCTAACATTTGGAAGTCCCACCAAGATTTCCCTGCTGCCCTGGTCGTCTCCAACAGGCTCTTCTCTGGGTAAGTAAGGCGCCTATATTCTGTTCAGGTTCTGGTATTGCTGTGACTGTCGAGTGTAAGGCGTGAGCCTTCCCCAACCGTGGTGGACAGACGTGTCCTGGAACCACAAATCACAACCCTGGGGGACACCCCAGAGGTGGGAGGACTCCAGGTACACCTGGATGTCTCTTTTACAGTAGATTCTGAAACCGTGTTGCCCGAGAAATCAGAATCAGTAAGACTGGTGCACCATTTGAATTGTTTGTTAACGTCTTTTTGGTGTCGTTTTGTGTCAGTGTCTGTTTTTCTTTGTCTCTTTTTGTATTCGATCTCTTCCATTATTGTTCTTACTAAGATGGGTCAAGCAACTTCAACTCCTTTATCTTTAACCTTTCCTCATTGGTCAGAGGTCCACAGCCGTGCCCAGAATCTCTCTCTCGTTGTTAAAAAGGCAAATGGCAGACCTTTTGCTCCGCTGAGTGGCCATCCTTCAGAGTCAAATGGCCTCCTGAAGGGTCTTTCCATTTGGTCCTGATCAGAAGAGTAAAAGATATTGTCTTCCAACCCGGCCGTGATGGTCACCCGGACCAACAACCCTACATCATAGTTTGGCAGGACCTTTGTGAGACTCCTCCATCCTGGGTAAGACCATTCCTGCCCCCCCAATTTAACTCCAAAACCGGCTCCAGCAACTATGCTCCCTCTACAGTCTGACAATTGGAAATTGTTTTTGTTGACAAAATACCAACTAGCCAATTTTGATTTAGCGCGTTATATGTCTGTCTGTGTATTGTACCATACGGTCTTTACTCTTGTCTCATATTAAATTCTTCATTGTGTTAATCCAATCTTAGGCTTAGGGATACTCATTGCAGGGTACTTTACAGTCCTTCTCCTTGTTCCTGAGAGATTTGTTTACTCCAATCCCCTTAGGCAGAGAGCTCAGCAGCTCCATTCCTCAAAAGTAGTGAGAAATAATGTTTTGTGATCTTCTGCATTCAAACCTAACCTGATTTCTCAACCAGGAAGAAAAAGGGTTAAAAAGTCCTAGGTGATCCCCCCTCCCCCCTGCCTGGCCTTGCTGAAGCCTGCATTGGAAAGTAAACTGCAGCAGTCTCAGCAGGAAGGGGGGTAACCTGAAGAAAAAAAAAAAAGTGTCCATTTTAAACTCCGGGGCTGCTACACAGAACTAACTCATTTTCTAGGATTCTTGGTTTGTTTTGTTTTTCTTTAATGATGTATTTTTGAGCTCATAATTTTGATCCTGCATACCTAGGTTAATGATTTTTTTTCTTTTTGATCAGTTCTATTTTTTATTCAACTAAAGTTTTTAAACATCTGTTACATTGAAATGGAGATAAAGTTACAAGGTCTTTGATTTTGTATTATTTATATGTCGTACTAATGTCATGTTTTTTCTGTATCAAAACTGAGCACTCCTAAAATTAAAATTTAAAAATGGATCCAAATACTTTTATTCATGTGATTTAAAAGGGTTTGATTTAAATTGGGTAAACTAATAAAAGTAAGATGTCTTTGAAAATAACTCGCAAGTCTCTAGGTGGTCAAACTAATGGAATGTTTGTGGCGAGCCGCCTCGCCACCATGATAAGATGGCGCTGGTTTCCTGAAGTGCTTTCTAGGTAAACAAGCCCATATTTGGTTGAGCCAACTGTTGCAAGTGGGAGCACCTATGAACATAGGCCAAGTGGCAGGAGTAGATTGGCTATTGCAAGAGTAAAAAAGTGTATGAATTCGGCTCAAGAGGAAGAAGAAGAAAAACCATGGTTTTATAATAGTAAGGTCCTTATTAAATTGCTGAAGGAAGATTCCTGTGTCGTGCTTTCTTGCGGGCGAGGGACACAACAAATGTTGATGTTAAACAATGTCTAATATCAATTGTTTCTAGGACTTTTTTTCAACAGGAAAGAGACAAAAAATACTCTTCAGGACACTTGTCTAATATCTTGGTTTTTACAGAATAAGTGAATTAGAGTTAACATGTATGGGATTACTCAAATGTGTTTGTTAGTGATATCTGATTAATTTGCAAAGTTAAAATGCTAATTGTTAAATAACATCAAGTACTTTTAACTCCTTAAATTCCATGGAGTAACATATTTAAACGTAATTGGTGATTTCATAGGTTGATAAATCAAACGTGTTTAAAATCGCTTTGTGTCATTACTAAAAACAAGGTTATTAAGAATTAAGTCCTAACAGGTAAAACCCCAACCCAGAGGGTGAGCATTCCATCTGTTCCTTTACCACTTCCCCCTGCTCCCCCTCCAGTTCTGCATAGCTCCAGGAGAGCTTAGATTTGGATTTAGAGTTACCATCTCCCTCTCACTGTGTTTCAGTTAGAGTACTATAAACAACAAAGTATTTTATCTTGTTAAAGTAGAGTGATTTGTCTAAATTCAAAAATTTCATAAGTATTGTTTCAGAATGTGGACAAAAAGGGGTCAACAGATAGGAAAGAAAAAATAAAAGGTTCTGGGTAAGGAAAAATATTTAATAAAAAGGAAAAGAAAATGTTTCTGGGTAAAAAAGAGCTTGTGTGATGGAATACATGAGGGTCTAAGTAAGTGCTAAGAAATTGTGTAAGTAAAGGGCAAGTTTCAACAAGTTTGTGTGTAACTAAGTTGGTTGTATGTATGTGACACAGTTAAAGCTATTTAAGGTTTTTTCTAAGGTGAAATACTAATGTTCTGATATAAGCCAAAGTTTAATCTATATGGTAAAATGACATGGTAAAATAACAAGGATTTCTTAGAAACACTAATTTACTCTTAACTTTGTGTCTATTAAGTTTTGTTCTTTAAAACAATTAGTCTTAAAAATTGGGGTTTATACAATTATGGTTAAACAACTGTTAAGAGTATTGTGCTATGTTACAGAGTCTAAATTTTTCTTTTAAAACTGAATTTAGTAAGATTAAAGTGTCAAGATAATTGTGAAATTTTCACTCTTTGTATATTAAATGTATTCATATTTTCCAGGTATATAAGTTTTTAAAGCAGGAAATTTATCAAGCTGCTATTCTCCAGAATAAACTACTCTGTAATGGTAATTTTAAACTTAAAGAGTACATTTTATTGGGGATTTATTTCTATCATTTAATGTTCTATTATGGGACATATTATCAGTAAGGTATGTGTAAAATTGGTTACTTATTTCACTGAGATAAAAATTTAAATGTAAAAGTATATCTAAGAGCTACTGACAGCCTGATTTGTTTAAAGGTTCATATCATAGAAGGTGAAAGCATTTCACTACACAAATGAAAAGTTAAAAGCTCTCTCAGCCTTTCTTTGAGTCCCATTTTGGATATAATGTTAGACTGTGTTAACTAATGTTCATATGGACTCAGAAATCAATATATGTAAACTTCTTAAAATGGCATTTAAAAAAGAGTGTAATGCGCAATAGCAAAAATGGGACAACAATGACTGAGATTGGGGTCTCTGACCTCATGACTGTAGCATGCCTGGTGCCTGGGAGTGTTCCTGTATAGGAGCACAAGATGCCTAACTGCTGTGGCAGTAGCCTCCCTGGGGAGGCTCTGTACAGGAGTCCTATCAGCTCTTACATTGATCTCAGGCACACAGCTCTTGGGCAGAAAGAAATTGTTTTGCTAGATAACCAGTGTTTCATCAGTCCCCTTCTCTAGTTCCTGCCCACCTTACAGTAACTTTGGACAGTGGACTTCTTTGAGAACTATACAGAGTTCCTAACATTGCACTTTGCAGTTGTGGAAAAAAGTTGCATAGATGTTCTAGTTTCTGTAACTCTCCTGAAAACAAAGAATAATGCTTACATAGTCTTTAACCTAATAATAAGACATGTATAAAGATTGCTAACATAACTCTTTAGGTCTGCATTTCCATCAGAGAACAGAGCTCCATCTGATCTCAACGTAATTTTCAAAATCTGTTTTTATAAACCTTTATTTTCTAATACTCCTTTGACCCCCACTGAACCTGAAAATTTAGTCACGCTGGTCATGGCAAAAGGGGCAAAAATTAGCTTTAGGATTAGAACATTTTACTTAAGATTTGCGAAGAACCCTGCCTTACCTGAGATAAGGCTCTGCCTCACCCTGCTACATGTTAGAATGGCTCCAAAGTAAGCCAGACTTTAACTCATTTAAAGTTGTGCTCAAAAGTTTGATGTTTGTGGTAAGGATTAATATGATCTCAAACAGGGTATATAATGTAGAACTCAGCCAAAATTCAAGATAACTATTATACAAGCTAAATATGTTTTTACTCTTGCTAATTTCATTTTGTAAAACTGTTGCCTGTTACTGTTTTGCAGAAGTAGCTGCTTCCAGAACATACAACCTAGATAACTTGTGATAATAGGCCACTACCTTCAAAACAGATAGTATGTGGTAGTACTTTAATAAAAGGGTAAATGACTGTAAAGTTATGGACATTAAAGTTAAAGCCCAGTACTCTTACTTTATGACTGGTGAGACTGGCTTGCTGGATGATTAAGATCAAACTTAGAAATTGGAATTAAATACAGAGGCCAAGAGAAAAAAAACAAAAAACAAAAAACAGTATCTTGCCCTCAAAGTCAGCCTGAACCCAGGGAATAAGAGGACTTTTCTAAGGAGCACTGCAACTCCAGGTCACACAACCTCCTGATCAAGGAGATTGTTGAGACTAGAGGATGAAAATCACTCAGTGCATCTGCTGCAGAGGAGAGTCATGGAAAAAGGGAGACAAACCTAATACTTTCAAAGAAAGCCACCTCATCAAGGATACCCTGCCTAACCAATGGCACTTTTGGAGCTAAGAAGCTGCTCTTAAGTTCTCTATGAGTGGCCCCTGTGGAAACTCAGCTGACTCTTTAACAAGACAGGAATCAGGTCAATTTGACCAGCTTGATCTTGGACACCCAGCAAAACAGTTAAAACCAAAATATAGTCATTCTTGGGCATTTAAAAAATAATATGTACAGTTATGTTAACCCACTAAAATTAAGAGTGGAAGCTACAAAAGAAAGATTCTTAGGCAAATGTGCCTGATAATTATCAAGGGAAACTGCCAGAGTCAGAAAATTTTAGTCAGTTTAAGGCCTACAGTCACAGTAGGCTTAATCTGTGTTTGCTAGTATGATTATCTAGCCCTAAGTAACAGAAATATAGAGATCTCTACTTAACACAGGCTATACCAATAAAGAGATATTGTACAAAAATCAGATGACATTAAGTAGCTTATGTCAGGGGCGGGCTCTGAGTGCCCCAGAGCCGCACCGTGGCCTGATCTCTAAGATGGTGCCTGGCAGCTTGCCAGGCTTAGCTGCACTCGTATTCAAGTTTTAGGAAGTAACTCTGATTGGCTGTTGTATATGAGGTGATCCTGGTATCTGCCTGGAGACTGTTCCTTGATAGGCTGACTTTCCTGGTAGTCTACTCTCTGATAGGCTGATGTTCTCAATATAAGTCAGAGACTTGTGGATTAAAGGCCCTTCTGGTTCCTGTGGTCAAGAAGAGTGTACGGGTTGTGATTCCCCCGTGGGCGGTGGGCGATCATAAGTGGTGCCGAAACCCGGGAATGAAAACTTTACAAGGATAAGTAAGAAAACAAGATAAGATATTCTAAAATTTTAACAAGTTAAACTGGTTATAAAAAGGTTAAAAATAAACAAGTGAAAGGCAGCCTTGACGTTTGCGGTACGCGACTATCCGGACTAAGTGGAAAGCAGTCCAAAAAGGAAAGTAAAACAGTGGACTAAGTGGAAGGCGGTCCAAAAAGGAAAGTAAAACAGTGGACTAAGCGGAAGGCAGTCCAAAAAGGAAAGTAAAACAGTGGATGAAGCGGAAAGCGGTCCAAAAACAGTGAACTAAGTGAAAGGCTGCTCAAGGACTAGATAAGCACGCGGACGCGACTTACATTGTACAAGATGGGGTCTGAAACATCAAAAGTTCATAGCAACAACACTTACAGGAACTGCTTAAGGCCAATGGTACACCTTTAAAAACCAAAACTGCTAGAACATTCTTAGATACAAAAGAGAAGGTAGCTCCTTGGTTTTTAGATGAAGGATTATTAAACATTCCGCAGTGGGAACATCTTGGAGAGGATCTTCATAAACAGGATCTAATAGCAACAGAAAAGAACTCTTAGAGAGAACAAAGTGAGGAAGGATTGAGTGGTAGTAACCTAGAAAACAATTACTCAGAAAATTTAAGATCAAGGGGAAAAGGAGAGCTAAATCTAATACAAAGAACCCCCAAAGAAATAACCAAGTGGTAGTGAAAACTTAAGAACTAGAGGAAAAGGTAGTAGAAAGCTAAACCTAATACAATGAGCTTCAAAATTTGTAGAACCTGCCCGTATTTGAGGACCAAAATAGAGATACCATCAACCATTAGAAAAACTTTAAAGAGGCAGTTAAGACTGATTGGAAACAGGTATGCAGAGCAGTGTTATCTGGAGGACAATGTCTAATTGGAGAGCTCAGTGGCAAAGAAATAGCTGTTGAAACTGCTTGCAGAAACATAGTAGCAAGGTTTCCTGATAGAAATGTTGAGATGTTAATAGGAGAAGGCCAATACGCTTCAATAGATGCACAAAATCAGCAGCAAAGAGATATGCCCTAACAAAAGATAAGAGATAACTATAGTAAAATCTGTTACACCTCATGCCTCAGGTCTTTGCCCAAGGCGCAGAAAAGTAAAACATTGGGCTAAGGAGTGCAAATTAGTTACTGTTGAGGGAAAGATATTACCAAATCATTTAAGAAACAGGGCACAGAACTCTTCAACTCAAGGCTCACAAAATGGAAGCAGCTGTCATAGCCCTTGTAGAGTTTAAGGAGTAACAGATCTTTTTGCTGATATTGATTGCATCACTTGGGCAATTCCCAAATTGGAATTGGTTGGACCCATAGCCCCTCATAAGCTGATTTAGCCACATAGTAAACAAACCAGCCCAACCATCAGTGGCATGTCCTAGTAAGGAGTATGATATAGTAGCCCCAGTCCCCACAAATATTGGGAGATAATTGTTTCACAATTTTCTGTGTCCAAACCTGAATTGATTACTAACCAGGATTAAGGGTTAAAATGCCCTAGGCATCAAGTTTCTGCTGGAACATTTTATCCCCTTTCAGATCCAAATCTCAGTCAAGGCTTACATTGAAATGTAAATAGAGAAAGCCTGAAGGCTCAGTAGGAGACTGGTCTCAAACCCAAAAAAAAAAAAAAAAGAAAAGAAAGAGCAGAAAGTCTTACCTGAACTCCAGCAAAAGTAAATTTTATGGTGCTTTACTAAAGTACTTAACGACTGTTTCATTTTTCCAGGACTCTTGCTTTTTTTTGAATTCTACATTTTTTTTGAGCTCATGACTTTTTTGATCAGTTCTATTTTTTTTACTCAACTAGAGTTTTTGAACATCTCTTACATTGCAATGGAGATTCACCTATAAAGTTTCAAGGCCTTTGATTTTGTGTTATGTGTATGTTGTGTTGTCTGATGTCATGTTTTGTATGTATCAAAACTGAGCGCTCCTAAAATTATAATTTAAATATGGATCCAAATATTTTTAATTCACGTGATTTAAAAAGGTTCAATTCAAATTGGGTAAACTAATGAAAGTAAAATGTCTTGAAAATAACTTGCAAGTCTCTAGGTTGTCAAATTAATATAATGTTGAGGTTTATAAAATGTCTAACATCAATTTTTCTAGGACTTTCCTCCAACAAGAAAAAGCTGGCAAATACTGTTCAGGACACTTGTCTGATATCTTGGTTTTTATAAAATAAGTGAATTAGAATTGACATGCACAGGATTACTCAAATGTATTTGTACAGAAAATTGTTTTGTGTCATCACTAAACTAAAAACAAGGTTACTAAGAGTTATGTCCTAACAGGTACAATTCTATACACAAAGGGTTCTAAAAGTTTCAACTGTGATTCAACTAGGGTACTATAAGTAACAAAATATTTAATCTTGTTAAAATAGAGTAATTTATCTAAATTCAGAAATTTCATAAGAGTTGTTTCAGGATGTGAACAAAAGGGGTCAACAAACAGGAAAGAGAAAATAAAAGGTTCTGGGTATGGAAATATATTTAATAAAAGGGAAAAGGAAATGTTTCTGGGTAAGAAAGTGCTTGTGTGATGAAATAAACGAGGGTCTAAGTAAGTGCTAAGAAAGTCTATGTAAGTAAAGGGCAAGTTTCAACAAGTTTGCATGTAACTAAGTTGGTTGTATGTATGTGAAACATTTAAAGCTATTTAAGGTTTTTCCTAAGGTGAAATACTAATGTTCTAATATAAACCAAAGTTTAATCTATATGGTAAAATGACATGGTAAAATAACAAGGATTTCTTAGAAACACTAATTTACTCTTAACTTTGTGTCTATTAAGTTTTATTCTTTAGAACAATTAGTCTTAAAAATAGGGGTTTATAAAATTATGGTTAAGCAATTGTTAGAGTATTATACTACGTTATAGAGTCTAAATTTTTCTTTAAAAACTAAATTTGGTAAGAACCAATTTCTCACTAAATTTGAAATAACTCTAACCACAGGTATACCTTATAACCCACAAGGACTCTTTATAAACAAAAAGGGGGAATAGGGGAGACCTTCAGTTCCCCTAAAGATAAACTTTCTCTTTGCCTCTTTAATTTAAATTTTTTAACTCTGGATAATGAGGGTCGCTCTGCCGCTGAGAGACATGGCAATCATAAACAACATGATAGAGTGACAGTAAAATGGAAGGATGTTCTTACAGGACAATGGAACGGCCCGGACCCAGTGCTTTATTGGAACCGCGGCTCGGTTTGTGTGTTTCCACAGGACAAAACATCGCCTATCTGGGTTCCTGAGCGACTAACTCGACCAGTGCCAATGCTACCAACAAGTAACTCAGACCAACAAAATGAAGATGCTAAACATAATCCTGATGACAATGATGCTAGTAGCCTTTCCCCCCTTGAACTAACTTACAACCTCTTTTCAGTCTATTAGGAGGAACAGTTCAATTATGTACCTTTCCGCCTACCCCAGTTTGTGTGTTTCCCCCTTTTATTTCTGAACTAACCAAACAACCGCTTCTCTCAATTGTACTTCAGATTTATGCTATCTCTCTCAATGTTGGAATGCTTCCAAATTCTCACGGGCAGTCTTAATGTGTGTTCCTACCTTCCTACCAGTCCTAGTCTCTGTTACAGATACAGAACTGCCAGTGCTATTATCAAGAAACAGAAGAGATTTTGGCATCACAGCAGCTGTGATCACTGCCATTGCAGCCGCAACCGCAGCATTGACACAACCATACAGACAGCAACAACAATCACTTGGCCGAAAATACAGCTGCAGCCTTACAGACTAAAGAGACCCTAAACCAACATCTAACAGCAGGCATACTCCTTTTAAATCAAAGAGTGGACTTACTACAAGAACAAGTGGATATCTTGCAAGAACTTTTGGGACTGGGATGTGTTTTTCCTTTAAGAGCAGTGTGTGTCACCCCTATTGCTTATAATAACCTTAGCTCTGTGGCTATGTTATCTAAAAATCTCTCTGTCTACCTTACTGGCAATTAGTCATCTACGTTTGATAATTTAACCAGTCAGCTACGAGCTGAAATACTCAGAGTCTATGCCACCAGGGTTCAAGTTGCATCGGTATCCGTGATGTTCTCCTTGTTATCTAAAACCCTGGGATTGACAAAACAGTGGGCTGGAACAGTAGCTGTTCTGATTATTATCTGCTTAGGGATAGCCTATGTTATACGCAGCCAAATCAGAGCTCGTCAAGATGCCCGATATCATCAACGGACTATAGTACAGACCTTGACAGCCATTGAGACAGGCACATCCCCCCAGGTATGGCTAAGCATGCTGGACCAGTAGTCAAAGACGGGTAAGATCTGTGGAAATGCATACCAACCTAAGACAGGGTTCTGACGCCTGGAGGTCAGAATTCCAATGAGGGGTAAGGATGTAATTTGCCATGGACAACCTAAGACAGGCATGGTCCCAAGTCATCTTTTCTTTATTTAAAGAATAAGGGGGAGATGTCAGGGGCGGGCTCTGAGGGCCCCAGAGCCGCACCATGGCCTGATCTCTAAGATGGCGCCTGGCAGCTTGTCAGACTTAGCTGCACTCGTAAACAAGTTTTAGGAAGTAACTCTGATTGGCTGTTGTACATGAGGCAATCCTGGTATCTGCCTGGAGACTGTTCCTTGATAGGCTGACTTTCCTGGTAGTCTACTCTCTGATTGGCTGATGTTCTCAATATAAGTCGGAGACTTGTGGAATAAAGGCCCTTTTGGCTCCTGTGGTCAAGAAGAGTGTACGGGTTGTGATTGCCCCCGCGGGCGGTGGGGGATCATAGCTTAACTATATTTTCTGGGGACATCAATAACATTAAGAGTTAAATATTATGTTTACATTCCTGATAACCTGGACAATGTTAAAGTCCCCAAATAAAAGCCTTGTTCCCTCCAGCCTTTGCTAGGCCTTGTTATGGGAACAACTTCTCAGTTCTTCCACCCCCTGATGAGGAATTATTGACTTCTGTCATTTTTATGATATTCATTGGCATGTTCCAGATTCTGCAACATTTATATTGTATCAATCTCATTTCAGTACTCATGTCTTTTTTTCTTCTCTCATAGAACCACCCACCCCAGATGCCTTTACAGCCTGCTCTTCCCCAACCAGACTTCTACCTTGGACCCCTCAGTTGACCCGATTTCTAAAAAGGAAACTCCAAACTGCTTGACCCACGCTGCCCACTTCCAGCTTGAAGAAGCCAGATTGGTCATCGCCCATTTTCCCTACAGCAGTGAAGGAGTTCCTAGTATTAGAGGGGGTAAATGAGGTCAGAATTGGGGACAGGCAGTTAGTATAGAAATATGGGATTGGGTCAAATTGAGGAAATAAAAGCAATGAAGGCCATCTGCCTCTGGAAGTTGGAGACTGCCCCTGGGAGAATGAAAGGTTAAGAATCTCCTAGGCTCATTAATTACCAAATTTACCTGCCTTTAAAGACTGTAAGCAAGGAGGTCTATGTGCAGCCCTGGGAGAAGAATGTTGGTTTTATGCTAGTCATTCTGGAGTAGTGAGGAAATCCATGGCAAAAGTCAGAGAAGGACTAACAAACAGAAAGAAAGAATGTAAAGCTAGTCAGAGCTGGTTTGAATCCTGGTTCAATTTTTCCCCTTAGTTAGCTACTCTGGTGTCTGCTATAGTGGGACCCCTAATATTGTTGCTTCTAGCTTTAACTATAGGACCCTGTATACTTAACAGAATCATAGGCTTTGAGCAAGAAAGGATAGGAGATGTCAAATTAATGGTAATTAGACAACAATACACAGCCCTGGGTGACTCAGACGATCTCTAGGATTAGAGACCAACCAAGAGAAGGGGGAAATGTAAGAGTTGCTCAGGCCAAAGGACATGAGAAAGTTAAATGATAGGAGAGGGTTAACTAAAAAAGCCAGAAAATGGCCCAGAAAAGATAATGTAACTCCCACCTGCATCTTGTTGTAGTTTTGTGACTAAGACAGATAAGGAGCTGAGCTCGGGAGCTAATCTTGTGTAAACATCACCAAATTGCTAGTAAATCAGGAGTTAACCTTGAACAAACATCACCAAATTGCTAGTAAAACCATAAATTTGCCCACCCAAGAAAACTGCAAAAAACTGCTTGTTTGCTTGCCGTTATAAAAGGCCGCTGTACTTTGGCTCAGGGCTCTCTGCCTCTGTCCTGCTGTAAGGACATGAGGTGGGCCCCAGGATGCTTGGACAATAAACCCTGTGCATGTTGCATGAGAAGGTCTCTTGGAGTCTTTCTTTGCGGGCAGTGGGTACCAGGACCCTAACACCCTAATTCCACCCTATTCTCTCCATCACAGAAGAAACTCCTCCCAGTCTTGGCCCCCTTTACCTGTGTCTACATATATAAGAGATTTGGCTACTACATATGGTTAGAGGCCTGAGTTGGTATGGCCACACCCTTCACACACCCTCTCATTTAAAAAGAGTATTGATTCATGTGTTTATTGAGTAGATAAGTTATGGGAAATTGAATAAACAGTCAACATCATCCTCCAGCAGTTAACCCTTTTCTCTTTGATGTGGGACATGGCTGAGAAGCCCCCACAATGGGTGCCTGAAGAGGGACTGATTGAGAGGATGTTTAGAAAAAAAATAAAGGTAATTTTTTGGCCCTTTCCTATGTGTCTTGCACATATGTGAATAAGTTTAGTAGTAAGAAAGGAAAGGGAATTCCATTATGTGACTTTAAGCCTGGGGTCTGCACGCCCTATCAAGAGGGAAATAAAATTTATTCAACTATATTCAATACTTTTCCAGAATGAAAATTCAGTGGAAAGGACATAACTCCCACAGTTCTTGAAATGTAAATGGAGACCTAGTTGCTTTAAATACTACAGACTCAATCAGGCAGGTCTGCCTGCCTCTGTGTGACCTGTATGAAACTGAGAATTAACTTGACTGAGATATGTGCAAATATTTAGAATCCTGGGTAAAACAGATCCTAATCAGGAATTCAGAGAAAATCTCTAACTTAAGAAGAGGAAATTACTTAGCAATTTTCCTCCTTTAAATATGTGTGTTCCCACCACAGCTTTCAGCCCTCCAGAAACAGAATGGTTTGTGCTGCTGGGCAGGGAGGATGGGAAAGCCTAATAAGAACATAGCTACTCCCTGTTCAGGCAGAGTTTATTATGGCCAAGCCAAGATGAAAGGAGAAATAGCATGGAAATTGGAAGAAACACTGGCAGGCTATGGGAATTTTTAAAACATGCCTAAGAGCACAATTGAAATTGTAAAGATAATTGGGACTGTAATAGAAACTTTCTTTTATTTGGATCAAGATATTGATTTATGGACTTTGGGAGATTTAATCATGGGACTTAGAAATTCTTTTAAGACCTTTAAATCTAAGAGTCAGAAATATTCATCCTCCAGGACCTCTTTGTTTTCTGGGAACATATTTAAAAAGTTTTTGATAGTTAAACTGTTCCCCATGGACAAAAAAATTCTGAAGGGTAGGGGCAAAATTTTTGTTCAGAAGACTGGAAAGCATACAAATTCAAAGGAGGATAATTTAACGTGGGACCTGTATAATTTGCATTTGAACTGTTTTGCTCCAGTTGAAGTCTGGATGGAGAACAGGCAGTTAGCATAGAATACAGAATATGGTCAGATTGAGGATGGAGGCCATCAGTCTGGAAAGTTAAAAACTGCCCCTGGGAAATTGGAATGTCAGTGTTTCCAAAGCCCTTTAGATCACCAAAGTTGTTGTTAGAGGCCAGAGCTGGTATGGCCAGACCTAACATGACCCCTCTCATTTAAAAAGAGTATTGGCTCTTGTGTATTTACTGAGTAGATAAGTTTATTGGTAATTAATCAATAAATAATCAACATCATTCTCTGACAGTTAATCCTTTTCTAATCCACATGAGACAAGACTGAGAAGCACCCACATATGTTCATGACTCACTTTATAAAATTTCCTGTATCAGATATATCATGTTTTCAAACATATATTCACAGTCTGATTCAATAAATTCACATTTATTGATATACATATGAATTCCATAACACTAACCTTAATGCAACACAAAATTGAATTCTAACCTTAACCCAAACCAAAATTGAATTCTATCCCTCACCTTCTCCAATATCTAAACCTAATTTTGCATGAAAGTGCATTTACATATTTATGGTCATTTTGACATATATTAAAATATTTATTAACATATTATATGTTTATTAACATAAATTATTTTATATTCAGTTATATCTATACAGACTCAACTTAAAAAATGTGTATTATTATGATTCTTAAAAACACTCATATTTCTCAATGTACATATTCATTCCCTAACTCTAATTCTAACTCAACTCAACATTTAGTACTAACCCTATTATACCTATAACTAAAACTAATTTCACATAAGAGCCTCTATAGTAATTTCATTATGTGTATTTTGACATATATTAAATTATCAATTGTATATTTGCATATATATTATTGTATATATATATATATATATTCCATGTGTGATTGCCCACCGCCCACGGGGACAATCACAACACACACGCTCTTGATCACAGGAACCAAAAAGTCCAAAGCACTTTATTCCACAAGTCTCCGACTTATATTGAGAACATCAGCCAATCAGAGAGTAGACTACCAGGAAAGTCAGCCTATCAAGGAACAGTCTCCAGGCAGATACCAGGATTGCCTCATATACAACAGCCAATCAGAGTTACTTCCTAAAACTTGTTTACGAGTGCAGCTAAGTCTGGCAAGCTGCCAGGCCCCATCTTAGAGATCAGGCCATGGTGCGACTCTGGGGCCCTCAGAGCCCGCCCCTGACATCTCCCCCTTATTCTTTAAATAAAGAAAAGACGACTTGGGACCATGCCTGTCTTAGGTTGTCCATGGCAAATTACATCCTTACCCGTCATTGGAATTCTGACCTCCAGGCATTAGAACCCTGTCTTAGGTTGGTATGCATTTCCACAGATCTTGCCCGTCTTTGACTACTGGTCCTGTTGTGCCCAAAGGCTCGAGACCCCCACAAGGACCACCAGAAACCACGATCAATGCAAGCAGCAAAGAGTCATTTATTAGCAAGTTCGAACCTGGTCCTCTGCGTCCTTAACCAGTGACACTAAGAGAGGCCCCGAGCCCTCATTAGCAGGGTTTTTATAATGAAAGGCAAGCAGTTTTACAGTGTTCTTTTAATTGGTTTACATTTGAACAGCTAAACATTAGTCCTCCTCTGGTTGGGTCCGGCCAATCTATTTGATTCTCATTGGGTCCTGCCAGAACTGAACGGTCCTAGTGGAAGAAGGGAGGAGGGAAGGGGTGAACTATGCAGGAGATGAGTCGGGGCTAAGCCCCGCTCCCCTCCTTGACGGATAAGGTCTCCAGGCAACCGCACATTCCTCAGACAAATATCTCTTAACAACCTTGGTAAGCACAGGGGCCCAGTAGTCCTGTTTGTCCTTGAGACAGTTAGCAGCACAGATACCACCCTGCTCTCAACATCCCCCCTTTCCAAGAGCGTTTAGAGAGCCAATCTTGGGTCTCTACTGTTCTAATTCTTGCTGCTTAATGGGCTGATATTAGGCCTTTAGTACCATTAGCTGTACTGTATTTATTCTATCTTTAACAAAGGCAATTAACTTATTGATTATACAAGGTCCTATAGTTAAAGCTAGTAACAATATTAGGGGTCCCACTGTAGCGGACACCAGAGTAGTTAACCAAGGGGAAAAATTGAACCAGGATTCAAACAAGTTCTGACTAGCTTCCCATTCTTTCTTTCTGTTTGTTAGTCCTTCTCTGACTTTTGCCATGGATTCCCTCACTACTCCAGAATGACTAGCATAAAACCAACATTTTTCTCCCAGAGCTGCACATAGACCTCCTTGCTTACAGTCTTTAAAGCCAGGTAAATTTGGTAATTAATGAGCTCTGGAGATCCTTGACATTTCATTTTTCCAGGGGCAGTCTCTAACTTCCAAAGAGAGATGGCTTCATGGCTTCATTTCCTCAAATTGACCCAATTCCCTATTTCTACACTAACTACCTGTCCTTAATTCTGACTTCATTTACCCCTCTAATACTAGGAACTCCTTCACTGCTGTAGGGAAAATGGGCGATGACCAATCTGACTTCTTCGAGCTTGAAGTGGGCAGCGTGGGGCAAGCAGTTTGGAGTTCCCTTTTTATAATTCATGTCAACTGAGGGGTCCAAGGTAGAAGTCTGGCTGGGGAATAGCAGGCTGTAAACTCATCTGTGGGTGGGTGCTTCTATGATAGAAGAACAAAAAGACATGAGTACTGAAATGAGATTAGTACAAAGTAAATGTTGCAGCATCTGAAACATGCCACTGAGTATCATGAAAATGACAGAAGTCAATCTCTCACCAGGAGGTGGAAGAACTGAGAAATTGTTCTGATAACTAGGCCTAGCAAAGGCTGGAGAGGACAAGGCCTTTATTTGGGGACTTTAACATTGTCCAGGTTATCAGGAATGTAAACACAATATTTAACTCTTAATTTCATTGAGGTCCCTAGAAAATATAGTTAAGCTACTTAATGTCATCTGATTTTTGTAAAATATCCCTTTATTGGTATAACCTGTGTATAGTAGAGATCTCTATACTTCTGTTACTTAGGGATAGATAATCATACGAGCAATCATAGATAAAGCCTACCTGTGACTGTAGGCCTTAAACTGACTAAAATCTTCTGACTCTTGCAGTCTCCCTTGATAGTTATCAGGCACATTTGCCTAAGAATCTTTCTTTTCCACTCTTAATTTTAGTGGGTTAACACAAGTGTACATCTTAAGTTACTTTTAACTCTTATTTCTTTTAAATGCCCAAGAATGGCTATATTTTGGTTTTAACTGTTTTGCTGGGTGTCCAAGACCAAGTTGGTCAAATTGACCTGGTTCCTGTCTTGTTAAAGAGTCAGCTGAGTTTCCACAGGGGCCACTCATAGAGAACTTAAGAGCAGCTTCTTAGCTCCACTAGTGCCATTGGTTAGGCAGGGTCTTCTCAATGAGGTGGCTTTCCTTGAAAGCATTAGGGTTGTCTCCCTTTTTCCATGACCCTACTCTGCAGCAGATGCACTGAGCGATTCTCATCCTCTAGTCTCAACAATCTCCTTGATCAGGTGGTTGTGTGATCCAGAGTTGCAGCGCTCCTTAGAGAAGTTCTTTTATCCCCTGGGTTCAGGCTGACTTTGAGGGCTAGATACTGTTTTTTTTTCTTGACCTCTGTATTTAATTCCAATTTCTAAGTTTGATCTTAATCATCCAGCAAGCCAGTCTCACCAGTCATACTGTAAGAGTACTGGGCTTTAACTTTAATGTCCATAACTTTACAGTCATTTACCCTTTTATTAAAGTACTACCACATACTATCTGTTTTGAAGGTGATGGCCTATTATCACAAGTTACCTAGGTTGTATGTTCTGGAAGCAGCTACTTCTGCAAAATAGTAACAGGCAACAGTTTTACAAAATGAAATTAGCAAGAGTAAAAACATATTTAGCTTGTATAATAGTTATCTTGAATTTTGGCTGAGTTCTACATTTGAGCACAATTTTAAATGAGTTAAAGTCTGGCTTACTTTGGAATCATTTTAACATGTAGCAGGGTGAGACAGAGCCTTATCTCAGGTAAGGCAGGGCTCTTCACAAGTCTTAAGTAAAATGTTCTAATCCTAAAGTTAATTTTTGCCCCTTTTCCCATGACCAGCATGACCAAATTTTCAAGTTCAATGAGGGTCAAAGGAGTAGTAGAAAATAAAAGTTTATAAACACAGATTTTGAAGATTAAGCTGAGATCAGATGGAGCTCTGTTCTCTGATGGAAATGCAGATGTAAAGAGTTATGTTAGCAACATTTGTACATGTCTTATTATTAGGTTAAAGACTATGTAAGCATTATTCTTTGTTTTCAGGAGAGTTACAGAAACTAGAACATCTATGCAACTTTTTTCCACAACTGCAAAGTGCAATGTTAGGAACTCCGTGTAGCTCTCAAAGAAGTCCACTGTCCAAAGTTACTGTAAGGTGGGCAGGAACTAGAGAAGGGGACTGATGAAACACTGGTTATCTAGCAAAACAATTTCTTTCTGCCCAAGAGCTGTGTGCCTGAGATCAATGTAAGAGCTGATAGGACTGCTGTACAGAGCCTCCCCAGGGAGGCTACTGCCACAGCAGTTAGGCATCTTGTGCTCCTATACAGGAACACTCCCAGGCACCAGGCATGCTACAGTCATGAAGTCAGGGACCCCAATCTCAGTCATTGTTGTCCCATTTTTGCTATAGTGCATTATACTCTTTCTTACATGTCATTTTAAGAAGTTTACATATATTGATTTCTGAGTCCATATGAACATTAGTTAACACAGTCTAACATTATATCCAAAATAGGAATTAATCAAAGAAAGGCTGAGAGAGCTTTTAACTTTTCTTTTGTGTAGCAAAATGCTCTCACCTTCTACAATATGAACCTTTAAGCAAGTCAGGCTGTCACTAACTCTTAGATATACATTTACATTTAAATTTTTATCTCAGTGAAATAAGTAACCAATTTTACACATACCTTACTGATAATATGTCCCATAATAGAACATTAAATGATAGAAATAAATCCTCAATAAAATGTACTCTTTAAGTTTAATATTACCAGTACAGACAAGTTTATTCTGGAGAATAGCAGCTTGACAAATTTCCTACTTTAAAAACTTGTATACCTGGAAAATATGAATACATTTAATATACAAGGAGTGACCATTTCACAATTACCTTGACACTTTAATCTTTCTAAATTCAGTTTTTAAAGAAAAATTTAGACTCTGTAACATAGTACAATACTCTTAACAGTTGTTTAACCATAATTGTATAAACCCCAATTTTTAAGACTAATTGTTTTAAACAATAAAACTTAATAGACATAAAGTTAAGAGTAAATTAGTGTTTCTAAGAAATCCTTGTTATTTTACCATGTCATTTTACCATATAGATTAAACTTTGGCTTATATCAGAACATTAGTATTTCACTTTAGGAAAAACCTTAAATAGCTTTAGCTGTCTCACATACACACAACCAACTTAGTTACACACAGACTTGTTGAAACTTGTCCTTTACTTACACACAGACTTTCTTAGCACTTACTTAGACCCTCATGTATTCCATCACAAGGGCACTTTCTTACCCAGAAACATTTTTTTCCTTTTTATTAAATATTTTTCCTTACCCAGAATCTTTTATTTTTTCTTTCCTATCTGTTGACCCCCTTTTGTTCACATTCTGAAACAACTCTTATGAAATTTTTGAATTTAGACAAATTACTCCGATTTAACAAGATAAAATACTTTGTGGTTTATAGTACTCTTACTGAAACACAGTGAAAGGGGAGATGGTAGCTCTAAATCCAAATCTAAGAGCTCCATGGAGCTTTGCAGAACTGGAGGGGGAGCAGGGGGAAGTGGTAAGGGAGCAGATGGAACGCTCACCCTCCGAGTTGAGGTTTTATCTGTTAGAACATAACTCTTAATAACCTTTTTTTTTAGTAATGACACAAAGCAATTTTAAACCCTTTTGATTTACCAACCTATGAAAACACCAATAATGTTTAAGTATGTTACCCCATGTAATTTAAGGAGTTAAAAGTACTTGATGTTATTTAACAATGAGCATTTTAACTTTGCAAATTAATCAGATGTCTCCACAAACACATTTGAGTAATCCCATACATGTGAACTCTAATTCACTTATTCTGTAAAAACCAAATATTAGACAAGTGTCCTGAACAGTATTTCCTGTCTTTTTCCTGTTGAAGAAAAGTCCTAGAAACAATTGATATTAGACATTGTTTAACATCAACATTCCATTAGTTTGACCACCTAGAGACTTGCGAGTTATTTCTAAAGACATTTTACTTTTATTAGTTTACCCAATTTAAATTGAACCCTTTTAAATCACGTGAATAATAGTATTTGGATCCATTTTTAAATTTTAATTTTAGTAGCGCTCAGTTTTGATACAGACAAAACACGACATTAGCACAACATACAAATAATTCAAAATCAAAGGCCTTGTAACTTTATAGGTGAATCTCCATTGCAATGTAACAGATGTTCAAAAACTCTAGTTGAATAAAAATAGAACTGATCAAATAGAAAAAAATCATTAACCTAGGTATGCAGGATCAAAATTATGAGCTCAAAAATACAGCATTAGAGAAAAACAAAACAAAACAAGAATCCTAGAGAATGAGTTAGTTCTGTGTAGCAGCCCAGCAGTTTAAAAAGGACACCTTTTTTTTTTTTCTTCAGGTTACCCCCCCTTCCTGCTCAGACTGCTGCAGTTTACATTCCAATGCAGGCTTCAGGAAGGCCAGGCAGGGGGGAGGGGGGATCACCTAGGACTTTTTAACCCTTTTTCTTCCTGGTTGAGAAATCAGGTTAGGTTTGAATGCAGAAGATCACAAAACATTATTTCTCACTACTTTTGAGGAATGGAGCTGCTGAGCTCTCTGCCTAAGGGGATTGGAGTAAACAAATCTCTCAGGAACAAGGAGAAGGACTGTAAAGTACCCTGCAATGAGTATTCCTAAGCCTAAGATCAGATTAACACAATGAAGAATTTAATAGAAGGCAAGAGTAAAGACCATATAGTACAATACACAAACAGACAGACACGTAGTGCGCTAAATCAAAAATTGGCTAGCTGGTACTTTGTCAACAAAAACAAACAATTTCCAATTATATCAAAGAGTTGCCCTGGTGCATACAATGCCCAAATGGGACAAAGAGTTAACCAGATGCGACAAGTCGCCCGAATGCAGCACAGAATCTGCCCAGATGCAGCGCGAAAGCTGCCCAGATGTGAGAGTCACTCAAATGTGACAGAATTGCCCAGAATACAGCACAAAATCTGCCCAGATGCAGCGCAAAAGCTTCCCAGATGTGAGAGTCACTCAAATGCGACAGAATCGCCCAGAATGCAGCACAAAACTGCTCAGATGCAGCGCAAAATCTGCTCAGATGTGACCGAGTCACCAGATGCGACAAGTCGCCAGACGGGTCGAGGGGACGTCTCCTGAGACCCTGCTGGGGTCTTATAGCGCGTCCGCCAGGATTATGCCAGCCCAGAACTAGAACCTGCAGGCAATCCAGACCAGAAAACACACGGCAATGCCTTACTCACCGGCCGAAGGTGTCACTTATGACTCTATGATCAGGTGTCTGGGTGGGCTTGGGGCATCCCGGACGAGCCCCCATATGTTGTGCCCAAAGGCTCGAGACCCCACAAGGACCACCAGAGACCATGATCAATGCAAGCAGCAAGGAGTCATTTATTAGCAAGTTCGAACCTGGTCCTCTGTGTCCTTAACCAGTGACACTAAGAGAGGCCCCGAGCCCTCATTAGCAGGGTTTTTATAATGAAAGGCAAGCAGTTTTACAGTGTTCTTTTAATTGGTTAACATTTGAACAGCTAAACATTAGTCCTCCTCTGGTTGGGTCCGGCCAATCTATTTGATTCTCATTGGGTCCTGCCAGAACTGAACGGTCCTAGTGGAAGAAGGGAGGAGGGAAGGGGTGAACTATGCAGGAGATGAGTCGGGGCTAAGCCCCGCTCCTGTCCTTGACGGATAAGGTCTCCAGGCAAACGCACATTCCTCAGACAAATATCTCTTAACAACCTTGGTAAGCACAGGGGCCCAGCAGTCCTGTTTGTCCTTGAGACAGTTAGCAGCACAGATACCACCCTGCTCTCAACAGTCCAGCATGCTTAGCCATACTTGGGGGGATGTGCCTGTCTCAATGGCTGTCAAAGCCTGTACTATAGCCCGTCCATGACGCCGGGCATCTTGGCAAGCTCTGATTTTGCTGCGTATAACATAGGCTATCCCTAAGCAGATAGTAATCAGAACAGCTACTGTTCCAGCCCACTGTTTTGTTAATCCCAGGGCTTTAGATAACAAAGAGAACATCTCGGATACCAATGCAACTTGAACCCTGGTGGCATTGACTCTAAGTATCAAATGTAGATGACCAATTACCAGTAAGGTAGACAGAGAGATTTTTAGATAACATAACCACAGAGCTAAGGTTATTATAAGCAATAGGGGTGACACACACTGCTCTTAAAGGATAAACACATCCCAGTCCCAAAAGTTCTTGCAAGATATCCACTTGTTCTTGTAGTAAGTCCACTCTTTGATTTACAAGAAGTATGCCTGCTGTTAGATGTTGGTTTAGGGTCTCTATAGTCTGTAAGTCTGCAGCTGTATTTTCGGCCAAGTGATTGACTGCTGTTGCTGTAGGTATGGCAGTTGCTTGTGCTGCTGTTGCAGAAACCACTATTGCAGTGACCATAGCCACTGTGACGCCAAGTTCTCTCCTGTTTCTTGATAGTAACACTGGCAATTCTGCACCTGTAACAGAGACTGGGACTGTTAGGAAGGTAGGAACACACATTAAGTCTGCCAGCAGGAACCTAGAAGCATTCCAACATTGAGAGAGATAGCACCCTAAGAGACTAAAAAGAGGTTGTAAGTTAGTTCAAGTGGGGCTACGAGCATCATGGTTATCAGGAATATGTTGGTCTATGTTACTTGTTGGTAGCGTTGGCACTGATCGAGTTAGTCGCTCAGGAACCCAGATAGGCGATATTTTATCCTGTGGAAACACACAAACCGAGCCTCGGCTCCAGTAAAGCACCGGGTCCGGGCCGTTCCATTGTCCTGTAAGAACATCCTTCCATTTTACCGTCACTCTATCATGTTGTTTATGATTGCCATGTCTCTCAGTGGCAGAGCGACCCTCATTATCCAGAGTTAAAAAATTTAAATTAAAGAGGCAAAGAGAAAGTTTATCTTTAGGGGAACTGAAGGTCTCCCCTATTCCCCCTTTTTGTTTATAAAGAGTCCTTGTGGGTTATAAGGTATACCTGTGGTTAGAGTTATTTCAAATTTAGTGAGAAATTGGTTCTTACCAAGTTTAGTTTTTAAAGAAAAATTTAGACTCTATAACATAGTACAATACTCTAAGAGTTGCTTAACCATAATTGTATAAACCCCTATTTTTAAGACTAATTGTTCTAAAGAATAAAACTTAATAGACACAAAGTTAAGAGTAAATTAGTGTTTCTAAGAAATCCTTGTTATTTTACCATGTCATTTTACCATATAGATTAAACTTTGGTTTATATTAGAACATTAGTATTTCACCTTAGGAAAAACCTTAAATAGCTTTAAATGTTTCACATACATACAACCAACTTAGTTACATGCAAACTTGTTGAAACTTGCCCTTTACTTACATAGACTTTCTTAGCACTTACTTAGACCCTCATTTATTTCATCACACAAGCACTTTCTTACCCAGAAACATTTCCTTTTTCCTTTTATTAAATATATTTCCATACCCAGAACCTTTTATTTTCTCTTTCCTATTTGTTGACCCCTTTTTGTTCACATTCTGAAACAACTCTTATGAAATTTCTGAATTTAGATAAATTACTCTATTTTAACAAGATTAAATATTTTGTTATTTATAGTACTCTAATTGAAACACAGTTGAAACTTTTAGAACCCTTTGTGTATAGAATTGTACCTGTTAGGACATAACTCTTAGTAACCTTGTTTTTAATTTAGTGATGACACAAAACAATTTTCTGTACAAACACATTTGAGTAATCCCATGCATGTCAATTCTAATTCACTTATTTTCTTAAAAAAAAAAACAAGATATTAGACAAGTGTCCTGAACAGTATTTGCTGTCTCTTTCCTGTTGAAGAAAAGTCCTAGAAACAATTGATATTAGACATTTTATTAACATCAAGATTTTATTAGCTTGACCACCTCGAGACTTGTGAGTTATTTTCAATGACATTTTACTTTCATTAGTTTACCCAATTTGAATTGAACCTTTAAATCACGTGAATTAAGAGTATCTGGATCCATTTTTAAATTTCAATTTTAGGAGTGCTCAATTTTGATACAGACAAAACATGACATTGGACAGCACGACATACACATAACACAAAACACAAAATCAAAGGCCTTGAAACTTTATAGGTGAATCTCCATTGCAATGTAAGAGATGTTCAAAAACTCTAGTTGAGTAAAAATAAATAGAACTGATCAAAAAAATCATGAGCTCAAAAAAAATATGTAGAATTCAGAAAAAACAAGAGTCCTGGGAAAATGTTACGGCCATTAATTACTTTAGTAAAGCACCATAAAATTTACTTTTGCTGGAGTTTAGGTAAGGCTCCTTTTTACCTTTTTTTCCTTGGATTTGAGACCAGTCTCCTACTGAGCCTTCAGGTTTTCTCTATTTACATTTCAATGTAAGCCTTGACTGAGATTTGGATATGAAAGGGGAGAAAATGTTCCAACAGAAACTTGATGCCTAGGCATTTTAACCCTTAATCCTGGTTAGTAATCAATTCAGGTTTGGACGCAGAAAATTGTGAAACAATTATCTCCCAATATTTGTGGAGACTGGGGCTACTATGTTATACTCCTTACTAGGATATGCCACTGATGGTTGGGCTGGTTACTCCCTCCACACCGATGTATGTGGGACCTCATGGCAAGAGGACTAGGTGGGCTGGGTGGGGCAAAGTTGGAGGAGGAGAAGGAATTAGCATAGAAGCGCAAGAAAGAAGAGACTTGAAGATAAGGAATCCCTTTCCATCTGCCCGCTCGCTTGCGGAAGCTTTGTGCCAATATCTTTGGTAGCCACAATCCACCTTCCCATGGAGCCACCTTTCATCCCTGCACAGGCCAATTTGTTATTGGTAGTCATTCCTTCCCAAACTAACATTTTAACATTTACCGGGAAGTCCCTACAGGGAGGGGGGAGGTTAGAGTTTGTGAGTTTCTGGAAGGAGATGCAACGGGGAGGAGCCGGCGGTTCTTTAGGCGACGGCTCTTTTGGGAGAAACATGGAGCCCCCTTTGGGAGGTCCTGGAGAGAAGCACGCCTTAAGGGCGGATAATGTAGGGCAGACTCCTAATGGGGGACCCTCCCTTAAACTGATTTCCCTCTTCCTAACAAGTTGTTCCTCACACCCAGTTTCATTTTCCTTGTCTGTCTCTGATCTTATTGACGCCCTTTCTGATGCTTTAGATCTTTCCTCTTTTATTTCCTCCAAACCTCTTCCCCTTGTTTTATGGCCTCTCTGCATTTTTCAATATTAACTCCATTAACCTTCTAATCAGTGCACTTCCCTTTACTTATAAACCCTCCTTAAAAGTGAGGTATTAACATGAAGAATTAAAAGGTTACACAGGATGAAAATAAGCAGCTTGCTTTACTGAGAAAAGATGGAAATCATCTATGTGGCTAAATCAGCTTATGAGCAGCTGCACCTTGGGCAAAGACCTGAGGCATGAGGTGTAACAGATTTTACTATAGTTATCTCTTATCTTTTGTTAAGGCATTATCTCTTTGCTGCTGATTTTGTGCATCTATTGAAGCGTATTGGCCTTCTCCTATTAACATCTCAACATTTCTATCAGGAAACCTTGCTACTATGTTTCTGCAAGCAGTTTCAACAGCTATTTCTTTGCCACTGAGCTCTCCAATTAGACATTGTCCTCCAGATAACACTGCTCTGCATACCTGTTTCCAATCAGTCTTAACTGCCTCTTTAAAGTTTTTCTAATGGTTGATGGTATCTCTATTTTGATCCTCAAACACGGGCAGGTTCTACAAATTTTGAAGCTCTTTATATTAGGTTTAGCTTTCTACTACCTTTTCTCCTAGTTCTTAAGTTTTCACTACCACTTGGTTATTTCTTTGGGGGTTCTTTGTATTAGATTTAGCTCTCCTTTTCCCCTTGTTCTTAAATTTTCTGAGTAATTGTTTTCTAGGTTACTACCACTCAATCCTTCCTCATTTTGTTCTTTTCCGTTGCCACTAGATCCTGTTCATGAAGATCCTCTCCAAGATGTTCCTACTGTGGAATATTTAATAATCCTTCATCTAAAAACCAAAGAGCTACCTTCTCTATTGTATCTAAGAATGTTCTAGCAGTTTTGGTTTTTAAAGGTGTACCATTGTCCTTAAGCAATTCCCGTAAGGGTTGTTGCATACGAACTTTTGATGTTTCAGACCCCATCTTGTACAATGTAAGCCGTGTACCGCGTGCTTATCTAGTCCTTGAACCGCCTTTCGCTTAGTCCGAGGTGTAGCTGCCTTTCGCGTGCCACTTTCATTTTAATGCCTTTAATGTGGACCACCTTTCGCTTAGTCCACTGTTTTACTTTCCTCTTTATAACCGGTTTAACTTGTTAAAATTTTAGAATATCTTACCTTGTTTTCTTACTTATCCTTGTAAAATTTTCATTCCCGGGTTTCGGCACCACTTGTGATCGCCCACCACCTGCGGGGACAATCACAACACACACGCTCTTGATCACAGGAACCAAAAAGTCAAAAGCACTTTATGCCACAAGTCTCAGACTTATATTGAGAACATCAGCCAATCAGAGAGTAGACTACCAGGAAATTCAACCTATCAAGGAACAGCCTCCAGGAAGATACCAGGATCGCCTCGTGCACAACAGCCAACCAGAGTTACTTCCTAAAACTTGTTTACAAGTGCAGCTATGTTTGGCAAGCTGCCAGGCGCCATCTTAGAGATCAGGCCATGGTGCGGCTCTGGGGCCCTCAGAGCCCGCCCCTGACATCCACGCATTTTCTAATAAGAAATGCGTAAGGGCTGGGGATATAGCTCAGTTAGTAGAGTCCTTGCCTTGCAAACACAAGGCCCTGGGTTCAACCCCCACACTGCAAAAAAAAAATAAAATAAAAAAAAAAGAAATGCGTAAATGCATGGTTCATATGCTCATTTCCTTGTGATAACTATATGTTTATATGCATTTTGTTTATGTTTTCACTCATACTTTCATATGAAACTACATGTTTCCTGATATAAATGTTCATTCTTTAATCCTAATTTTAACCCAACGGAAAATTTAATGCTAAAGCAAACTCTATCCTCATACCAAAACCTAACTTTACAAAAAGCGTATATTGTCAAAGGTTTATTTATCTGCATTTTGACATATGTTCAATTATCAATAGTACATTTGCATACATATTACTATATATTTATTTATATGGTATATCCATGCATCCACAAATAAGTGTGTTCATATGACTCACAGTATACACTTGCCTTTTCCAGAACCTATGTTTACATTGGTTTTCATTCCTGCTTTCTCAGGTATATCCTTATGAATAGGTGTGTTTCCTGATATACATATTCAGTTCCTCACTCTAAGCATAAAGCAACCCAGAATTTAATGCTAAACATAACCCTATGCTGACACCTACACTTAATTTTACATGAAGGCTTTATAGTGATATGTGTTTTTATCAGTTTTTGATTTGAATATTGACTTATCAATGGTGTACTTGCATATATATTTTTATATATTCATTCTTATGCTATATCCATACATCCCAAGTTAAAAACTTTGTGGTTTTATTACTCACATTACACCCTTTCATTTTTCAGAATATATATGTTCATAATTTTTATACATATTTTCATGCATACACTCTTATAAATCTTCATTTTTCCCAGTATACATTTATACAATTACCCTAATCCTAACTAAAAGTAACTAAAAACTTACCCCACAGCTAACAATAATTTACATAATATCATGTAGAGTAGTATGCATATTTGTGTATATTGATTTATATTTTCAATTATGAATGGTATATTTGCATACATAATAGTATAGATTCATTTATTTGATATATTCATGCATACCAATTTGAAATTTAGTGTACACATGACTCACATTATACTGAGTCCTAATTGAGAACATATATAATTATATATGTTTCCTCCCATATTTTCACATGTACAATCTTATATTCATGTCTCTTGATGTACTTATTCATTCTATAACACTAACTGTAAAACAAACCCAAATTTAACACTAACCCTGTCCTTATTCACATACCTAAACATCATTTTAAATAAAATCATACTAAGGTGAATTTTGTGCATGTTGAAAAATTTATGCAATTATGAATAATACATTTGCATATATATTATTTTTATAAATTTATGATATATCCCATATGACCCTAATTTTAAAAAGTATATTATTTGACTGACATTATAACTTACTCTTTTTATAACAGTTTTATATATCTTTTCACATTCATTTTTATATTTATATTCTTATGAATGTTCATTATCCTGATATATATGTATTCCCCAAAGAACTCAAAGTTTAATACTAATTTTATACTAAATGATATTACCCCCATGCCTGAAATTTATTTCTGATAATAATCTGTATACTAATAAATGTTTATGTGTATTTTGAATTACACATTCTATAATCAATGGTATATTTGCACATATGTAATAATATATTCATTTATATATCCAGACATACCCAAATGTGAAATATATATTCAAAGGAGTCACATTATAAAATTTCCTCTTTCTGAAAACACATATTCTTTTGTTTTTATACAACTTTTCACATGTCCTTTCTTGTGATTAGTTATGATTCCTGATATTCATATTCATTCCCTAACACTAATCCTTACCCAACTCAAAATTTAATATTAATCTTAACAGTACATCATGCTGAAACCTAATTTTATATAATAGGATTCATAAAAATATGAGTATATTTGTAGTTTTACTTGTACATTCAAATTGCCTGAATACTCTTAAATATTCAGTAATATGATATACCCATGATTTAAAATTAAAGTTAAAAAAATCTGTATTCATTAATACACAATATACCATTGCATGTTTTAGTACATATATATTTATGTGTTTCCATACATATTTTTAATGTACAATTTAATGAATATTCAAGCTTCCCAGTGTACATATGCAGTACTTAACTCTAACAATCACCCGTCATAAAATTTATTACCCCTCTATCTAAACCTAATTTTAGATAAAGCCATTTAAATCCTCTAAATAATGATACATGAAAAATATCCTAGAAATGAGAAAAAAACCCAAATATGAATATGTATATGAACCATTATGGTCACAATTAAACCAAGAATAATAATCTGATAACAAGTTAACACATTGTTTCCCTTGGAGTTCCAAAGGTTCTCAACTTTCCGTCTTAGCAGTGTTAGGTGGTTTCATCTGGAGTATCATGCTTGCTCAACCCTCAGGGTGTGGTTGCTGGAGTGAGAGAGGTAAGCTGTTAGAAGTAAGTCATGAAATTGGGGTTTAGGATTAGGTAGGTTCCAGGTTCTAGGCTGGATGTCAATTGTTCTAGCAGTTTTAAACCAGATCAGATCACCTTCCAGGCTCAGAATGTGCAGTCCAAACTGGAAGACTGCACTTGAGAGCTCTAGCCCCTGATTTTATTCCTGCAGTGAAGGAGACAATTCTTAGTTCACTTTGTCACCTGTGGACCCCATGTTTCCTGGTCTCAGATTTTGTATTCAAACTCAATCTCTCCCACCCCTGCCTTTTTAAATTCCTGCTTAGACACATCTCTCCTAACCCATCCTGCAAGCACATGAATTGGAGTGAGAAAGGGAAATTTGAGTGGGATTTTACCACCAGTATTGACCTGTGCAAACTCTTCTGCATGTTTGATTTTCCCCTTGTCATTAAAAATGTGCCATGCAAAGCAGAGTGGGTTTGCCAGGCCTTGATTCTGGAACAAATTTAGGATTTCCAGGAATTGACCCCTTGGGCTGGTGCCTGCAGCAAGGTTGCAAAATGATTCTTTCCTCTCCTCCACATTCAGCATGGAGAGATTGGGTTTCTTTCCTGCACTAGTATATTGCCTTTAAGTTTATTTGGACAGTCTTTGATCTCTAAACTCTCACTACTCATGGATTCTGTGCAGTTTGCCAAGTGTGGGTCTTCACAAGTGAAATCCAGCACTGATAGGAAATTTTCTGATAAAGTTTGCCAGTTAAAATTCATTAAACATTTGGGGGAATTCACTTTCTTCAAATACAAGTTTCTTCCTCTAACTTGGGCACCTAGGTATACAAGTGCTCCCATAGAACCTTCATGTTCTTATTCAAAAAGCCTGAGGAATAGACATGCACAAAAGTACATTGGCACCAGAGAGAAGGTTTCAAGAGTGCACTCACACTTAAGCAGCACACTGCAATTCCTACTAAAAGACTGTATATGGGGTCTGAACTGTGCTGTGGATGTAATTACTGAGAAGACCTAGAAAGAGCAGAAGTGAAGCACATTTCTGAAGCAGGTTCATGTTGCAGGAACTCACTTCTCAGTGTTTAAATTGTGGTGTTTCCTAGAAGGAACTAGCATTAAGCTTTACTGCTTTTTAGAGCATTCTGGCAAGTATCTAATTTTGAAACATTTGTGACATTTTAAATGACAGTTCTTTGCAAGAGGGATCAAGCAATGCTGGGGGTTTCCTGAGAAAGTGTTTTGTTAGATTTCATGTACTGACTTTATTACCATACCAGTTTGTTTCTCTCTTTGGAGCAGGTAGGTACAAGTGCTCCCTCTGCAACTTCCTGTTCCCATTCTAAACACATTCAAAAATATAAAATATCATATTCACAAAGATTCCTGAAAAAATGCAGCACACACAGAAGTGCAGTGTCTAAACAAGTATCATTAGCACTTTGAACTGGAAGAGCGAGAGCCTTTCAAGAGAGCACCCACACTTGAGTAATAATCTCTGATGGGCTCTGAACTGGGTTCTGAACATGTTGGTTGAGAAGAGGTAGGAAGAGCAGAACTGAAGCACTTTGTGCAAGCAGTATTAACTTACAGGAACTCAGTGGTCAGTAAGCACATTGGGGTCTGTCCCTCGGTGAAAGAGTATGAAATAGTACCACCTCTAAGTTTGTGCAGATGAGGTTTAAAGTTGAAATCATCTGAATAATTGGTAAGTGGCTGTCCCTTCTAAGCAGGATATGGCACTTCAGGGAGTTTTCTGAGAAAGATGTACAGTTTGATTTTAATGAAACTTTGGGGAATTGACTTTCTTTGCATCACCAGATTCTTCCTTTCATGGGGTACTTATGTACAAGTGATCCCTCAAAACCTGTATTTTCCTCTTGCAAATGCCTGAGGATAAGCAACTCAGAGAAGTGTGTTTAACACATAGCAGTAGAAAGTCCAAATTTCATCAGAGAAAATGTTTCAAGAGTGCACTTATTCTTCAGTAGCACATTCCAATTTTTCCTAGAAGACTCTTGATATTGGGTCAGAACTGTGTTTTGAATATTTTTGCTGAGAATAGCTAGGAATAACAGCAGTGAAAGAGGTTGTGCAAGCAAATTAGGCAGAAAATAATGATTTCAGTGAGAGTATTGCAGTTAGTTGTGGTCAAACCAACATGAAGCATTACACGTTTCAGAGCTTGCAGGCAAAATTTCACTTTTGAATCAACTGTGCCATTGGTTAAAGGTATTGGTAATCAAGGCTAAACTAATACACAAGTGCTTTCTTGGAACCTTCATCTTCATAGTCCAAATGCTTTCCTGAGAAAAAGCAGCACATAGAAGTGCAGCTGCTAAACAAGTGACAGAGGCATGCACAGAGGTCATTCAGAAAGGATGTTTCAATAGTTAAATTACACTTTAGCAACACAGTGAAATTATTACTCACAAACTTTGTAAACTGGGTTTGGAGCATACTGGATATGAACTGTGCTCCACATGTGTTTGCTGAGAATATCTAGGACAGAAGAACTGAAGTAGTTTGTGGAAGTAGGAAGTCATTTAATTTTCATTGAGCACATTGAGATTTATCTAAAGTTGACCCAGCATAAAATAGTGCCCTTTCTCAGGGGTCACAGTCAAGGATTCGCTTTTGAAGTGTCTGTGCCATTGGTAAATGGGAGTTCCTTCCAAGATGGATCTGGTACTTTGGGAGGGGGGGTTTGGAAAAGTTTGACAGTTCAATTTCAATAAATCTTTGTTGAGTTGACCCTTTTAATAGTACCACCTTTTCCCACTAACTGGGGATACCTACCAGACTGGATACATGGTCAGAACTTTGTCTACATGATGTTGCTAAGAAGCTAGGAAGAACAGAAAAGTAACACTTAGTGCAAGCATCTTCAGTTTGAAAGAACTCAGTAGTCTAAAGTAGTGTGAAATATTACTACTTTTCAAAGTTTGGAGGTAAGATTTTACTTTGTTACTCTATGTGCCATTAGTAAAGAATAGTTCAATGCAAGTTGGATATTCCCTTCAAGGCAATTGTCTACTTTGAAACCATCACAGCAACTCTGGGAGGCTGTACTACCTTGTCTACAAGGTCAAAAAGTTGACCACTGAAAACTGTGATGTTTGACATTTTGTGCAAATAGCTGTTGTGATCCCTAGAGAGGAGAAGAGGGAAGAAGTCACTTGGCATGTGTGATGGAGGCCTGGAGAGAGCTAGCAAGGGAGAAGAAATATTCTGTACACACTTCACCTGCCAGGCACCACCTTCTTTGCTGCTGCTCTGCAACTCATCTGCACCCAGAAATTCTCTTGTACTGAGTTTCCTAGAAGCCCTTTAGCTCACCTTTAGATGAGCAAATATCTGGACAATCATTCTTGGCATAATGGTTCATCTCCTTGACCTGACCACTGCATTCCTGGCAAGGCAATCTTTGACATTGTCAAGGATCCTTTAAAAGGTCCTGCAGGATGCAGATTACAGGCTGGTGTCACAAATTGTAGGATACATGAGGTTGCTAAGAAGCTAGGAA
Organism: Sciurus niger; assembly: GCA_020740815.1. NCBI lineage: Eukaryota > Metazoa > Chordata > Mammalia > Rodentia > Sciuridae > Sciurus > Sciurus niger. The sequence continues at coordinate 68,107 of JAHUXG010003507.1, forward strand.
GAACAGAAGAGTAGCACTTAGTGCAAGCAGATTCAGTTTGAAAGAACTCAGTGGGCTGAAGTAGTGTGAAATATTACCGCTTTTCAAAGGTTGGAGGTAAGATTTCACTTTGAAACGCTATGTTCCATTAGTAAAGATATGCTTCTGGTTGTGGTGGCTTCAGACCGAGTTTCCTGACAAGCACCAGTTCAGCTGTGATATTAGGAGGGAAGAACAAGGGAGCGAGGATCACGGTTATGTTGTTTTCGAGAAAAGCGACGCCAATTTCTTTGCCCAGGAGAAGTGGAGGCAGGGTATGTTGGGGGCGTGGCCCAGTGGGCCTATGGAAAATCCAGCTCCTTCCATTGCAGGGTACCCCACTGAAACCTGACAACCTGCAGTATGCTCCAGTATGGCTAAGTGGCCCTGTTCTCATTTCATCACAACAGGCATGCTGCCTGCCTTGTCCTGCTTCTGCAGCTGCAGAAAATTGCTCCCACCAGTTTGAGTTGAATGGAGAAGGAAGAAGGTTTACAACTAAGTCATGAGTATCACACAGCATAGCACCACCAGCCCCAGCAGCATTTCTTTCCTGCCCCACTCTTACCCACGATTGTTCTCACTTAAGAAACTGGCCTAGGGAATTAACAGCTACATGGAGTGATGATTGTTCACAACTGAGGGCAAAGAATCAGCCAGAACAGCTGTGTGGGTAAGGTAATGGTTGAGTTTGAAACATCACAGCAACTCTGATGGGGTAGCCTGCCTTTTCTACAATGTCTAAATGGGGGATAACTGGAACCTGTGAAGTTTTACTTCTATGTGGAGGTGGGTGGCTGCTGTGATATCTACACAGAAGAAGAGGGAGAGAGTCACTGAGCATGTGTGATGGTGTCCTGGAGTGAGGTAGCAATGGAGCAGATATATTATGTGCACTCTCTACCTATCAGGCACCACCTCCCTTGATTCTGCCCTGCAACTAGTTTGCACCAGATATTCTCTTGTACTGAGTTTACATGGGGCCCTTTAACTAAACATTACATGAAGAAATATGTGGGCAATCTGTCTTGGAATAATGGATCATCTCTTTGTCCTGACAACCGCCTGTCTGTTAAAGGACTTTGTGATAATGCCAGGGGTTCTTTAAACAGCCCATGGAGAATGCAAATTACAGGGTCAGTTTCACAGACCCTGGCACAAAGATGCTCCAACAAAGTAAATGTGATGGATCAAACAAGTGCCCTATAGTGATGTGATGAGCACAATTTTCCTACAAAAATATCATCTTGTCTCATGCATCAAACTGAAAAAGTAATGGTAGATAGTTCCAAAGGTGAATATAAAAAAAGGAAAGAACTTAGGACATGCTGTGGGCACTAAATACAGAAGGGTGTTGGAAATGCAAAGCCAACTTCAGTGAACAGACCAAAAAGAATAATTGTCATTGTAAATGGTCACCCAAAAAATGTCAGGAAATTCTTCAGGTTCAAAATAATATAATAAAATGGCAAGAGGAGTTTCTAGATCATTAAGTAAGCAAAGATATATTCTGACAATTGCTCACCTTGAAAGGACATAAATGACCCTAAAAATTCATTGCCTATTCCTGTTGCTTGCAATGACATCAGATTACACATAAGCTAATTTGGATTTTTGAGCATACAACCTATGAGGAAAGGCATTACTTTCACCATAGCACCTGTGCCCAAGCACCCAAATTTAAAACAAAACACAGGATAACTACAATATTCAATGTTCAATCAGATGGTATCTTGCAACTTGGGATTAAAGGGCATGGGGTTTCCCAGCTCCAGTAGGAGAGTGCACTTTGTTTGTTGCCACAGGGTTGTGTGAGCCTTGGGCAACATATGCAGGAATGAGTGCCTACCATGACATCCTGGCACCTCTGCAGATACTCATAATGTCACAGAAAAATGGAATGACTATATGATGACCTCGTGGTTACCATGGCAAACAGAAAGGCACCTGGTCCTGGCTGCACCAGATGAAGATTCAAGAAAAGCACTGCCTCTGCTCTGAAAGTCTGTGGGAAGACCAAGGGAGTGAGCCCAAGGAGTCTCTTGTATTCCAGAAATGAAATCCTATGTTCTTTACCGAGATGAAATGGAGCTAGGTTGTGCTGGAGGCTCAGCCCCGAGGGCCTAGCAATGATCCATCTCTTTCCTGCGCAAGGAACTGAACTGAAGCCTGACAGCCTGCACTATACCCCACGCCCAATATGTTGTGCTGTTCTCATGGTGCTGGTCTGCTGGACATCCCTATCCTGTTGCAGACAATTGTCCTACCCTGGACTGAAGTGCCATAGCAGGACAGAGGGGTTCAGCAGAGTATGAGGATCACCCAGCAAAGCATCCTCCCCATTGACATTGTCCTCCTGTCCTGCTCCTTTAGGTCTGGGCTCTCCCAAGATTTTGTTCACTCTGGAAACTGGAAGAGGGAGCAAGCAGCCTCATGGAATGATGACTGATGTAACTGAGGGCAGAGGAACATCCAGTGCAGCTTAGTGGGTTAGGTGATGACTGATCTGGGGAATATCACACCAATTCTGTTGGGGTGCCCCTTCTTTCTTAGAATGCCAAAATGGATGAAACCTGAAATATGTGACATTTGCCATTTAAATGCTGGTATGTTACTGCTGGGATCCTTATTAAGGAGAGGAGGGAGTGAGTCACAGAATGTGTGATGGATTCCAGGAGCCATGTAGGCTGCAAGGCTACATGTTTTCTTCACACTCACCTGTCAGGTACCACCCCCTTTGCTGCTCCCCAACAACTAGGCTCCATGCAGAATTTCTCTCAGTCTGAGTTTCCAAGGGGACATTCAACTCACCTTCTGTTGGAGAAATATCTGACAAATCTGTCTTGAAATGAGGTTCATCTTCTTGATTTGACTACTGTCTGACTGAAAAGAGGCCCACTGTGAAAATGTGAAGAGCACTTTTAAGGGCACATTTAATAGAATGCAGACAACAGTCCATTGTCATGTAAGCTGGCAAAAAGATGCTCTATAAAAGTGAAAGTGATGGATCAAACAAGGGCCTCATAATGACTTGAGGAGCAGTGTTCCACATCATAAAATCATCTTGACAAGTGCCTCATGCTTAAAAACAAGAATGGTACAAAGTTTGAAAGCTGAATATGGAAAAAGCCAAGTGCTTCCTGTGGGTACAAAAGTAGGGTTTTGGAAATAAAAAGGTAATTTCAGTAAAAAGACACTAAAAAAAATTATCAATGCTAATGGTCTCTCAAAAAATAATAGTACATCCTTCAGTTTCAAAATACTATACCAAAACCAAACAAAACAAAAAAGATTTTTCAGATCCTTTGGTAAGCAGAGATCATTACTGACAATAACTGAACTTCAGGGGACATGAATGTCCTTAAAAATTCATGATTCATTCCAGTTGCTTGCAATGCACATCAGATTACATTTATGCTGATGTTGATTTTTTGCCACATCACCTATGAGGAAAAGTTTTCTTGTTACTATGGCACCTGCACCCAAGCACTTAAATTTACAGCAGTACAAATTTGGAAAGACAGCAGTGAATGATGGATCCTGAAAAGAAAAGAGTGCACTGCATCTGCATCTGCCAATATACAAACATGAAGACCCAATATAGGCAATTCTTGTATTTAAAATACAGAAAATTTGAAAGATAAAGATGTGATGAAATTCATTGGTTACAAAATACAGATCCTAAAGCATTTATAAAATACAAAATACATTTTTTCTATTAATTGGTTATATTCACTACAAAGTTGAAGCATACCTAATGTCTCAGATTTTGTTCTTTAAGTGTGCATTCTTTCAAATGGGTGTCCTTGTGTGATATCTTACCCTAAAAGGGACAATCAAAATTTTCCACAGAACCATGGTTAATGTGAGAAAACCACTTCTTACATCCAATTCTACACATCATGGCTTGGAATGTGCATCAAAACCAGCAAATCTCTAAAAATGCTTCATTAGAATTGAGATTCGATCTGCAATGATAAAAGGAAGCCAGTTTTTAAATTCTCACTGTGGCTTCTGAGTGATATTTGTAGACTAACATAAGTACTCAGCAACAATTCACTCAGTTCCTTAAAGAACATAATATCTTCCCAATGCAAAGCAGAACAGAGAGAGAAAAGACAGGGAGAAGAGTAACTCTCTTTTGTCATCAACTCTTATGTCTCCCAGCTGACAGAGGTTTACTTGGAACATGCCCAGGGTCTCAGACCATTTCATTTGCCCAAAGGCTGGGATTGTGCCCCTGAAGACTACAAATTTCCAAACACTACTGCAGTTGGCCTTTTGAATTTCATGTCATTAACTCTTGATGAACATCCTTTCTTCTTCAAAAATTCGCTGATTTAAACCCCACATTAACATTTTCATGAAATGAAATAACCAATCAGTTCCTGATAGTTTTCTCATCTCTAGGAAGACCTACTCTTAAAACTTCAAGGTACTGCTGACTCCTACCCCAACTTCATGCTGAAAATCTCTTTAGAATGAGATTACCCTTAAAACTGCAACTTTTCCAACCATGTTCCATTTTCTTCATTTAACAGAGGAAAAATTGTTGAGAATTTAAACATCTTGAATTTTCTGAAGAGACTCAGTATGTCATATAACTGGATCCATTTCTGGTTTCCCTCTAAGAAATGCTTTGCAGAAAAGTCATCCCAACAAAAAACCAATCACTTTCCAATGAATTTGTAATTTCACTTCAAAAGCAATCTTGCCAGGAACACTAGTTGTTTATCAAGACCCACAATCCTGTGGGTTGTCATAAGAGACAGATTTGCCACTGATATTATAAGCAGGAAATGAGTTGTAGCTAAACTCTGAGCAGTAAATTTCCTCAGTAATCCATGGTGGCCTGGGGTAGGAGGAGAGGCACGGACACCTGGAAAAAATTTATAAGCCCTGATAGTTATATTGTAAGATTTTTGGGGTAAATTCTAACCTGAACCCCAAGTCTTTACTAACACAGTCAAATCATTTTTGTCCCAATCTGCCTCCTCCCCCTGGATTTTCCTTTAAAAATACTACCACCAGATATGCAAAATGAACCACCCATTAATGGATCTGGATTTTGCCTATCATCTCACAGACAGAAAAGATCATTGCAAATCAGACTTTCTAAATTAGGGAAAGCCTAAAAAACTTAACCAGACATAGTTTGCTAGTAGAAATATACAAAGGGAAGAGGTGCTGGCTCATGGGATATGTGAACTAAGGCAAACTATCTGCTGGCAGAAAGTAAGTAAAACTTCATCCAATTTTCAAACCTCCTGCTGTTCTCCTTGCTTCAAAACCTCTAAGGAATCATTGCACGGAGACTATGTTCCAGAATATCATTTCCATTGAACTTTCAATCAATCACTTCCATTCAAAATCTTGCTGTCTGTGTTTGGATCCATCTCAAAAAAATGCCTATCTTGGTTAAGAGTGCTCCTATGATACGAGAGAAAAATACAGGACAGCTATGATATTCAAATGTGAATCAGTTGATACCCTGCACTTTGGGATTAAAGGGCATGGGGTTTCCAGGCTCCGGCATGAGAGTGCACTTGGTTTCCTGACCCAGGGGTTGTCTGTGCCTTGTGCAGCATGTGCACCAGTGTATACCTAGTGTGACATGCTGGCTGCTCAGCAGATACCTCCTGATGTCACAGAATAGCAGAATGACAGTACAGTGACATCACAGTTCACATGGCAACCAGAGAAACTTCTGGTCCTGAAGGTGTCAAAGATTCAAGAGAAGCACTGGCTTAGCTGTGAAGGTAAATAGGAGGACCAAGGGAGTGAGACCTAGGAGCCTGTTGTATTCCAGGAATGTAATCCTAAGTTTTTCATCCAGATGAAGTGGAGCCAGGGTGTGTTGGGAGCATTACTCTTTGGGCCTATTGGTGATCCATCGCTTTCCAGGGCAACATACCCCACTGAAGCCTGACAGCCTGCACTACACTCCAGGCACAATAAGTTGTGCTGTACTCCTTGGGCTGCAACAGGTAAGCTGGCCTCCTGGACCCCCCTATTCTTCTGCAGACATTTGTTGTCCCCTAGTCTGAGGGATTTGGGTGGGGAACAGAGGGGTGTGCCAGGGTGCAAGGATCACCCAGCAAAGCACCCTCCCCATGGACATTACCCTCCTGTCCTGCTCCTTTTGGCCTGGGCTCACCTAAGATTTCCTTCACTCAGGAACCTGGCCTAGGGCCCAACTAACCAAATGGATTGATGGTTGATGGTAGCTAAGAGCAGGGGTGCATTCAGTGCTACTCAGTGGGTTAGGTGATGATTGAGTTGGGTTCCCATATTTCCTAGAATGCCTGAACAGGTGACACCTGAAACATGTGAAGTTTGAATTTTAAGTGGTGGTAAGTTGTTGATGTGATCCTTATTGAGCACAGGAGGGAGTGAGTCATTGAGAATGTGTGATAGAAGCAAGAATCAATCTAGAAACTGAATTGGGATGTTCTCTGCACACTCAACCTGCCAGGTAACACCTCCTTTGGTGCTGCCCCACAAGTTGGCTACACCCACAGATTCTCTTGGTCTCAGTTTCCAAGGGAACTTCACCTCATCTTTTGTTGCAGAAATTTCTGGTCAATCTCTCTTGAAATGGGGTTCATCCTCTTGATTTCACTACTGCCTGTCTGACAAGAGGCACACTTTGACAATGCAAGGATCTTTTTAACAGTCTCTGGACAACAATGCAGACTATACTCCATGGACACAGAACCTGGCACAAAGATGCTCCAAAAAAGTGAATGTGATGTATCAAACAAGTGCATCATAGAGATGTCATGAGCAGAGCATAATGTAATATTGAGGTGTGGATTATGCTGAAAGAGAGGAATGGTAACACTTTCAAAGTTGAAATTAAAAAGTCAAGAACTGAAAACATTCTGTGGGAACTAAAAACAGACGGGTGTTGGAAATGAAAAGCTAACTTCAGTGAAGAGACATTAGAGAAAAAATTGTTGTAGTTAAATATCTACCATAATATAAGAGGGCATCCTTCAGTTTCAGATACCATAACAAAACAGCAAAAAGGAGTTGACAGATCATTCAGTAGGCAAAGATAATACTGACAATAACTCATCTTGGAGGAACTTGAAAATCCTTGAAAATTTATGACTTGTTCCTGTTGCTTGCAATGGACATCAGATAACACATGCTTATTTCATATGCTTATTTTCCATTTTGGGCACATGACCTTGAAGGAAATTCTTTCCTGTCACTACAACATCTGCACCCATATCTAAATTTACACATGTACAGGTTTAGAAATGCAGCAATGAATGATGACTCTTGAAATAAATAGTGCACCACATTCTCAGATATTTAAATAAATTAATTGCTACTGAAAAATAAAAATGAAGACCCAATATGGTCGAATCCTGGATTTCCCAAACATAAAATTTTAAAGAAGAACTAAACATGTGATGGGAGTCATTGGCCATGAAACAGATATCCTAAAGCATTTATAAAATACAAAATACTTTTTTTTCTTTTTAATGGTTATATACACTTCAAAGTTGCAGCATAACTAATGTCTTATGTGAGAAAATCATTTTCTACATGCAATTCTACACAACATGGCTTAAGAACCTGCATTAAAATTAGCAAAATCTATAAAAATGCTTCATTAAAGTTGAGACTGGATCTGCAGTGACACAGGGAAGCCAGTGTGCAAATTCCTGCTGTGGAACCTGAGTGATGTCATGAGAAAGTAAGATATGTACTCAGCACCAATCCACTCAGTTTCTTAAAGAAAGTAATATCTCTCCAAAGCAAAGCAAAACAGAGTGAGAAATGGCAGTGAAGAGTATTTCCTTTGACATCAACTCTATGTTTAGAAGCTGACAGTGAGTTTGACTTGAAACATGCCCAAGTGTCTCAGTCCACTTAATTTGCCCAGAGACTGGGAGTGTGTCCCTGAAGGTTACAAATTCTAAAAACTACAGCAGTTGAACTGTTGAATTTCATGTTATTAACGCCTGGCCAGCATCCTTCCTTCTTCAAGAACTTTCTGATTTAATCCCCACATCAATATTTTTATGAGAATGAGAAACCTATCAGTTCCTGATAGTCACTTCATCTCCAGGAAGACCTACTCTTAAAACTTCAAAGTCACTGAGGAAGTACTACTTTTCCAACTTTGACATATTAACTTGATTTACCACCAGAGAAAATGTTGAGATTGAGGGATATGATAATCTGAAGAAGCTTTTTGTAGCATACACATTAACAACAGTTCATGAACAATACACAAACTGGTAGAACAAGAGAGATCTTGAAACTACAAGCACCAAACCCTGGGATCAACATAGGACCATGTAAAGGATCTGTTCCCCAAAGAGTCATTGAAATCCTTTACTAAAACTTTTTCAGCAATCACACTTCAACAGCAGTTGCCCTTTGGAAATGTACTAGCAGTTCACAATGGTACAACAGCTTGCAAAGGAAACCATTCCTTTACTTACTGGTAAGCAATTCAGCATAGTGTCATTTGATCCAAATGCAAAACACAAGGTACTCACTGAGAACAGTGAGAACCTCTAAATTGAACCTACTTGCTGGATCTGCTTCTCCTCAGCACTTGTAAGCTGTTTTCAGTCAGCACATTCAAGCATAAGTTGAGTTCTTTTACACAATCTAACAAGAGAGCTCTTATGTAGGAACACTGACATCTGTGAGCCAAGGGATACTGCAAGGATTCTCAAATTCACAGTCTCATTGAAATCCACTTATGGAACATTTTAAGAAAACTGTTCTCATGCATTTTTCTGCTGGGAATGTGCTCCTGATTTCCCTGATTCAGTTTGAATTGAGACTGTTTCTTCTGTTGCTGGAAAGCACTTATGATTCTGGTTTATTCATCCAAATGCAAACCAACATATTCTCATTGAGAACAGAGTGAGTACTTCCAAGTTGAACGTATTTGGTGACCCTCCTCCTTTGTAGACCTTCTAAGCTCTTTTTAGCTTACACATTAACCACAGCTTAATAACATTACACAACCTTGTGGAACTATGTTAATATAGTAATAAATACTATTTTGATTTATACCTTGATTTTCAATGGTATATTTGCATACATATAATTGTATATTCACATATATACTTATCCATGCATCCCCAAATTTAAAAAAAAAGGTACTTATATGTCTCACAGTAAGCCAATCCCTATTTCAAGACATGTATACATTTTCATATATATTTTTACATGTAGACACTTATGAATACTCATGTTTCACCATATATATATATTCAATCCCTAAACATATATGGAAGCCAATCAAAAATTCAACACTAGTCCTAACATAATGTGGATAGTGAAACCTAATTTTACATAAAAGCACATGTGATAAAGTGAACATTGAGGTATATTTTGATTTATATATTCAATTATAAATATTTGCATACATATTATACATTCATGAAAATGTTAAGAGCATATCACTAAATTTAAAATGTCCACTTATAAAATTCACATTAAACACTTCTCTACTTTAAAATTTTTGATTATAAATTTTCATAGATATTTTTACTGTGGATTATTATTTATGCTCATATTTAAAGATATACATATTTGTCTCATAAACAACTCAAAATTTATGACTATCTCTAACTTTATTCTTTTACCCAAACCTAATTTTAGGATAAAGTTTGTACAGTGATATGAATATTTGTGTTACTTTCATTTATATATTAAAGTATTAAATGGTGTATTTGCATATATATATTGATTCATATATCCATTCTTCAGCAGTTTTTGAAAATGTTGATATGACTCACATTAATAACTTTCCTGTATTACAAACATGTTCATATGTTTTCAAACCTATTTTCACGTATGATCCTTTGAAAATTCACAATTACTGAGATACATATTAATTCCCTAACCCTAACCCAACACAAAATTGAAAACTTACCTTAACCTTCCCCAAATCTCAACCTAATTTTACATAAAGCTCTTATACTAATATGCATATTTATATGTATTTTAATATATATTAAAATATCAAAGATGTATTAGCATATATATTATATGGTTCTTTCCTCTCCTCCACATAAAGCATGGAGAGTTTGGGTTGCTTTACTGCACTGGAATACTGAACAGCATGCCTTTAGGTTTATTTGGGCAGTCTTTGATCTCCAAACTCTCACAATCCATGGTGTCTGTGCAACTGAGAGAGTGCGATTCCTCCCAAAAAAAATTCAGCACTGGTAGGAAATTTTCTGGCACAGTGTGCCAGTTCAAATTCAATGAAATTTGGGTAATTCACTTTCTTCAAACACAAGTTTCTTCCTCTAACTAGGGCACTTAGGTACAAGTCTCCCTTAGAACCTTCATTTTCTTAATCAAAATACTGGAGGAATAGCTATGCACAGAAGTGAATTGGCACTTCTGAATGTCAACCAGATTGAACATTTCAAGATGGTGCTCGTACTTAAGCAGCACACTGCAGTTCTTATTAGAAGACTCTGGATATGGGATCTGAACTGTGATGTGGATATGATTGCTGAGAAGAGCTAGAAAGACCAGAAATGAAGCACAATTCTGAAGCATCTTCAAGTTGCAGGAACTCACTTCTCAGTGTGTACAATGTGGTTTCTTCCTGGGTGGAAATAGCATGATGCATTACTGCCTTTCAGAGAGTTGTGACAAGTTTCCAATTTTTAGGCCTCTGTGCCATTGGTAAATGGCAGTTTATTGAAAGTGGGATCAAGCAACAATAGAGGATTCTCTGAGAAATTTTTCTTGTTAGATTTCATGAGGATTTGGAGAATTGACTTTATAAAAGTACAAGTTTCTTTCTCTTCTTTCAGCAGGTAGGTACAAGTCCTCCCTATGAAACTTCCTCTTCATATTCTAAAACCACTAAAAAATTTCATATTTACAAAATTCCCTAAGAGAAAGTAGCACACAAAGAATTGCAATGCTTAAAAAAGTTGCATTAGCACTTCCAAATGGGAAAGTGAGGATACCCTCATTTCAGCAGGATACTCATATTCTTCCCTGGAGACTCTGTATATGGGCTCTCAACTGTGATTCAAGAGTGCACTCACTCTTCCATAGCACATTGCAATTATTCCTAGAAGACTCTTGACATTGGGTCAGAACTGTGTTTTGAATGATCTTGATGAGAATGGCTAGGAGGAGCAGAACTGAGGGATTTTGACAGCAGCTTTGGCAGAAAATACTGGGTTCAGTGAATACATTAGGGTTAGTCATGGTCAAACCAGCATAAAGCATTACCAGTTTTCAGAACTTGCAGGTAAGGTTTCATGTTTGAATCAACTGTGCCATTGGTCAATGGCATTGGTAAACTAGGGTTAACTAGGGTACACGTGCTTTCTAAAAACCTTCATCTTCATGTTCCAAAACTTTCCTGAGAAAAATCAGCACATAGAAGTGCAGCTGCTAAACAAGTGGCAAAAGCATGTCAAGAGGTCATTCAGAAATGACATTTTAATAGTGCACTCACACTTTAGCAACACAGTGAAATTACTACTAACAACCTCTGGATATTGGGTCTGAATTATGCTCCATAAATGTTTGCTTAGAACTTCTAGGAAGACAGATCTGAAGCAGTTTGTAGAAGCAGGAACTCATTTAATTGTCAGTGAGCACATTGGGGTTCATCTCAAGTTGACCCAGCATGAAACAGTACCTTCTCAGGGGTCACAGGCGAGGTTTCACTTTGAAGTGTCTGTGCCATTAGTAAATGGCAGTTCTTTCCAAAGGAATCTGGTAATGAAGGGGGTTTTTGAAAGTTTTGTCAGTTTGATTTAAATGAATCTTTGATGAGTCAATAATTTCAGCAGTACCAGTTTTTCCCACTAATATGGGGCACGTACCAGACTGGATAGAGAGAGGGTCTGAAATGTGTTGAGCATGAGGTTTCTAAGAAGCTAGGGACAACAGAAAAGTAGCACTTTGTGTAAGCAGCTTCAAAGTGAAAGAGTTCAGTTCTCAGTGAGCACAATGGGGTTTACCCAGGTTTGAGCTAGCATTTTTCCCTATATATACACCTAATTTTACTAGTAGAGTAATATAAATATTTATGTGTATTTTGACATATGTTCAATTATCAATAATATATTTGCATGTATATTATTTTATACTCATATATACAATATATGCATACATCTCCTAATGAAAAATATGTAAATACATGGTGTATCTTATGCACTTTCCTTTATCATAATACATGTTTTGCTTATATTTTCACTGTGTATTTCTTATGACACTTCATGTTTCATGATATATATATTCATTCCCTTACCCTAATCCTAAACTCACTCAAAATTTAATCCTAACTCTAACATTACCCCATAACTAAAACCAATTTTACATAATAGGATGCATAATAATGTAAGTATTTATGTGGTTCCACTTGTATATTCCATTAGCCTGACTGTTCTTACATATTTAACTACATGATATATCCATGCATTCTCAAGTTAAATATGTGTAGTCATTAATGTTCAATATATCATTGCATGCTTTAGTACATATATATTTTTGTATGTTTCCATACATATTTCAATGTAGATTCTTATGCATATTCATGTTTTAGTAGATATATATTTGTTTCCATACATATTTTAATGTGTATTCTTATGAATATACATGTCTCCCAATGTATATATGCAATCCTCAACTCTAAAACTACCTCAACATAAAATATAATTCTAACCATAATGTTACCCTTATATCTAAACCAAATTTTACATAAATGCATGTTTAATCCTCAAAATACTGAATCATGAAAAATACCTCACTTTAAAATCCTAGAATGGGAAAAAAATATAAATATATATATGAACCATTAAAGTCACAATTAAACAAAGAAAGATAATCTTGATGACAAGCTAACCAATTGTTTCCATTGGAGTTAAAAAGATCCTCACCTTTCCTTCTCAACAGTGTTAGGGGTTTTTATCTGGAGTAAGATGCTTGCTCAACCCTCAGGATGTGGTTGCTGGAGTGGTTGCCTTAGCCCTGCCCTGCCTTCCTCTTTGAGATCTTGAGTTGTTTCAGGAGCTCTAAGGTGGAAATGATGAGGGCAATGAGAGATGAATATAGGTCAGTTTCAAGGGGCTAAATTATATTTGGAAATTTAGAATATGATCCCAGCAGTATGTCAAATCCAGCATGTGCTCTGGTGATTCCTAGATAACTATATGGTTAAAAGAAGAAAATATAGACCAATTTCTGTTTTCAAATGGGATAAATTCAAAATGGCATAGATATAAATATCAAAACTAAAATCTTACAATTGTTAGAATAATCTAGAGACTGGAAGGGACAAAGAACAGATACTCCCCTAAACCCTCTATGGAGGGCCCAGCCCTGCTGGCACCTATTAGTTGGAAGTGGGGAGAATTTTCCTATTACTTGAAACCCAAGGTTGTAAGTAAAAATATTGATACACTTGACTATATAAAATAAAAATAACAATACTGCAAGGCAAAAATATAATAGCCAACTAGAAAGACAATGGGGGAAAATCTACAGCTAACACCTCCAGAAATGTGGTGATTTCCCATCTATATAAAAGTTGATACAGAGACATTAAAAATCCAATAATCCCATCAATGTTTAAAAACTCTAAACAGCAAAAAATGTAACTTGTCTTAAAAATTACACAAGGACTTGTGCACAATGGTGCACACCTGTAATCCCAGCAACTGGGGAGGTTGAGTCAAGAGGATTGAGAGTTCAAAGCCAGCCCCAGCAGCAGTTAGTCATTAAGAAAATCAGTGAGACCCTGTATATAAATAAAATATAAAATATGGCTGAGGATATATCTCAGTGTTTGAGTGCCTTTGAGAGTTCAATCCTTGATACACCCCACCAAAAATAAATGAATGAATGAATGAATAAATAAATAAATAAATAAATTGAGAGAGAGAGAGAGAGAGAGAGAGGCACAAACTCTTTTTAGGGTGGTGCTGGGATCAAACCCAGGGCCTCATTCAGGAAAGGCAAGCACTCAACCATGGAGCGACATCCCTGGTCCCTGAAACTTCATTTTAATAAGAGAGATGTAAATAAAACTGCAGCAGGATATAATTTCTCCATATCAAAGTGGCAAAGATTGAAAAGTTTGTCAATATATTCAGTTAGTAAGAATGTGAAATGAAACAAATGCTTTCTTACACTGCCCATTGAGATCAAAATGATATGATTATTATAAAAGGATTAATAATGCCTCCCGTTACTATGAAGTACAATTTGATGAATTGTACGTCTTACCTTATGGCAAAAGGTCTTTAAAATGTGATTAAATTAAGCATGATGAAATTAGAAGTTTATATAAGATTGTTGATTGGGTCTTATTGTAGTCACAAGTGTCCTAAAGAGAGAGGACAGGGTGAAGGAGGGTTGACATACATAGAATAGGGGAAGACAGTATGACCACCAAGACAGAAATTGGTGATGCTCTAAGAGGCCAAGGAATGCAGGCAGCTGTGAGATGGTGGAAAAGGCACAGTGCACATTCTTCCATGGAGCCTACAACAGCATGGCCCTGTAGGCACCTTGATTTTGGCCAGTGAAACTAATTTCTGACTTCTCTTTCCAGATCTCTGAGAAAATTAATGTATCTTGCTTTAAACAACTATGTTGGGATTTAACACAGTAGACACACAAAACTAATAACTTCCATGAAGGGAAATTTGACATCTTTCAAAATTGTATATGTTCTTATTCTTTGACTCACTAAACTGATTTCCAGAAATGAAATAAATGTGCATGTATGTGTACTGTCAATAATGTAAAATTTTGGTGAAGATACAAATATGAATATGTATATATATTCATTGTGACATTACTTTTATTGCAAAAGAATAAAATAAACATAAATATCCAAATGTAGGAAATACAAGAAAGAGGAAAGAAACAATGGCAGTCATAATGCACAGTAATTAACTTTAAGGACACCTTACAGTACATATTCCTGGCAGAGTCAGCAATATAGAAATTGATACATACACAAATATACAAATACATAGTATTGATCTACTCATTATTCATGATTCCAGGAATTTCCTAAGTCAAATTTATTGGGGGAAAATAAGCACAGCTTCATATTTTTCACAGACTGAATTATAGCACACATAAAGTAAAAGCTCCTATACTATATTATTATTTTATTGGTCAGTGTTTTACAAAATGGTTTGCAGTATTGACTCTGGGACATTTTCCCCTGGTTTTTATATATTGCTAATGATTTCTGAAGATGGTATGGAAATACAGGTCTATGAATATTAAGTATAAAATAACATACATACTACAGTAGTCTATACTCTCAAACAAAAATATTTCTTGATATATATTATTGAATATTTGTTTTGATGATTCAGTAAACATATAATAATTACAAATGATATTTAAGAAGTAATGACATTTACAGAAGTACCAAAACTATGGAGTATTTGTGAATAGTCTGTCTACATACATAAAATATCTGTACGCTTGCCACTATAAAATATTGCTGAGAGAATTGAGGAACACCCAAAGAAGTGGAAGACAAATGGTGTTGATGGGACTCAGTATTGTTAAGGTTTCTATTCTCCTCATTTAATATACAGATTTGTAAATCTCAATGAAGGTCCTATAAAAAATTTAAAGAAATTTATAAACTAATGTTCAAATCATGTAAAAATAAAAAGGACCTACACTATAAAAAAAAACTTAGAAAAGTAACCATGTTAGAGGACACACACTACCTGATTTCAAGACTACTTATAAACCTACATTAATCAGACTATGGTACTGACATCAAGATAGATAAATAAGATACCAAAGCTTGGTCCTTGTCACCATTTCCAGTTGAATAATGAGGACAAGTTTTGAGAAAAAAGAAGAAGTTTTATTGATTTGTTAGCAAAGGAGAAATAATGGGGATACTTATTCCAGAGACTGATCATCCCTGCAGTGGGAACACAGGAATTTTAAAGGAGTAACACAAAAATTTGGATCTAAATATTATCAATAGATATAATTAGTTAGTGTCTAGTAGTTGTCCTTGAGAGAGTCATTGCTTCAGTTCCTAGGCTTAGAGTTGCATTATTCTTGGGGGCTGTGATATTCTTCATGGTGTGAAGGACATGATATCTTAGAGTGGGTTGGGGAAAATGTTGATCTTGTTTACCCTTGCATTAAGGATGCAGAGAGGGGGAAAAAGAAAAGGGAAAACTAAGAAAAAAAATGCCAGTTCAAAAATGATCCACATGTGGTTGAGCAGCAAAGTTTATACTCAAAGAATGAAGTGGAACCCTGTTACATCAAAGGAGCAGAAAAAAGACTCCAGAAATAGACACACTCCTAGATGGGCAACTAAATAAGGGTAGAAAGGAGGGTGTTTTCAACAAAACGGTTTCCAAATATACTAAAATGAATCATGGCCCTTATATTGTCCACATATAAAAGTTAACACAAACTGAATCTGAGACTTAAACATAAAACCTAAATATGTAAGATTTTGTAAGGAAAAAAAAAAAGAAAATCCTGTGAACATGGGTTAGGTAAAACTTAGAAAAGACCAATAGAGACAACTAAACTTTAACTAAAGAACATTATACATGGTCTTCCTCAAAATTAAAAGGTTTTTCTTTTCTAAAAACTTGGTTGAGATAATGAAAAGAGAAACCAGTGATTTTAAAAAAGATGGGTACAGTGATGCATGCCCACAACCCAGTGAGTCAGGAGGCTAAAGCAGGGAGATTGCAAGTTGGAAGCCAATCTAGGACTCTTAGCAAGACCCTGACTCAAAATTTTTGTAAAAATGGTTGGGGATGTAGTTCAGTGGTAAAGCACCCTTGGTCTCAATACTGTGTACCAACATCAAGTAAATAAATAAACAAAATTATTTTTTTAAAGTGTGTGGAAGTAATATATCTGACTGGTGACATATCCAGAAAATAAAAAATCATTTAGAAATCAATGAGAAGAAAAAAGACATCAATAAATAAATGGCAAAACAACTTGAACAGACACCAAAGAATATATATAAATACCAAGTAATCATATAAAAAGATGTTCAACATCATTGTTCTAGAAATATTAAAACTACAATGCGATACTACTATGCACAAGAATGGCTAAAATTAAAAAAGGCTGACCATAACAATAGTTGACAAGTTTGTGAAGAATGGAATTCTCATATACTGCTCATGGGAAAGAAAAATGGTAGAACCACTTTGGAAAAGATTTTGGCAGTTTTTGACAATATTAATCTTTTGTCTACCACATGATCCAGCCATTTACTCTAGACAAAGAAAGCATAGACATGTGTAAATACATTTATAAAGAATGAAAACTCATAATTCATAACAAAGTGGATGGATAAAACCAAAGTGTGGTATATCCATATAATGGAACAGTGATCAACAATTAAAATGTAAATAGTCAATCTTGCAACAATAAGAATAAATAAAAAATTAATAGGTTGAATATAAGAAGCCAGAAAAAAGTGAATACATATTATATAAATCTGCTTACATAAAATTATAAGAAATGCAAAATAATCAACAGAAAGAAAATAGTGGTTGTTTGAAAATAGTGAGGGGTGGTTAAGGCAGGAAGACTAGAGGGAGATTATAAATATGACGATGGTGAAGGGGCAGGAAAATGCTTTATAGGGCAATGGATATCTATTTCCTTCACTGCAGTGTTGGTTTTACTTGTGCATACAGATGTCAAAACTTACTACAGCAGAGATTTTAAATATGCACACATGAATCATACCTCAATAAATCATTGAAAATATACTGGCATTCTTCAGAGATTTGGTGAAATTCAGTTAATCAGAACAATTTCCACTAAGATGATCATCTCATATTAACAGATAGTCACTAGGTCTTATCTAGCTTTCCACACAATATATAACAAACATAGAAGTAATCATTTGCAGTGAGGTCTTTCTAAATATTTAGGAAAGGTGATGCACATTTGTTTCTGAAGTACAGAACTAAAATGTTACAACCTGGTAAAATATTCATACTGATATTTCAGTATATCAGGCTATTTCATGAACACAGCTCTGAATCACAATAGGATAAATTCTATTTTAATTAATTTTTTTACATTGCTTTAATCTTTCTTTTTAATTTATTTTTATGGTAAAAAATGGGATACATGTTGTTTCTGTTTGTACATGGAGTAAGAGCACACCATTTGCATAATCATACATTTACATAGAGTAATGATGTTTGATTCATTCCATTATTTTTTCCTTCCCCCCACACCTCCCACCTCTCTTTTCCCTCTATACAGTCCCTCCTTTCTCCTTTCTTGCCCCCCTCCCACCCCCATTATATGTCATCATCCATTTATCAGTGAGATCATTCACATTTTGGATTTCTGAGATTGACTTTTCTCACTTCACAAGATATTCTCCAATTTCATCCATTGGCCTGCAAATGCCATCATTTTATTATTCTTTATAGCTGAGTAATATTCCATTGTATATATATATATATATAACACAGTTTCTTTATCCATTCATCAATTGAAGGGCATCTAGGTTGGTTCCACATTCTGGCTATTGTGAATTGAGCAACTATGAACATCGATGTGACTGTATCTCTGTAGGATGCTGATTTTAAGTCCTTTGGATATAGGCCGAGGAGTGAGATAGCTGGGTCAAATAGTAGGTCCATTCCAAGTTTTCGAAGGAATCTCCACACTGCTTTCCAGAGTGGCTGCACTAATTTGCAGCCCCACCAGCAATGTATGAGTGTACCTTTTTCCCCACATCCTGGTCAACACTTATTGTTGCTTGTATTCTTGATAATCACCATTCTAATTGGGGTGAGATGGAATCTTAGAGTAGTTTTGATTTGCATTTCTCTTATTACTAAATATGGTGAACATTTTTACATATGATTGTTGATTGCTTGTAGATCTTCTTCTGTGAAGTGTCTGTTCATATCCTTAGCCCATTTGTTGATTGGGTTATTTGTATTCTTGGTTTAGAGTTTTTTATATATTCTGGAAATTAGTGCTCTATCTGAAGTATGAAAGGCAAAGATATTCTCCCACTCTGTAGGCTGTCTCTTTGCATTGCTGAGAGTTTCCTTTGGTGAGAGAAAGCTATTTATTTTGAATCTATCCCAGTTATTGATTCTTTCTTTTATATCTTGTGCTATGGGAGTCCTGTTAAGGAAGTCTGATCCTAAGCCAACAACTTGAAGATTTGGACCTACTTTTTCTTCTATAAGATGCAGGGTCTCTGGTCTGATTTCAAGGTCCTTGATCCATTGTGAGTTGATTTTAGTGCAGGGTGAGAGATAGGGATTTAATTTCATTCTGTTGCATATGGATTTTCAGTTTTCCCAGCACCATTTGTTGAAGAGGCTATCTTTTCTCCATTGCATATTTTTGGCACCTTTGTCTAGTATGAGAAAATTGTAGTTATTTGGGTTTGTGTCATGTCCTCTATTCTGTACCATTGATCTACCTTTCTATTTTTGTGCCAATACCATGCCATTTTTGTTACTATTGATTTGTAGTATAGTTGAAGTTCTGGTATTGCGATACCCCCTGTTTCATTATTCCTACTAAGGATTGCTTTAGCTCTTCTGGGTTTCTTATTCTTCCAGATGAATTTCATGATTGCTTGTTCTATTTCTATAAGGTACATCATTGGGATTTTAATTGGAATTGCATTGAATCTGTATAGCACTTTTGGTAGTATGGCCATTTTGTAGTATGGCAGAGTATAAACTCTGTCTATCCAAGAACATGGGAGATCTTTCCACCTTCTAAGGTCTTCCTTAATTACTTTCTTCAATGTTTTGTAGTTTTTATTGTAGAGATATTTTTACCTCTTTGGTTAGATTGATTCCCAAGTATTATATTTTTTTGTGGCTATTGCAAATGGGGTTGTTTTCCTCATTCCCTTTCAGCTTTTTTGTTGCTTGCATATAAAAATGCTTTAGATTTATGCATGTTGATTTTATAGCCTGGTATTTTGCTGAATTCATTGATGAGGTCTAGAAGTTTACTGGAGGAGGTTTTTGGATCCTCTAAATATAGAATCATATCATCTGCAAATAGTGACAACTTAAATTCCTCTTTTCCTATTCTTATCCCTTTAATTTCTTTAGTCTGCCTAATTGCTCTGGCTAGAGTTTAGAGGACAATGTTGAATAGAAGTGGTGAAAGAGGACATCCCTCTCTTGTTCCCAATTTCAAAGGGAATGGTTTCAGTTTTTCTCCATTAAGAATGATGTTGGCCATTGGCTTAGCATAAACAGCCTTTACAATGTTCAGGTATGTTCCTACTATCCCTATTTTTTCTAGTGTTTTGAGCATAAAGGGGTGTTGTGTTTTGTCGAACACTTTTTCTGCATCAATTGAAATAACCATATGATTCTTATCCTGAAGTCTATTGACATGATGGATTATGTTTATTGATTTTACGAATGTTGAACCATTCTTGCATTCCTGGAATGAACCCCACTTGATCCCGGTGCAGAATTTTCTTAATATGTTTTTGGATACAGTTTGCCAATATTTTGTTAAGGATCTTTGCATCTATATTCATCAAGGATATTGGTGTAAAATTTTCTTTCCTTGATGTGTTTTTGCCTGGTTTGGGTATGAGGGTGATATTAGCTGCATAAAATGAGTTTGGTAGGATATTCTCCATTTCTATTACCTGGAATACTTTGAGAAGTATTGGAATGAGTTCTTCTTTGAAGGTTTTGTAGAACTCAGCTGAGTTTCCATCTGATTCTGGGCTTTTCTTGGATGGTAGATATTTAATGGCTTCTTCTATTTCATTGCTTGATATTGATCTGTTTAAATTGTGTATGTTCTCCTGGTTCAGTTTGGGATGAGCATATGTCTCTAGGAATTTGTCAATGTCTTCGGTAGATTCTATTTTGTTGGAATACACATTTTCAAAGTAGCTTCTGATTATGTTCTGTATCTCAGTGGTGTCTATCGTGATATTTCCTTTTGCATCATGTATTTTAGTAATTTGCATCTTCTCTCTCCTTCTCTTTGTTAGTGTGGCTAAGGGTTTGTCTATTCTTTTTACTTCCTCAAAGAACCAACTTTTTATTTTGTCAATTTTTTGAATAGTTTCTTTTGTTTCAGTTTCATTGTTTTCAGCTCTGATTTTAATTATTTCCTGTCTTCTACTACTTTTGCTGTTATTCTGTTCTTCTTTTTCTAGGGCTTTGAGCTGTAATGTTAGGTCATTTAATTGCTGACTTTTTATTCTCTTCTGGAATGTGCTCCATGCAATGAATTTTTCTCTTAGTACCACTTTCATAGTGTCCCAGTGATTTTGATATGTTTTATCATCATTCTCATTGACCACTAAGAATTTTCTAATCTTCTCCCTGATGTTTTTTGTTATCCATGTTTCATTCAATAGCATATTATTTAGTCTCCAGGTGTTGGAGTAATATCTGTTTCTTATTTTGTCATTGATTTCTATTCTCAAGCCATTATGATCTGATAGAACACCAGGCAGTATCTCTATTTTTTTGCATTTCCTAAGGGCTGCTTTGTCGAATAACATATGGTCTATTTTGGAGAAGGTTCCATGTGCTGCTGAGAAGAAAGTGAATCCACTCGTTGATGGATGGAATATTCTATATACGTCTATTAATTCTAGGTTATTGATTGTGTTATTGAGTTCTATGGTTTTTTTGGTTGGATTTTGTTTGGAAGATCTATGTAGTGGTGACAACAGTGCATTAAATTCTCCCTGAATTATTGTTTTGTGTTCTATGTGATTCCTGAAATTGAGAAGGATTTGTTTGATGTACAGGGATGCACCATTGTTTGGGGCATAAATATTTACCATCGTTTTATCTTCCTGATTTATGGTTCTCTTAAGCAGTATGAAATGTCTTCTTTATCCCTTCTGAATAACTTTGGCTTGAAGTCCACTTTATCTGATATAAGGAAGGAAAATCCCGCTTTTTTACTGAGTCCATGTGCATGGTAGTCTTTTTCCCATTCTTTCACCTTTATCTGTGGATGTCTTTTTCTATGAGATGAGTCTCTTGCAGGCAGCATATTGTTGGGTCTATTTTTTTAATCCATTCTGCCAGTCTATGTCTTTTGATTGATGAGTTTAGGCCATTAACATTCTGGGTTATTATTGAGATAAGATTTGTATTCCCAGTCATTTGGCTTATTTTTGGTTTTTAAGTTGGCTTGGTTTCTCCTTTGAGTGTTCTTTCTCTAAGGTAGTTCCTCCATTTCCTCACCTCCATTGTTGTTTTTCATTTCCTCCTCATGGAATATTTTGTTGAGAACATTCTGTAGTGCAGGCTTTCTATTTGTAAATTCTTTTAACTTTTGTTTATCATGGCAGGATTTTTATTTCATCTTCAAATCTGAAGGTTAGTTTTGCTGGGTATACGATTGTTGGTTGGCAACCATGTTTTTTCAGAGCTTGAAATATTTTGTTCCAGGCCCTTCTAGCTTTTAGAGTCTGGGTTTAGAAGTCAGTTGCTATCCATATTGGTCTCCCCCTATATGTAATCGGATGCTTTTCTCTTGCGGCCTTCAAAATCCTATCTTTATTTTGAATGTGAAGAATTTTCATTATAATGTGCCTTGGTGTGCATCTGTTGTGATTCTGTCCATTTGGTGTTCTGTAAGCCTCTTGTATTTGATTTTCCATTTCATTCTTCAGGTTTGGGAAATTTTCTGATATTATTTCATTGAATAGGTTGTTCATTCCTTTGGTTTGTATCTCTTTGCATTCCTCAATCCCAATAATTCTTAAATTTGGTCTTTTAATTATGTCCCATAGTTGTGGGAGATTCTGTTCATGATTTCTTACCATCTTCTCTGTTTGGGCATTTTTATTTTCAAGATTATATATTTTGTCTTCCTTTACTGAGGTTCTGTCTTCCAAGTGGTCTAGTCTTTTGGTGATTCTTTCCATTGAGTTTTTTATTTGGTTTATTTTTTCCTTCATTTCAAGGTTTCTGTTTTGGTTTCTTTGAGAATCTCTATCTCTTTATTGAAATGATCTGTTGCTTCCTGCACTTGCTCTTTCAGCTTATTGGTATTATCATTCATTGTCTGCATTTGCTCTCTTATCTCATCCTTTGCTTCCTGAATCATCTTAATCATGTATAATCTGAAGTCCTTTTCTTACATTTCCTCTACCTTACTGTCATTAGATTCTATGAATATAGAATCTAGATTTGTTTGGATCATTTTTTTCCCTTGTTTTTTCATGTTGTTCATGTATCTTCCCCTCTAGCAGTCCAGATCTGGGGTGCTGCAGATTTCCCACTATAGGCTTATAGTGGCCCTATAGTTTTCCAAAACCCTTTCTTTAAGTGGAGATCAATATTAGCAGTGCCCAAATTGGACACTATGCAATCTTATACCAAATAACCCCTATGGGGACAGTAACAAAATTGTCATAGTAAACAAAATGAGTTCAAATATTATCTTCGGTAAAATAAACAGGTTTGCAATAAGGTCTGCAGTTTCTAATGGAGGACAAAGAGGAATCAGAGGGATGTAGAATGTGGCTGTTAATGGGATAAGAAAAGAATATACAGAAGTTCTTGAAAATTGGGTGAGAGTGTAATCAAAAGAAATTGGAAGTTCGCATGCAATAAAGGGAGAAAGAGACTCTGAGGGAACAGGTAAACAAAAGGAAAAGAGATCAAGAAAAGTAAAGAAATAAAAACTTAAATTTTTTAAAAAGGAGAAAAAAGAAAATCTACTGTATGATCGCCCATTGCCCACGGGGACAATCACAACGTGTAGGCTCTTCTTGATCACAGGAAACAAAAAGGGTTTATTCCACAAGTCTCAGACTTATATTGAGAACATCAGCCTATCAAAGAGTAGGCTACCAGGAAAGTGAGACTATCAAGGAACTGTATCCAGGCAGATACCAGGATCGCCTCATGTACAACAGCCAACCAGAGTTACTTCCTAAAACTTGTATATGAGTGCAGCTATGTCTGGCAAGCTGCCAGGTGCCATCTTAGAGATCACGCCAGGGTGCTTCTCTGTGGCCCTCAGAGCCAGCCCCTGATACCTCCCCTTTATTCTTTAAATAAAGAAAAGATGACTTGGGACCATGCCTGTCTTAGGTTGACCATGGCAAGTTACATCCTTACCCATCATTGGAATTCTGACCTCCAGGCATCAGAACCCTGTCTTAGATTGGTATGCATTTCCACGGATCTTACCCGTCTTTGACTAATGGTCCAGCATGCTTAGCCATACTTGGGGGGATGTGCCTGTCTCAATGGCTGTCAAAGCCTGTACTATAGCCCATCGATGAGGTCGGGCATCTTGGTGAGCTCTGATTTGGCTGCGTATAACATAGGCTATCCCTAAGCAGATAATAATCAAGACTGCTACCGTGGCGACCACGGCCGCTGTGATGCCAAAATCTCTCCTGTTTCTTGATAGTAACACTGGCAATTCCGCATCTGTAGCAGAGACTGGGACTGGTAGGAAGGTAGGAACACACATTAAGACTGCCAACGGGAACCTAGAAGCATTCCAACATTGAGAGATAGCACAAATCTGAAGTACAATTGAGAGAAGCAGTTGTTTCGTTAGTTAGCAGAAACATAAAAGGGAGAAACACAAAAACTGGGGTAGGTGGAAAGGTACATAGTTGAACTGTTCCTCCTAAGAGACTATAAAGAGGTTGTAAGTTAGTTCAAGGGGGGAAAGGCTACAAGCATCATGGTCATCAGGAGTACTTGTTGGTAGTGTTGGCACTGGTCAATTTAGTCGCTCAGGAACCCAGATAGGCGATGTTTTATCCTGTGGAAACACACAAACTGAGCCGCAGCTCCAGTAAAGCACCAGGTCTGGGCTGTTCCATTGTCCTGTAAGAACATCCTTCCATTTTACCATCGCTCTATCATGTTGGTTATGATTGCCATGTCCCTCAGCAGCAGAGGGACCCTCATTACCCAGAGTTAAAAAATTTAAAATAAAGAGGCAAAGAGAAAGTTTATCTTTAGGGGACCTGAAGGTATCCCCTATTCCCCCTTTTTTGTTTATAAAGAGTATTTTTGAGGGTGAGATGTGCACATTCAACATACCTTGTCCTTGTGGGTTATAAGGTATACCTGTGGTTAGAGTTATTTCAAATTTAGTTAGAAATTTTTTAAACGAGGTTGAAGTATAAGCAGGGCTGTTGTCTGTTTTAAGTTGTTTAGGAAGTCCCCAGACTGTGAAAGCCTGGAGACAGTGGGAAATGACATCTTTGACTTTCTACACTGTGTAGCGACGCAAAGATGATACCTGAACATGTGTCTACAGATACATGTACATATTTAAGGTTACCAATTTCAGGAATGTGAGTAACATCCATTTGCCATAGATGATTAGGTAATAGTACTTTAGGATTAACTCCTATAGAAGGTGGATGATGGAGGACTATACACTGGCCACAAGATTTAACAATAGCACGTGCAGTTTCTTTAGTAATGGGATACTTCAGTTTTAATGTTGTAGAATTAACATGGAATTGTTGATGATAATTTTTTGCTGCCTCAAATGCAGAAAAAAATGTGGAGATCCTTCGTTGCTATGTCTGCTATATTATTCCCTAGAGCTAAAGGTACAGGTAAATTGGTATGAGCTCTGATATGTCCAATAAAGAAAGGATTATAACGATCTCAAATCATTTGTTGTAAAGTCCATAAAGGATGAAAAATAGTAGAGTTTGAGGCAATAAGTCCTGCACATTCTAAGTTACTGAGAGCTTGAACTACATATAAACTATCTGAGTAAACACTGAATGGAATATTAGGGAACATTTTAAAAACTTCAAGAACTGTTAAGAATTCTGTTTGTTGAGCAGAAGAGTTAGGAAAAAGGAATGCGTGGACTTTATCTTGATAACAAATAGCTCCAGTCCCTGTTTTGATCCATCAGTGAAAATCACAGGAGCCTTAGGAATAGGTTGTTGTCTGGTAACTCTTGGAAATATTACAGAATTATTACTACAAAATTGTATATAAAGATGTTTAGGATAGTGAATATCAAAGTTAGTTTGAGTGGAGCATCTAACAACAGTCCAAGAATCTATGAAATAACATAACCAAGAAAGTTGATGCTTATCATAGGGAATAATGATAGTAGCTGGATGAATTCCAAACACTGTGATAGATGATTTAAGTGCCTTTAGGATTACTAGAGCTACTGCTTCAGGGTAGGGTAAGAGAGTTTTATTGGGTGAACAGGCTAGATGGATGCAAAACAAGGGACCCTCTTGCCAAAAGACTCCAGTGGGTAGTTTCTTGTTAGGAATAACAATGAATTGTAATGGCTGAGAGAGATCAATACAATCTACTTGGGCCTCATCTAATCTTTTTTGTATAATACTCAAAACCAGATGCACTTCAGGAGTGAGCTCTCTGGGAAATGTGGGATGGAGATCCCCTTGGAAGATTATAAAAAGAGGAAGTAGTTCTCCTGTGGAAAGCCTCAAATATGAACGAATCCAATTTATATCCCCTAGTAGCTTTTGAAAATCATTTAATGTTTTTAGATGACCTACCCTGATGACAGTTTTTAGTGGCTTTACTACAGTCCTGTTTAATTGGGCTCCTAAGAATTCTTGTGTAGTACCAACTTGAACCTTTTCAGGGGCTATAATGAGTCCCCAAATTTTGAGTTGTTCTATTAATTCAGAGGAAATATTCTTTAAAATATCTTCCTCAGAATAGCATAATAATATATCATCCATATAATGATAGATAATAAGTTTGGAGTATTTTTGTCAAATTGGCTTTAACGCCTGATCAACATAAATTTGACACATAGTGGGGCCATTGGCCATACTTGTGGCAAAACAACCCATTCATATCGTTGATCAGGTTGTTGATGATTTAGAGATGAGAGGGAGAAAGTGAACCTCTCACAATCAAGATGATGTAATGGAATAGAGAAAAAACAGTCTTTTATATCTATAATTATTGTAGGCCAATCTTTTGGTAAAGCACTAAGGACTGGAAGCCCTAACTGAGTTGGTCCCATAGATTGCATAGTGGCATTAATAGCTCTTAAGTCATGAAGGAGTCTCTGCTTTCCTGATTTCTTTTTTATGACAAAAATAGGGGTATTCCAAGAAGTTGAAAGTCTAATATGATTTGCTTCTAATTGTTGGACAGGCAAGAGGCAGGCAAATGGCGGATGATAGATGCCTGACAGTGAGCAATCTGCACTCAAAAAAGGTGTTGATATGCTGGCAGACTGCAGGTCATCACAGCAAATGGCGTAAACGCCAGGGGATCATAAGCAACAAAAACTGCCTCACCGAGAAACAGATACCCTGTTTGAAACTGGAGTTAAGGAGTGACAAGGAACGCAGCCTCTTTCTAGTCCACCATCTTGGATCTCCAATTAATATTTTTGAAAATAAAAAAATGACATTAAACTAATCCATAGTTAACCATTGGTTTCTACAGAAATTTAAGAATGGATAAATCTTGGCTACCAAAAAAGATTTCATGTTACAATTTCACAATGCCTTCTAATCAACTGCATACTTCATCTGAAGATATTGATAGGAATCACTGTCTTTTATTCAAACAATCAAATAAGTATGTGACATTTATTAAGAATACATGTTGAATATCAAATTCCTACCAAAAGCTGGAGGATTCATTGCTTTCAGACTATGAGGACATCTCTACCTCAAGGACTACAAAACATACAAACTGCCAATGGTAAAAAAAAACTCCCGTTTTCTTCTGCAAATGATGATGTTAAAAGAGCTTGTCTGCTTTTATATGATTTTATAAACTTTGTAGACATTATTCAACAACATGATTATGTTTAGATCTATGAACTCACTTGAACTTGAAGTCATATACCATCAGGGAAAAAAGTGTGAGCACCACCATATTCAAATGTGGAGTAGAAACCTTAGCAGCCATCACCACTCAGTTCCTCAGAAACTGACTCCTTCAGACACTTGATGTAAGCCCAAGAGAAGCTTCTCAGGGAAAAACAAAACCCAGAAATCACTGTGTCTTAGAGTAACAGTGTGCCTGCTACCATGTTAAGCACTGGCTCAGTGACCAATGGCATTGGTAAAACTGGGCAGTGAATATAACAACCAGAGGTTACAATGGTCTTCTCACCAGGACCTTTGCCTTCTCTGTTACTCATCTCTCATCTTCTAACAACAAATTTGAAAAGGAATTAAAAGCAGCCTTAATTCATACAGGCATTTATGATCCTACAATATCCACACAGTACATCACACTACCTGGGACCAGGAGGATCCCATGGATCTCTCCCTCTAGAGTCAGTGGGGCACCAAATTCCAGTGCAGAAACAAAGTGATCTGGGTCTCAGATCCCTTTTCCTCTCCACACCCTCCACTGAGTTTGAACACCTGGAAATGGGACACTGCTCTCCAACCAGAGCAAATGGGTCTCCTTTAAAATGTCATCACAGTCACCATAGCGGCCATAATGACTTCTGGATTTTATGGCAGCCATGATGATAGGTTGGTTCTCAGCACTGCAAATGCCACTGCACAGTCCTCCACTCAGTCCCCTTTCTTTCTCTGAATACCTTCAATCTTCAGGTCACCACCTGAGAAAGTGCACAAATTAGAGGAACTAGGCTCAGACTCAGGTGGTAGGAAAAACTTTTTCACGCCGTCAATGAGTCCACATATCTGAAGATAGGACCCTGATCCTACTGCCATGCCATGGAAGTCTCTAGAGGAAAGATTTCATGGTCACCATCATGATGTCAGGTTACTATAGCAACTATCGGTGCAGACTGTTCCGTCAAACTGGAAATGCTTCTTTTTGGCTCTTTTTCTTTTGCGTTTCACACTAAGAAAAAAAAAATCCTTTCACTCTTTAGGCCACTACCTGAGAAAGTATGCTTTCTACCTGAGTAAGTAGTGGGACTAGGCTAGGGTTCAGGCATTTTGGGAAACTCTGCCCAGTTTGGGGAGAAAATCACATCCCTGTGGTAGTAGTACCAGCACACAGAAAACCAGGAATAGCTCTTGGAGATGGCTGAGTCTTGTAAAATACAATATTCTAAGCAGTTAGTCATCTGGTAGAAAAGTAAGAGACTGCCCATAATTAGTCAACTCTATGACATAGGATCACCAAAAATTTCATTTGGGGAATCTCAGTTATTTAAAGGAGGCAAGAATAGAATAACATAGTCAATATAATGTAGACAAACACTGTACCATGTACTGAGCTATAACCTCAGCCCACTTTTTGTGTTTTTGATGCTTCACTTATTCCTATCTTATTACTTCACAAGGCTTGTGTCTTTAAGAGGCACCCAAAATAGTGTGATTACCCAAATCTGAGCTGTGTATCAAATGCGATATGTGAACAGAGATTAAAAACACTAAATCAACTTTATTCCTATAAAGATAAGATATTAGAACCAGGCACGGTGGCACACACTTGTAACCCAGCAGCTTTGGAGGCCATGGCAGAAGGATGACAGGTTGGAAGTCTGCCTCAGTAACTTAGCGAGGCTCTGAGAAACTTAGTGAAACACCATCTTAAAATAAAACCTACAAAGGATAGAGAATGTGGCTCACTGGTTAAGCACCCCTGGGTTCAATCCCTGGTATGAAAAAAAAATGGTGATATTGGAGAATGTGACCTAAATTTGTTTGCACCTGAACTTCCTACTAATGATCCCCAGAAGGAGGAAGACTTATCCACCCAGCAGGGCTGTATTGGGACATGACAAAGGGCAAGGACTGCTATGCATACCAATCCACTCTCCACTGAAGGAGTCCTGTCTCTGTGCATCTAATAATAGTGACTTCCTTGCCAAGGACTACCCCTGCAACAAAAGACAATGTTTCAGGACACTTCTTAAGGTGAACAAATGTCACTTGTCATATTTCACACTCATCACATGATTGGCTGAAGACATAATTTTTCATATAGCTCAAGGAGCAGTTTGTAGTAAGAACCTCTCAATTCCTAAAGGTGAGTTATGATAGTGGCAGCACATCTTACAGAAAGTGATTGGAGGATCTGGGGTTGTAGCTCAACGGTAGAGCACTTTCCCAGCATATGTGAGGCAGCTCATACCACATAAAAATAAATACATGCATTTTATACATTTAAGTGGGCCTTCAGCTTCAGCCTCCCAAGCTACAATGATTAATTTTAAGTATGTGTTAGTTAATTATATATAACAATTATATCATATATAATACATTTATAAATGTATTATATATAATATGTCCATCACATCTAGTTTGGAAATACGTTCTAAATTTCAAGAGTGGGTTATAAAGCTTGTATCATAAAAATTTCCTGGGGAATTCTTTCAATAAGTAATTGATGGGGTGTTCAGAAACATATCCCCACATATAAACCAATACATCCATACTATAGTCAAAATGATAACAAAGCCCCCTCCTTAAGTCTTTAAGGATAAGAGAATCCGTTTGTTAACCAATGGAAGCAGATGACAGAAAAAGAGGCGATGGTTGCTGAGATCATAATGCTTTGGATTTCCACTCCTGCTCAACAATACACTTCAAAAGCAATAGATATTTATAACAGAATATCACCTGGGACTGTAGTCATCTGAAGGTTTCCCTCACCTGGGACATCCAGAGAGTCTCTCACATAGATAACAACCTGTGTTTAGATCAGTGGGGCTGTTGCCTGGAGCAACTTAGTCCTCCATAGAACTTTCCCTATGTAGGAGTGCAAGAGGAGATAGAGGACACCCAGTCAAATTTGGATTGTAGATGAGAAACAAAATTTTTTGAAGTGGGGTTTAACTATGATGCCCAGCCAGACTCAAATTACTAGCCTTAAGTGAGCCTTCTTCTTCAGCCTCCCAAACTACAATGACTAAGTTTTAAGTATATGATAGTTAATTGTATATAACAAATTACCTCTGCCCCATTGTTCATATATCTCTTCTGGATAACCAGATAGCTCAACATCATTGTCAATGTTTCTGTCAGCATTATTTTTTTGGATGGAATTAACATTTAAAGATTTGGGTCAAGTAGACTGACCTATACAATGTGGGTTGGCCTTATCAAGTCAAATGTAGGAATAAAAAGAAAAAGGAACTTACAGTGAAACAAGAAGGAATTCAGGAAGCACATGGCTTTTGGACTTGAATTGCACCACTGGATCTTCCCTTGTGTAAAATCTGCCTGCCCATCCTGCAGATATTGGAATTCTAGCCTCCATTAATCCTGTGATTCAGTTCCTGAAAATAAATTTATTTTCTAAGAATGAACACTATTGATTCTGTTTCTCTGGATGTACCATGCCATATTATTTTGTATATGATAATAAAATTGGACATTATTTTTATATTTGCTAAATCTCATAATCCTAGGAGCCCTTGAATATACAAATTTGATGATCATTTGAGATAACACAGTGGGCAGTTCTTAATAAAAGATTCAGAACAAATGGGAAATAAAAGACAAAACCTGACAATATATAGTGTTTGTGGAATTAAGGAAAAATAGACTTTCTTATACTTCATTGGTTTCAAATGGGTGTATGCATTTACTGAAGCAGATATGATTACAGAATAACAACTTAATTGGCCTTTGATGTAGAAGCCCTGTTTTCACTAACAAGGGAGTTCCAGATGAAAGTTTAGAGGTCTCGTCAAGGTCATTGTGATGTATATTCTGGCTAAGGACTCACGAGTGAGGGGGCAGGTCAAGTTCCACAAGAATTCCCTGCTCCAGTGAAGAAAGGCAGCTATTATTTGTGAAACAAATTTTATAGAGGAGTACAGCTACAGTTTATGCATTAGTGTCTGCATTGAATCTCTTGATAACACTGCTAGTGGGATATCACTATCCTCTTTACATGGTTGTGTGTAAATATAAAGCACATGCTCCTAACCATAGAGCTAGATGGCAAAGAGGTTGTTGATCAGGTCCACTGCCAGGTCCAAACAGAGCAACTCTTAGTGTTGACTTGGTCTGGGATGCAGGGGCACCTTGATTTGCTCCTAGCAAATCTGTAACCAAGGTTATTAAGACACATAGTGTTCTGATGGTTAATCTTGGTTGTCTCTTTATCCCTCCCACATTTCCAGCAGGGTAACACACTTGTTGCCCCTACCTCTTGCCCTAGGAGAAGTTCATCACAGGATGGAAACAGAAGCTGACTGAAGACAATCAACAGAACCATCTAAAGTGCTGAGTCCTTTATTCCAACTGATCATGTCAAGAGTCAGATCTTCTACTCCAACAGACCATGTCAAGTGTTGGAGTGGCAGGAAATAGATGGAACAATAATCACTATATCATTAGAAACATTGGGAAAACATTGGGAAGGTTTCACTGTATTGGAACACAAAACAGTGCACAACAAAAATTTAGCAGTAATACATAGATAAAATATATGAACATAAACAATTGTAGCTGTGCTCAAGTTAAAAGGAGCCTGTGATTGCTTTAGTATAATAATAGATGGATAAAGAGATATTCCTCTGAGCTTGGATGCAGTGTTTAAACTTTGTTGCTTTCCTAGTTGTAATAGTTGAATCTAGATATATTTACTTAATAAAAACATTTAGGTTAGTCGTAAATATAATTTCTGCTTTTCCTATGTTTAGTCTAATTCTCTAAAAATCAGAATAAGATTATGGTCTACCATTATATAAAATTAGAATAGACTAAATATTAATTATAAGTTGATTTCTTTGCCATTTAATAATAGTAAAAACTTTTCACTGTTAAACACTGGAGTTTATTGTGGGGGTGGTTTCTCAGAAAATCTAGTGATTCTTTGTTCTGAAGGTTAAAGGCTGGCAGATCATGGTGCCCTCAGTTTAGCTGGGAGACAAGTTTGTTTCAGTGTAGCTGGGAGATGAGATTGTTTTAATCTAGCTGGGAAATAAGGTTGTTTTGATCTGGGATATCATATAGGGAGAATGTGTACTTTGAGAAAAAGCATAGATTGTACTTTTGAAGGTTTTTCTTGTTTTAAACTAAACAAAAATGATATAATCATTACTAAAGAAAAATATCTATAAAAAGGCTCACAGAAAAATAGAGATTCAGCCTCAGAACAGTTGGTATCTCTGTGTGCTCTTTCTCCACTACACTGATGCCTCCCATCCACCTAGGATCCTCAACCCCTGCTATGGCTGGACCCCAGCAGATTATTAATATTAATAAGCAACTACACATGGAGACATGCCATGCCTATGGCCCCCAAGTGGGAGGATGATCAACAGAACCGTGTAAAGTGTTGAGACCTATATTCCAACAAACCATGTCAAGTGTCAGATCCTCTACTCCAACAGAACTGTGTCAAATGTTGGAGTGGCAGAAAATAGACACAGCATTAGGGTCCTAATCACTACCTCATATTAACACTATAGGTGGTTATGGATGGTTCATCTTAGTCATGAGACAAATTTTCCTATTGGATGGAAGGACAAATGGAGCAGGTTCAGGAGAGCTGAAGGCAACAAGTTAACTAGGGAAATGGTTAAATCAGCCCTAAGCAGTGTGCCAAATAAATGACAATGGCAGAGGTCTCCTCAGTCCATATCAAGAGGAAAAATCCCAACAATAATCATGTTTTGCCAAAGAAGATGATCATTTAGCCTTTTTAGTAATTACTCTCTAGTTAAAATTTATTATCTCTTCACTAATGTATATCCCCAAACTACTTAATGAAAACACTTGTTTCTGTAGATCTGTGCAGTAATGTGTTTTCCAGCTCAACTCAAAGTGGATCAAAGACTTAGGTACTAGAACAGAGACCCTGTACCTAATAGAAGAAAAAGTAGGCCCAGTTACACAAGGGTGAAGGTCATTGGGGGTCATCTTAGAATTCTACCTTCCACATGAAGATTCAAGTCAAATTTTAAAAATCACTCAAACTTCATCAGGGGTCTCCAGACTCAAACCATTCTTTGACCTGAAGTTCAGTTCACTCTTACAAGGAATCATTGTGCTAGGGTGATGTTAGCACAGGGGAAGTAACTTACTCAATAATCTGTAATCAGGGAGGTTCCAATCTCTTGACTCCCATCTTTGGTCCAGCATCCATGTTGTCTTGGTCTGTACTGTCTGCTGTACCTCAGAATCAGTAGGAAACTGCTCCTTCAGTGTCAAACAGGATAGCAAAGTAAGGGAACAGCAAGCCAAGATTTATTACCCTGCTCCATCCACCAGGTAACACATCCCAAGTTGGCATGAGCCTAAAGCTTACATGTTTTGGACTCTATTTCAGGGATTGTTTCTCCCTTTGCACAGCCTCTTATGCTTTGGCACTTTTGGGCTTTGATCACTTGCATCTTCCCCTAGGAGGGAGGAGATCATGGAGCCAGGACTCACACAGTGTACCATGTGTACCTTTCAGCATTTTGTAATTACCATGAGAGGTTAGTGAACATATAGTGAGTGCCATCTCACATGTGACCATGCCCAAGTTAACAGAGTCTAAGATTCTCTCCAGGTAAGTGGTAGGATAGAAATGAAGTTCCATTTCCTGCTTTCCCCACAACAGAACCAGCAGTTTACCATTTGGAAAATGTTCACTTTCAACTTTCCCAGTACCATACCCCATGAGTGAGTACTCAACAGTCCTCCATGTTGAAGATGTTGGTGGTGATGAAATCTTGGGCCATGTGGCCTAGCTATAGTGTCATGTGACTTGGCTGATCCATGAATTTAAGTGTACAGAAAAATTGGGAACATGAGAGTATCTGCAACAGGTGTAAAAGGGGTGCTGATTTTTGTCTTTTTTCCCTACTCCCCCAGGAGAGAAAAGAACATCAAGTCCTCTAGAGGTCATCTCTCCTTATCTCTCTCTGTTTTTGCTCTTTTTATCAATCTTTTGTGACAGTAGGGGATAGAGAGAGAAAGTAGGCATCTAGGTCACCCCTGGGAAGAGATAGAAAGATAAGTGCCCAACATAAGAATAGGATCTGAAAACAGAGGAACTGGAGCCTGTGCTCTGGGTTTTGACTCATTTACCAAGTGCTCAGTTTTCAACTATGTCTATTTTCCTTGCCACCACTCTACCACATGGCAAATAATCACACACAGCAGATATGTATTCCCAGATGAGGCTAAGAGAGTGAAGAGACTTATCCATAAGTTAAGAATGTTCCAAAGTTTCTATTTTGGGTCTAATGCCAGCCCAAGGAGATCTTTCTTGCTCCAGCATTCTTTCCAGCATATACAGCATGAGGAGTTGCTCTCACCATTCATCAGCTCAAGGGAATATGCTTCTCACATGTAAAATAGGAGAACAAAAGGGACAGGAAAATTCACAAAACATAAAGAAATAGGGTGGGTGGTGACTTCAGATGAATGGTTATGATACAATCCACTTCTTCCCTACACCTTCCCTAGTAGGAAACTCATTCCACCACACAGAAATGGCATGACTTCACCATGAAAAGTGAACCATGCTTGCATTTTCTTTCTTATCTCCACATACTCTCTGATCAAATGGAAAATTGTTACTGTACACTGAAGAAAATTTAAAAAAACAGTGTCATAAACAAGTGAAGACTATTTTTTGTGAGCATAATGTAATGCCAGGTATGATGTGACAACCTGGTTGCTTCAAATTTGTGTTATTCTTTCTCAAAACTCATAGAATGATCTAACATGGAGAAAAACTACTGACTCAACCTCATGATTGTCAGGGCCATGAAAACAATCTAGCAGTTTCTCAAATGGATAAACATGGAGTCATCATATGCCCAGAAATTTCACTCCTATGATTATACTCAAGTGAGATGAAAGCATTTCTACATTGAAACTTGCAAGTGTTCATAGCATCATCATTCATAATAGACAAAAAGTGGAAATTATCCAAAGACCATCAGCAGATTAATAGATAAACAAAATTCATATATCCTTACAACAGAATTTTATTCAGTCATAAAAAGAATTGAATTCTACATGCTAGAATATGGATGAAACTTGAAAATATTATCTGAAGTGAATGAAGCCAGAGGCAAAAGATCAAATATCATAATTACTTTTACATGAAATCCAAAAATATAGAAACTTACAGAGGAAAAAAATATATCTGTGATTCCTGACCAGGGGTGGGTGCAGACTTAACTGCACTGAATCACAATGGAAATTTTTCAGGTGACAGAAATATTAAAAGTCAATTATGGTGATAGTTACACAACTCAATATATTTACTACAAATTATCAACTTTAAAATGTGTCATTTTAATAGCCTTTATATTGTAAGAAACCTCTTAAAATGTGATGTTGCCTAGGGTTTCCTTCCTTCCTTTTTCTTTCTTTCTTTTCCTGACCCCTGGTCTTGTATTGTACCACAGAAACAACCAAAGATTTCCTGAGGTTGCCCTTGTAGTGAAAGATTATTTTACCTCTTATTCCTTTCACATCTTCCAGCTATGGTGGTGACTCAAGAATGGGTCCAAAATAGAGTCTAAGGCCTTCCCTCTGTGACATGAAGTCAGAATTATTACTTTTCTCAGGCCTCTCCATACATTTTTCACATGCTTATATTTTAAGGAGACTAAATTAGAACTACCTCTATGAATATCAAGGTGGCAGCACTAATCCAGGGGCCACATATATGCACACCCTTTCCACCATCAATTTTCTTTTAGAAGTCTATCTTCAGCATGTAGTGAGGGATATGAATAAGAAACTGGTTATAAACACTACCATCCTGTGGCTGGGGTTGTAGCTTAGTAGTAGAGCATTTGCTTAGCCCACCTGAGTCACTGTGTTTGATTTTCAGCACTTCATAAAAATAAATAAATAAAAGTATTGTGTCCATCTATAACTAAAAATTATACATTAGACAAAGGGGAGATGTGGTAGAGCAGTTTCCTAGCATGTGTGTGGCACTGGGTTCAATCACATATAAATAATTAAAGGTATTGTATTTATATACAACTAAAAAACAACAACATAAAACCACTGCCATCATGAGAATTCCCTCCTCTACTTCTGGGTCTGAATTTACAAAGGGAGATCAAATGGGAGGCAAAGTGACAAGCAGAAGAAAGCAGAGGGAAATATGGTTGATGGCATGCAAACACACACAAACTAGGCTCTGGTATGACTAGAATTCTCCAACAGTTTTCTGGGCTCAAATAGGGCATATTCATCTCATCTTGCAAACAATCTTGTGAACTCTGCCCCATACTGTACCCTTTAGCACTGTAATGTCATCCCACAGGGTTGATAATGAGGAATATCAGAATATCCCAATTAACACAGTATTGTGAAAAGTGAATATCACATCCATAACACAGAATTCTAGAGGGCAGTAAAAATAAGTTATAATGAAAACAATAGTGAGAGGTGGTATGTTACCTATCAGATTACAATGATTCACATTGTAAAGAACATATTCTTTCATACCATGTTGTTAAGAATACACTTTAGTGGGCTGGGGTGTAACTCGGTGCTACAGCACTTGCCTAGACATGAGAGGCATTGGGTTTAATCCTCAGCACCACATAAAAATAAATAAAATAAAGGTATTGTGTTAATCTACAGCAGATATATATTTTTAAAAGAGTATACAATGGTAATAATATTTTTAATGTATTTGGTTAATGTAAAAGAGCATTATTTAATGATTTTGAAAGTGTTTTGAGAAACTTATAGCAAAAGGGGATTTAGAAATAAATTTTTCTGTTATGTATGTATACATATGCTTATATATGAATGAGGATATTAAACTATAATCTAATACAAATGGTAAAGGAATTAAATTTTTATGCAACAATGTAAGTAAAATACCTGGGAGTATCTATATGATGAAAAAATATTTGATATGAAACAAACACAACTAAATTTGTAATTTAAAATGTTTTCATAGGAATATGCTTACATGTAAATATTGTCATAATTATAGCAAAGGCAGGTTACAAAAACCACAAGTGACCTAAATTCATATTTACTCATATGTCTCTAGTTATTATTCAGAGAATTTTAGCCATACATATAAGATATTAATTTGTTTCTCTCACCAGAATTTCTCTGCATAATAATGATAGTCTCCACTTTTTTCTGGAGATCACTGGTAAACACATGGAAATGCCCTCTTTTCAACCCAAACTTCCATGAAGTTCTGCAGAGTGGACTTGGGCAATCTCCAGCATTCAACCTTCCTGCATAGTGGTTAAAGTTGCACTTTAGAATTCTGTCATGAGGTGGCAACAGCATACAATCATTATCAAATATCTCTACAAAGAAGTTTACACAATGAGCACAAAAAAATGATACCGCTCTTGAAACCAGTTTGTACAGAATGATTGCAATCTTTTCTAAAATCTGGTAGGTGTAAAAGTGTACTTCAAAAACATACAATGAAATTCCAGGTAACTCTAGCATGCCTTGACAGTCACTAGTGGGCACAGGGCAGCACAGACACAGCAAGAAGTGACTGAAAAGGGATGGGGGTGTCAGAAGTCTAGATAGCTGTATCCAGGTATCAGGAGAGGAAATAACTGAGAGTATTTGGCAGAA
The DNA here is from genome assembly GCA_020740815.1 of Sciurus niger. Taxonomy (NCBI): domain Eukaryota; kingdom Metazoa; phylum Chordata; class Mammalia; order Rodentia; family Sciuridae; genus Sciurus; species Sciurus niger. Next base: position 106,595 of record JAHUXG010003507.1, read on the forward strand.
GGTCTGGGAAACTATTCAGAGATTGGGTAATGGATGATGGTTAAGGCCCTTGTCATTGGGGGATCCCCTATAGTGGAGGCACCTCTATAGTGTTGATGATTCAATCTACACTGAGGGAGAAGAGATAAATCATTTAATGCCACATATATTTGGCATCAACAGCAAATGGAACTGCTTTGATATACATGTGAATTTTCCAAAACAAACTAGAATCATTGTAAACAAAAGAGTTTATCATATTTGTTACCCTGCAAAACATATACATTTTCATGAAGAAAAAGAAAAGAAAAATTAAAGACTGGGAGTGGTGGCACATGTCTATAATTCCAGCAACTCATGAGGCGGAGGCAGGAAGATGTGAAGTTGGAGGCCAACCAAGTAAATTGTTGAGGCCCTAAGCAACTTAGCAAGATCCTGTCTGAAAATAAAAAATAAAAAGGGCTGGGGATGTGGTTCAGTTGCTAAGAACTCCTGGTTAAATTCCCACTACCAAAAATATAGAGATATGTTATTACTTAGTATATTAATTTCCTAGGGCTGCCATAACAAATTACATTAACTTCATGGCAAAAAAGAAAAGAAATTTATTCTTGTACAGTTCTGGAGACTGGAAGATTAAAATCAGTCTGCTGACCTCTTCTAGCTTGTGGTGACAGCAAAACACTAATATCTATCTCAATCACTTAATCTCCTTCCCTGAGGGGTGTCAAAGCTCCCTGTCACTTCTGTTACAAAAACACAAGTCATTGGATTTAGAGGTCACCTAAATCCAGGATGATCTCATCTCAAGATTTTAAATTGCATGTGCATAAACCCTACTCTCCAATAAGGGTGCTTTCACAGGTACTAGGAGCTAAGTCTTGGACAAATCTTGTTGGGAGATATAATTTATTCAACCCACTACAATAAATAAAAGCAGGTTAAAAAACTAAAATGAGTTCCTATGTTGTGTAAACAAAAATAAAAAGTCAACGATACATGTATAAATAAATGTATGCATAAGAAAACTTGTGCAATAATATAATTAGGTGAAAGTATTAGCAGGAATTACCCTGGGTGTTTAGTTTAGGGAATGTTATTTTATATTCCTATGTTTCCTACTTTTACCTATAATATGCTCTTATAAATATACAAAATAACAAAATAATCAGGAAACAAGCATTTGCTGTCCTACCTGTAGGGAAGTCACTCAATGCAGAAAGGGAACATCCCTAAGACATAGGAGGGAGACTGATGCCAAGCAGAACTGTTCACAGTATAATAGGATATATTTCCCTAAATTCCAAACCACAAAGATTTGTTTTTTTATATTTTAAGTCTCTGCTTAGTCAACTGAGAAAAAATATGTTACCTCGCTTCATTCATTTTACTGTTCCCTGATTAACAATAAATCTCTTCTTATCTAATAAGAGTAGTAGCACATGCTGGTTAGGTATATTTGTTTGGATGTTTCATGGCCTATTTTTAAAACTGTTTCTCCACTCAATAGCCCTGCCCTTACTGTGTCTCAGTTCCAATATGTTAAAATGGAACATCAATAGGTCCTCCTCTCAGTTGTGGTAAGTATTAAATGAACGATGGCAGCCATGATAATGACAATAGTGTCTGCCACTATAGAAAGACAACAATGAATATTATCCACCTTGATCACTGTTTTTATACCTAACTTGACTACTAGTGTCTCTGTGGACTTTTTATTGTCAATGTGGATTCATAGTGATGGACATGGATTGCCCTTCATATGATGTCTATCACAAAAAAGCAGTTAACAAAGTTATAAGTATTATGTTACCAAATTCCTTTAATATAGTTACATTTGCACAATAAAATTTGTGAAAAAATGTGTGAATACATGTATTCAAAAATTTTGTTTAAGAGACAAACTCTTTTGCATATACACATATTCACAATTTAATCATGTTTATTCATGATTAATAGAATTTTAAGGGGTTTTTAATGATGTTTTTCTTTCATGAATTTTCCATTTTTATCCACAACAAAATTGTCTTGGTTTCAGAAATGCATAAAAAAAAAAACACCTCCAGTTCGTCCTCTAGGAAAATTGCTGTTTCTGAATGGAGAATGTCTCTAAGTCAACAAAATTAGCTAATATGGCCATTACAAAACTAATACATAAATCTACTTACATTTACAGCCACAGTTGGGCACAGTTGGGAAAGAGCAAGCACATCTCTTAAAGGTACCTTACATTCAGCGTCAGAGCATGTTTCCATTTCCCAGGATTTTAGTGAAGGACATGAGATGAAAGTTGTTTCACAACATGTTCTCACTATACTCTGCCACTGTTGAGATAAAAATGTCCATTTGATTTCATGTTTCCTCCTCTCCATTTTCCCATGAGGCAGTCAGGGATCTACAGACAAATTCATGAAACAAAACAGTATTTCATTTAAGGAGAAATCATTACAAAGGTCTAAAGAACAAAAAAGCCTACCAAGATAGCAGAGTAGGAGATATTAACCTTCATCTCCCAACAAAAATACAAAGGCAGCCATTAACAAATCAAAATAGTCCATAGTGTACTCAAAGGTCCATTAAAAACTCCACAGTAACACAGCAGAGCAAAACACACAAACAAACAAACAAATAAACAGAAACCTGGAGAATATCCACATTAAAAGGGTCTCTGGTGAGACTGGCATACCTCATATCAGATGTCCGAAGATGGCTAGGAGAAAAGAAGAAAGCCAGAGGTTATCACTGTCATCCACAAAGCAGGAACCACCCTGGTCCCGAGAAGCCAATGCCACAGAAGTTTCCAGCATCTTGTTCACCACTAAGCTTTCATCCATTCTTGTAAGAGAAATCCAGAGAGAAGACACAGATACTTATGTATGCCTCTTCACCACACAGGGAGTATCCATTGTTTCTTGATGTATAGAGAAAAATATCACCATCTTTCTTAAACCCAAGCATTCCCAGATCTGGAGCCACAGTCATTAGATGACTGCTTACACTCTAGACCCAGTCTCTGTGGCTGCATTTTGACCAACCATACCTCAGATACCAGAACCACTGCCACAGTGATTAAGTCCATATTCTGGGCCCTGTAGTCAAGGCTTGGCAATGCATTAATGTGGCCCATTTATGATTTCAGCCACCATAGAGGGTAACAACCTTCCCTAATGACAGAGTCACTCCAACTTTGTTCACACATGTGCTTACATTCTTAGCTCCCTGATTATTTCTCAAATATCTGAACATCCTGTCCTCAACCAGTGCAGCAACTGGGGTGCTTGTGCACCAGGTATCAGGTTCCTTACCACTCTGGATCTCAGAGATATAGCTCCTCTGTGTACACTTACACTGAAGGCCTCAGCTTCATGGCAGCTCCAACAACACCAGTTATCAGACACCAGTGTCATTACAATCACAAGTCAAACCCAATGTAAAGAGGAATCCATCCAATACCAACAGAATAAAAACTCCTCAAGCACACATAGAACATTCTCCAGGATGGACCACATGTTATGCCCCAAGACAATTCCCCCAAAACTCATAAAGATTGAAATCATATCATGTACTTCTTCTGACCACAATGTTATGAAACTAGAAATTAATAACAGGAGATATTTCAGAAAATTCACAAATAGGTGAAAATTAAACATGCTCAAACACCAATGAGTCAAAGAAGATATTAAAAGAAAATTTTAAAATTTATTCAGACAAATAAAAATGGAAATCTAACATACCAGAATTTATGGCATGCAGCAGTAGTTCTAAGAAGAAAATTTATAGTAGTCAATGACTTCATCAAATAAGATCTAGCTGGTTGTGGTGGCATATGCCTCTAATTCCATCTTTCTCAATTAAGTATTTTTAAAATAATGTTTCATAATTTTATCCCAGTTTGGTATTACAGTTCTAAGTATTCTATCTGGTAAACATGATATGTTAAAGTTAGAGGCACTGCAATGACAGAATGAAGGAAATTTGATCTAGATAATTAACACTTGTTGAAGACCTACCACATGGAGTAAATTGGTATTTCCAGACTTGTATTAAGCAAATCTTTAAAGTGACTATGAAGTAGGCAGACATTTCTTCCTTTCTTACAGGTAAATAGATGGTCAGACTCAGAGAACAAATGCTCAAGGACTTCCAGAGAGGCATCAAATGGACACTGAGACTTGAAGGCATACCCACTGGCAAATAATAGGACAATGTGAACACAAAAATATGTAAGTATATAATAAATGCTAAATAGCAGTCTATGAGTTAGATTAATAAAATACAACTCTAACAGTCAAATTTCAATTAATAAGTCCAGAAGGAATGACAGAATTATAAAAGCAATGCTTCAGAACTATCCAGCTATCCCACTCCTTGGTATATACCCAAAGGACTTAATGTCAGCATATTGCAGTGCGGTAGCCACATGAATGTTTATAGCAGCTCAATTCACAATAGTTAAGCTTTGGAACTAACCTAGCTGTCCTTCAAAAGATAAATAAATATAGAAAATGTGGTATATATACACAATGGAATATTAGCCATAAAGAAGAATGAAAATGTGACATTTGCTACTAAATGGATGAAACTGGAAACTATTCTACTATGTGAAATAAGCCAATCCCAAAAAATCAAAGGCTGAATGTTGTTTGTAATATGTGGGTGCTAACACACAATGGGTAGGGGTAAGACTTCCTTATCAGGACTCCTATAGCACAAGAGATAAAAGCAAGAATTAACAACTGGGATAGATTCAAACTAAATAGCTTTCTCTCAGCAAAGGAAACTATCAGCAATGCGAAGAGAGAGCCCACAGAGTGAGAGAATATCTTTGCCACTCATACTTCAGATAGAGTACTAATTTCCAGAATATACAAAGAGCTCAAAAAATTCTACAGCAAGAATACAAATAACCCAATAAACAAATGGGTTAAGAATATGAACAGACACTTCACAGAAAAAAAATCTACAAGCAATCAACAATCCTATGAAAAAAAATTCACCATCTTTAGTAATAAGAGAAATGCAAATCAAAACTACACTAAGATTCCATCTCACCCCAATTAGATTGGCGATTATCAAGAATACAAGCAACAATAGGTTTTGGCCAGGATGTGGGGAAAAAGGTACACTAATACATTGCTGGTGGGTCTGCCAATTAGTGAAGCCACTCTGGAAAACAGTGTGGAGAGTCCATATAAAACTTGGCATGGACCCACCATTTGACCCAGCTATCCCACTCCTTGGCCTATACCTAAAGGACTTAAAATCAGCATACTACAGATATACAGCCACATCAATGTTCATACTAGATCAATTCACAATAACCAGACTGTGGCACCAACCTAGATGTCCTTCAATTGATGAATGATAAAGAAACTGTGATATATATATATCACAGTTATATATATATATATATACAATATAATATATATATATATATATATATATATATATAACACATGGAATATTACTCAGTATAAAGAATAATAAAATGATGGCATTTGCAGGCAAATGGATGAAATTGGAGAATATCATGTAAGTGAGATAAGCCAATCTCAAAAATCCAAAAGACGAATGATCTCACTGATAAGCAGATGATGACACATAATGGGGGGTGGGAGGGGTTGGGGGGAAGGAAAAAATAACAGAATGAATCAAACATCATTACCCTATGTAAATGTATGACTAAACAAATGATATGCTGTTACTCCATGTACAAACAGAAACACATGTATCCCATTGGTTTACAATAAAAATTAATTAAAATACAAAAAAAAATTATGTGATGGATCAAACAAGTGTTATATAGTGATGTGATGAGCACAATTTTTTTCCATGACGAATATAATCTTGACTCAAGACTCAGACTAAAAGGATGTAATGTTAGAGAGAGTTAAAGCTGAATATAAAAATGGGGAGAAGTTAGAATATAATATGGTGTTGGAAATGAAAATCAAACTTCAGTGAACAGACACTAAAGAAAAAATTGTCATTGTTAATGATCTCCCCAAAAGTACCAGTATATCTTTCAGGTTCAAACAGCAAGAGGGAATTTCTAGATCATTCAGTAAGCAAAGACAATTATTGAAAATTGCTCACCTTAAAAGTACATGAATGAACTTGAAAATTTATGTCTCATTTCTGTTGCTTGCTATGAATATCAGATTACCCATATGCTGATTTATCTTTCTGGCACGTACACTATGGGGAAAGTCTTTCCTGTCACCATGGCACCTGCAACCAATCACCTAAATTTACACAAGTAAAATTTGGAAAAGCAACACTAAATGATGACTCCTGAAGTAAATAGTGTCCAACATCATCAGATATTTAAACAAAATAATCTCTGCTAAAATACAAAATTGAAGAAACAATATGGTTGAATCTTAGATTTCAAAAACAGAAAATTCAAAAAAAAAAACCAACGATGTGATAGCAGTCATTGGCCACAAAATATAGATCCTAAAGCAATTATAAAATAGAAAATACACTTTTTTCTTTTAATTTGTTATATTGACCTCAAAGTTATGGCATACTTAATGTCTCTGATTTCATTCTTTAAATGTAAATTATTTCAACTAGGTATACTTCTGTGGTGCCTTACCCTAAAAAGAAAAACCAAAATTTTCCACAGAAACATGGTCGAAGTCAGAAAACCACTTCCTACTCCAAATTCTACACAGCATGCCTTAAGAACATCCATCAAAATTATCAACATCTATAGAAATGCTTCATTAGGGTTGAGAGTTCACCTGTAGTGATACAGGAAAGCAAGTTTTTAAATTCTCACTGTGGCTGCTGAGTGACATCAGCAGAAGTTAGGATAAGTACTCAGTCCCAAAATCAGTCTGTTTCTAAAAGAAAATGACATCTTCCAAATGCAAAGCAGAACAAGTGTGAAAACACAGTGGAAAGAATAGCTCTCTTTTGTCATCAACTCCAGCTCTCACGGTGGACATTGAACTTGACTTGGAACATACCCATAAATAACTATTCACTTTATTTGTTCAGCATCTGGGTGTCTGCCACAACAGGCTACAAATTCCCCAATATTACAGCAGTTGCCATTTTGAATTTTATGTCAATTTCTGGTGAGCATCATTTCTTCTTCAGGATGTGAAGAAGAACATTTTTCAACATTTCTTTATGAAAATTATATAATTTATCAGTTTCTGATGGATGCCTCATCTCCACAAAGACCTACTCTTAAAATTTTTAGGTCACTGTGGAAATATGACTGACTCCCACCACAAATTCATGCCAAAAATCTCATTAGAATGAACTTATACTTAAAACTGTGACTTTTCCAACAATGTTCCATTTCCTTCTCTTAATGCATAAGAAAATGTTGAGAATTTAAAAGATTTGAATAATCTGAAGAGGCTCAGTATGTCAGTTGAGTGGATCCTTTTCTGGTTTTATCTATGAAAAGCATTGCAGAAAAACCATTCAAATTTGTAATTTCACATTTGAAAACAACCCTGCCAACAGCATTAGTTGCATTGTGATGGCAAAACCATAACTGGTTGTGAAATGAAATACAAATATGTTATGGTAAGAGTCCAATGCCTTGGGAAGGGGGCAGTTTCCCTCCCCTCTGTTAGCCTTTCTCCAGGGAACCTAATTAAGCTTTGGTCTCTACCTTTTCATTTAGTTAAATGTAAAATTTAGGCGAGATCTTTGACCATGGCTTAACATGGAGGACATTAACAGAGATGATGACCTAAGAGAGTGAAAGGGGTATAAATGGGGGGGGGATGTGATTGAAAAACCAGACCCAGTTGGGAATATATATTATTAAGACATTATGGTAAATGTCCAATGGTTGTGCAAGGGATCAGTTTCTCTCCCCTGTCTTAGCCTTTCTCCAGGTCTCCTAATTAACTTTGCATCCTTATTTGTCAATAACTGCCCCAAAATTCTGACTACTCCCTTCTGAGATATAATAGATATCTGTGAAAAGAGCAGTTTCTTCTTATCTTTTCTGTGATCATGCTTTATGATTGAGTCCCTGAACAAGGCCTCCAGTTGCATAGATTAGAAATTTTTTTGTTAAAGAGGAAAAAGTCCCAATGATAGAATGGGTCTAACATGGCATCTAATAACCTATACCATTGTGAAAAAATGTGGATCAGGGCTCACAATTTGGTGCGATTTTCCCTCTTATCCCAAAAGCTTAAAATAAAGTTCTCCTCCTCTCAATTACTGTTTGCTTCATCTTGACCATTCTGTTTTCCCCAACAGCATGTCAAAACCCACAGTCCTGGGTTTGTCATCTGAGAAAGATTTACCCATGTCTTTTTAAGAATGAAAGGGGTTAGGCTGAAGTGTGAGCAAACAATTTTCTCAGTTATACAATTTTCTCAGTTATATGCTCCTCCTGGGGCAGGAGGAGAGGCAGGACATATTGGAAAAATTATATGCACAGGTCATTATAAGATAAATAAGATATTTGAATTCCAAACTGAACTCCAATTCTGTACTAATGCAATCAATTCATTTTTGCCCCACTCTGCCTCCTCCTCCAGGACTTTTCCTCTAAAGAATTCTAATCACTAGGTACATGGAAAAAATAAACCACCAATGTAGGTACTGGATCTTGCCTATCAACTCATGGACAGAGGAGGTGGCGGGAGAATGTTCTCCATTACAAAGTCAGGTTCATTAAATTAAGGAAAGCATAAGCAAATTAACCAGACACTGTCTATTAATATAAATATAGAAAGGGAAAATGTGATGACTTGTGGGATAGATGAACCTAGGCAAAATATCTGAAGCTAGAAATGAGGACATGCATTTAGTGTAGAAATAGAAATCAAAGTCAAATCAAGAAAATGGAGGCATGAATACTATCTGCATCTGAGAATTTGGAGAATGCCCCTAGGAGAATGGAACATGGAATGGAATGTGGAAAACCTCCAGAGTCCTTTGATTACCAAATTTATCTGCCCTTACCATTCTTTTTGAAAAAATTCCAGGCAACACATTGCTAATTAATGTCCCAGTGCTCCATTTGGCTCCACCCCTCTGCCCACATGCTTCTGACCTTTTTATCATCTCATGAAATCTCTAGAGCTTACTCAACTAGGGATGAAAGAGAGAGATAAGCAGCAAGAAAACAGGAGAATAAAAAAGACCTTAATCTAGAAAAGATACTGGGTATACTCACTTCTTGGATTGTAGAACATCAACTATGGCCCCCTTCTCCCTACAGAAAGAAGTTTGTTCTACTACTTTTAAATAAAATATATTTAATATACTTATCTTTGCTTTATTCTCTGGCATCATACTTCACAATGGGGAAGTAGGACTTGTCAATGATAAACTGTGTTATCATGTCTGCTGGCAGACGAAACAATAAAGTCTTACCCAATTATCAACCTCTTCTTTTCTTGCTGCAAAGTCTCTCACGAGTCATTTTCCTGAAACTAGTTTCCAAAATATCACTTTCAATGAACTTTCACTCATTCACTTTTATTCAAAGTTGTGTTATCCATACTTTGATGCTTCTTGAAGAAATGCCTACCTTTTTTAAGTGTGATCCTATGAAATGAGAGCAAAACATAGGACAGCTAATATATTCAAAGTGGAACCAAATGGCACCCTGCTCCTTGGGATTAAAGGGCATGGGGGTTCCAGTCTACAGTAAGAGAGTGCACTTGGTTTCTCACCACAGGGGTTATCTGTGCCTTGGTCAACATGTGCACCAATGAGTGCCTACTGTGACTTCCTGGCCGCTCTGCAGATACTCGTGATCTCACAGAAAAGTGGAATGACCACACAATGAGGTCACAGTTTCCGTGGCAATCAGAGAGGCATCTAGTCCTGGCCACATCAGAACAAGATTCAAGACAAGGAGTGACTCATCCATGAAAGTATGAGGGAAGACCAAGGGAGTGAGGCCCAGGAGCCTGTTATACTCCAGAAATGCAATCCTATGTTCTTCACCCAGATGAACTACAGTCAGATGTGTTGGGTACTTGAATGCAAGAGCCTAGGAATGATCCATCTCTTTTCAAGACAAGGGAACCCACAGAAGCCTAACAGCCCGCATGACATTCCAGATCCAATAGGTTGTGCTCTTCTCATTGAACCACAACAGGCAAGCTCTCCTCCTGGACACCTTATCCACTTGCACACAATTGTCCTCCACTGGACTGGGGACCTGGGGTGGGAGTGGGTGGGAGGATCAGATCATACAGCAAAGCATACTCCCCATTGAATTTGTCCTCCTCTCCTCTTTCTTTAGACCAGGAAACATCTGAGATTATGTTCACCCAAGAAACTGGAAGAAGGAGCAACCAGCCTCATGGAATGATGGCTAATGTAGCTGAATACAAAGGAACATCCAATACAGTACAGTAGGTTAGGTGATGATTGATTTGGGAAACATCACACCAACTGGTGGGATTACCCCCTTTCTTAGAATGCCAAAACAGGTGACACCTGCAACAAGTGACCTTTCACTTTTATGTGGTGGGGGTTGATGACGTAATCCTTATTAAGGACAGAAGGGAATGAGTCACTTTGAATGTGTGATAGAGGCCAGGATCAATCTAGAACTGAACCAAGATATTCTCTGCACACTCCACCAGCCAGGGAATAACTCCTTAACTACTGCCCCACAACTTGTCTATACCCACCAAATCACTTGGTCTCAGTTTCCTGGGGAACCCTCAACTCATCCCTTATTGCAGAAATATCTGGTCAATCTGTTTTGAAATGTAGTTCATTCTCATGACTTGAGTACTGCCTGTAACAAGAGGCTCACTATGACAATGCCAAGGGTCCATTAAGTAGCCCCTGAAAGAGGATGCAGACTTTTGGGGGCTATACCATGTGTTCTATGCCAAGATGGCACATGGCAACCAGCCAGAAGTTGTTTTGATCATATCGGTGGTGAGTAAGTGGTTAACATAGACACAACCGTATTCAAATAAGTCCACGCACACAACGCATGCACATGTATTCCTGAGTGCTCCTGCTCATGCCTGTTTGACTTTTACCATGATTGGACAGCTATCTCATCACCTGTTCTTGGCATAACTAGCGTTGTCCCTACCCTTCACCTCCTGGAGGGAATATAAGCCAGCTCTCCTTGAGCACCAGTGTTCCAGGTTCCTGAATCATCAATAAACTTCTTCAAATTCAAGAGTCTTGTTGCCCACTTGTCTCCCGCTCCAAATTAACTCTGCAGGATGGCATCAAGTGGTGGCCTGTACGGGGTTCTCTGCATTCGTCTTCCTCCCGAAAACCCAAATGGTAAGTAGCAAGGTAGGCCGCAGCCCCTGTCTGTAAGGCAGTTATATGCTCAGAATAGTTGGCCAGGTAGTGAAATACAAAATGTTAGTATAGTAAATGAGCTCCAGAGTGCATGTATTTTGTGTTGCTTGTGTGTTTGTACTACTGTTAGTGTGGTTTTTTTCATCCTGTATCAAACTTATTTAGCAGCAAAAGATGGGTTCGGAAATATCACGAAATCATTCTGAAAGGATAATTCAAAAATTATTAAAGGAAAATGGCACACCAGTAAAACAAAAAACAAAAAAAAAAAAACGTAAAATATTATGTACAGACCCTACAGAGGGTGAGTCCTTGATTTTTGGAAGAAAGTTAAATGAACATTCCTGAATGGGAACAACATGGGAATGATATAAGAGAAGCAGAAGAAGAGGGCATACACCTCCCCCCTGGTACCATTCCTATGTGGACCTTAATAAGAGAATACCTAACTTCAACTAAAGGAGGCATAAAAAATATATTACAAGAAGGAGAAGAAGTGCTAGAAGAGATTAAAGAGAAAGTTAGCTGGAGGAGCCAAAAACAGGAAGAAAGTCCTGAAGACGAAGGAGACACTGGGGAGAAACTAGAAAATAAGTGAGTTAACATTGCAGAATTGCTAAAGGGCAGGAAAGACCATGAAATAATTACCCACTCAGCTCCCCCTTATGATGAAAGGTGGGAAGACCCGACATTTTGTAAGCACTCTGGTCGGCCATGTTGTAGTGGAGTCCCAAGTGATAAACAGACCGGGAATCGCTGGGACTCTGTGGAAGACCCATTAAGACTGTCCTTCCCAGTCTTGGCAGACAACAAGGGGCAGCGATTTCATCAGGCCCTAGAATTTAAAACAGTAAAAAATCTTAAAGAGGCAGTCACTACTTATGGACCCCAAGCTCCATTTACCATGAGTATGGTGGAATCCATGGCAACACTTAATCTGACTCCTAGTGATTGGGCCAGTATGTGTCAAGCAGTTTTGCATGGTGGACAATATTTAATGTGAAAGGTAACCAATCAAGAACTCTGTACAGAGATGGCTTGTAGAAACGCAGCCACAAGTTTCCATCAATGAAACCTAGATATGTTACTGAGACAAGGATTATATGCTGAACAACAGCAAGAAATTACGTATGATCCAGTGGTCTATCTTCAGATAGCTACCACCACTGTTAGAGCTTTGAAAGCATTACAAAGTCATGGGGACTTGCAAGGGCAATTATCCAAAGTTATACAGGGCTCAAATGAACCATATTCAGAATTTGTAAACCATCTGTTACAAACAGGAAGCAGAGTGTTTGGGGATTCAGAACAAGCAATGCCTTTAATAAAACAGTTAGCATATGAACAAGCTAATAAATGGTGCAGGGAAGCAATTAGGCCATGGAAAAAGAAGGATCTCAATATCTATTTAAAAATATGCAGAGATATTAATGAGTCAGCTATACAGGGTCAAGTACTAGCAGCTGCTGTCACCCAAGGAGTAGCTCAAGCTGTGGGGGCCAAACTCAAAAGCTGCTTTTCATGTGGACAGCCAGGACATATTAATAGTGATTGTCCAAACCCAGGTCATAGTACACACAAAAAAATGCCCAGAGTATATCCAAGATGTAAAAAAGGAAAACATTGGGCAAGTGAATGTAAATCTGTAATTGAAGGAAAACCACTCCCAAAAAATGAGATGAGGGGCCCTCGTGCTCAGACCCCACAAATATTCGGAGCTCTGAAGGAAGGACAACCAGTGGTGGATACCATCAGATTGATTCTTCAAACCCATTATCCATTAATTCCCTCATCAGACATACAACAAGAAGCGCAGGATTGGACCTCTGTTCCTCTGCTATAGCAGTACTAACTCCAGAAATGGGGGTTAAATTAATACCTATGGGTATTATGGATCTCTTAAATCAGAGACAGTAGGTTTATTATTAGGGTGAAGTTCTGCTGCCCTAAGAAGACTCTATATAACACCAGGACTAATTGATCCAGACTATGAGGGAGAGATAAAAATTATGGTCAGTTCCCAAAAGGTATTTCTGTTATCAATCAGGGGGATAGATTAGCACAAATACTGCTGATACCAAGTGAACATGACAACTATTTAGCAAAAAGTAATAAAAGAAATAAATCGGGGTTTGGATCCACAGGAGTACCTATGACCATGCTTGCCTTAGATTTAAACACTCGCCCCATGTATACTATAAGAATAAATGACATGGAATTTAGTGGGTTATTAGACACTGGAGCTGATCTTAGTATAATAACATTAACCCAATGGCCAAAATATTGGCCTCTTCAAAAGGCTGACCAGACTTTACGAGGTTTGGGGGGTGCCTCAAACCCACCCCGGAGTGCACAGTTATTGAAATGGACAGATACAGAAGGAAATCATGGTACTTTCCAACCCTATGTCTTAAGAGATTTACCCATTAATTTATGGGGGAGAACATATTAATACAATTACAGATCAAGTTGACTAATGAACATACACATATTAACCCAATAGCTTGTAATATTATGGTGAACCAGGGATTCATACCTGGAAAAGGACTGGGAGTGAATACACAGGGAATAACTGAACCCATCCAAGCTATGAGGAGAAGTAATAAAGAGGACTCGGTTTTCAGAGGGGGCCACTGAGCCAATAAAAACTACATGGAAATCACAAAAGGCTGTTTGAGTACCTCAGTGGCCCCTCAATACTCAAATGTTACAAGCAGCCAGAGAGTTAGTAAGACAACAACTGGCCTTAGGCCATCTAAAACTCTCTATGTCTCCTTTCAACACACCTAATTTTATAATTAAAAAGAAATCAGGAAAGTGGCAACTCCTCCAAGATCTTAAAGCAATTAATAATCAAATGGTAATAATGGGAGCAGCTCAATCCAGACTCCCTCAATTGTCTGCTATTCCGAAGGATTGGAGATTTATAGTTTTAGACATAAAAGATTACTTCTTTTCTATACCACTTCATAAGGAAGATACCTGTAGATTTGCTTTTACTGTACCAGCTACTAATCACAAAGGACCCGATCAATGATATGAATGGACAGTATTACCGAAAGCATGGCCAATAGTCCCACTATGTGTCAGGTCTATGTAGACAAAGCTTTACAGCCTATTAGAAAATCTGATAAAGACCTAAAGATCTATCATTATATGGATGATGTCTTATTAGCTCATCCTGATCAAGACAAAGTTTTCAGAGTATATGATGGGCTGTTCAAAAATCTTCTTCAATTCAGATTAGAGATATCAGAGGACAAATTACAGAGTTCTTGCCCCATTACCTACCTTGGTGCCATTATTGACAAAACCTTAATACGACCTCAAAAGGTTACCTTTAGGATGGATAAATTAAAAACATTAAATGATTTCCAGAAACTTTTGGGAGATATAAACTGGATAAGGCCATATTTAAAATTAACAACTGAAGAAATTGGACCATTATTTGATATTCTTAAGGGAAGTAATGATCCCGCCTCACCCCGGGGAAATTACCACGGATGCTAGAAAAGGATTATGTAAGGTAGAAGATGCCATTGCTAAGGCACATTTAGATTGGGTAGATATAACTACCCAATATTGTTGATAATCATAGCCACCATAGCAAGTCCTACAGGAGTATTCTGGCAACAAGGACCTATTTACTGGGTCCATCTTCACTATAGCCAAAAGATAACTCTAGCGAGTTATCCGGAATTAGTGGGAAAGTTTATAGAAAAGGCAATAACTATTGCTATAGGAATTTTTGGCATTATTCCAAAAAAAAAATTATCAATCCTTATAAACCAGAAACTATAATTGAGCTCACACAAGAATCAGAAATATGGGGTACAATTATATGTAATTATAGACCAAATTTTAACAATGACTACCCCGGGGACCCAATGATCCAAATGTTCATCAGACACTCATTCATATTTCCTAAAGTCACCAGAAAAGATCTCATACCAAATGTTACAACTTGCATTTCTGATGGGTCCAGTAATGGAACAGCTGCTATAGTCACACCAACACAGACATTTACTTTTCTTTATCCTCCACAATCTGCCCAAAAGATAGAGCTTCTAGCCATTTGTCAAATTTTCCAAATGTTCCCAAATCAGCCATTTAATCTGTTCTCTGACAGCAAATATATAGTCAATGCTCTAAATATTATAGAAATTGTAACAAAAATACCCTTAGCATCTACCATTCATTCCTCATTATCTACAATTCAAAAGTTAATTTGGGACCTTAAGAAACCATTTTTTGTTGGACATATTAGGGCTCATACTGGGTTAGCAGGACCTCTCAGTATGGGTAACACTTTAGCAGACTTAGCTACTAGAGAAGTACATATTTTTTCCACATTCTTAGAAGCAGAAAAATTTCATAAAAACTTCCATGTTAACGCTAACACTCTTCAAAAACATTTTAAATTGACTAAAGAACAAGCTAGAAGTATTGTCAAAATTGTCAACATTGTGTCACTTATCTCCCAGTACTTCAAAATGGTTTTAACCCTAGAGGGTTACTAGCCAACCATATATGGCAAATGGATGTCACTCATATCACAGAATTTGGAAAGATTAGATACATGCATGTGTCCATAGATACTTATCCAGGATTTATTATGGCCTTCTTACAGGCAGATGAAAAAACAAACGATATTATAAATCACTGCCTACATACCTTTTCTATTCTGGGTGTTCCCAAAACAATAAAAACAGACAATGGTCCAGGCTATACATCCTTAACTTTTAAACAGTTTTGTTCTATATTTAGTATATATCATGTCACAGGTTTTCCTTATAACCCCCAGGGACAAGGAATTATAGAAAGAACTTATCTAACCATTAAGACCTTATTAACAAAACAAAAAGGGGGAATAGGGGAGTCATATCCACCTAAGAACAGATTATCCATAGCCCTTTTTACCTTAAATTTTTAAAATTTGGATAAATCAGGAAAATCAGCAGCGGATTGACATGCTGCTGTTGACACTGACATAAAGTCACAAGTTTTATGGAAAGATGTTGTAACAGGAGAATGGAAAGGACTTTCCTGGTCCTGATTTGGGGAAGATGGCATGTGTGTGTATTTCCACAGGAAGAAAAAACACCAATTTGAATTCCAGAAAGGCTAGTCTGAGCAGTTGAAATGGTTCATCAAATGCAACCAAGCCCTCTGAAGATCCTGCCGCTACTAATGATGATAATGAATTTCATCCAAAGTGAACAGTTCTGGACAATAGTCAAGGTACTGCCTTAACTAGTTCCAGTCACTCAAAATGGTACAGTCTTTCCTCAGTTCTTTTCCACTAATGAATCCACTGGGCAAGCTACCCTTAGGTACACACCACAATTGGACTCCAAATTTAGCCTAAATTTATCACTAAAGAATACATTTTGCCTAACCTTTAGCAATGGCTCACCTTGTGTACAATTGATTAATAGTACTTTGGCAGGTATTACCTTAAATAAAGAAAACAACTCCAATAAAAATGTCACCGATTACATGCCCAAAGCTATTAATAATAAGACTGATTTTCATATCCATTGGTATGGCCATCGCCAGTCCTTCAAAAAGCCTATTACTTGACCTCCTTTATGGGAAACGTGTCAGCACCTAGGACCTGATAAAAAGGTCTCCAGTAATCTGGCTTTTGGACCTTGGAATTTACATAATCAAATATATATCACATCTCAAACCACAGAAGATTTTATAGAAAATTTGGAATATAAAGGTAATTTCTACCCCTTATCCATCTGGTTCTGATGTGGGCTTAAGGTATGTACGGATATAAGCCACCTGGCTCTTGTAAAAGGAGGGTCTATAAGTAAAGTGCACTGATCAAAAGGTTAATGGAGTCAATACTGAAATATGTAGAGAGAGTGAAACAACTGTTTTTTCATATACTCCTGTGTGCCTAGCTCTTCCTTTCTTTTTGTGACTTCTAATGAGAACCTCTCTAGACAGTTTTCTTTACAGATCGCACAACAATGGACAGATAGATTCGATGAGCTAGTAACAAATCTTTGACAACAAATCCTCACCGTAAACACCACTAAGGTGGAAATCAAACCGGGAGAACTTATCACAGGAGCATTAAATAAACTAACACAATTTGGCACCAAACTTGGGGGACTCTTAAGTGTCAGACTAATAAGCTTGGGTGTGCTTGTGTTAATTCTATTCTACATTTACAAACACCTCAAAATCAGTCAACAGGCTCATAATGTGATCATAAAACAGGCCTTGGCCACCCTTGAAGCAGGACAATCTCCCAATAGTCTTAGTATGCTGGATCGGTAGTCAAAGACGGTAACCACAGGAAAACACTGTACCAACCTAAGACAGAAGGGCCAATCCTGCTTTGGTATACTTTGATGACAGGTAAAGACAGGATATTGATTCCTGGGACCTAAGACAGACACAATCCCTGACAGCTTTATTTTCATTTCATATAAAGAAGGGGGAGATGTTGAGGGCTATGAAATGTGGACTAAGTCAAGATGTCACCTGGCAACCAGCCAGAAGTTGTTTTGATCACATTGGTGGTGAGGAAGTCGGTTAACATAGATACACCCAGGTGTTTTCTCATTGACCGTATTCAAATAAGTCCACACACACAATGTGTGCACATGTATTTCTGAGTGCTCCTGCTCATGCCTGTTTGACTTTTACCATGATTGGACAGCTAGCTCCTCGCCTGATCTTGGCATAACTAGCGTTGTCCCTACCCTTCGCCTCCTGGAGGGGAAATAAGCTGGCTCTACTTGAGTGCCAGTGTTCCGGGTTCCTGTATCATCGAGAAACTGCTTCAAATTCAAGAATCTTGCTGCCCATTTGTCTCCCGCACCAAATTGAGTTCACTGGGTGGCGTCAGCAGACTACATTCAATCATCACAGAACCTGGCACTAAGATATTCCAAAAAAAGTGAATGCAATGTATCAAAAAAGTGCATTATAGATATTTGATGAGCAGTATTGCATACCATAACATCATATTGTCAGGTGCATCATGCTGAAAGAGAGGAATAGTACAAAGTTTCACATTTGAATATTAAAAATTCAAGAGATAAGGACTTTCTTTGGGAACTAAAAACAGAAGCGTGTTGGAAATGAAAAACTATCTTCAGTGAAGAGATAATAAATAATTGTCATTGTTCATTATCTCCCCAAATATACCAGGACATCCTTCAGTTTCAAAATAGTATGAAAACAGCAAGAAGGAATTGGCAGATCATTTGTAAACAAAGGTATCTACTGACAATAACTTATCTTGAAGAGACTTGAAAATTTATGGCCCTTTTCTGTTGCTCACAATGGACATCAGATAACACATATACTTATTTTGCATATCTGGCACATGACCTTTGAGGAAAAGCTTTCCTGTAACCATGGCTAGCACCCAAAACCTAAACATACACAAGTATTGATTTGTAATTGCACGAATGAATGATGGCTGCTGAAATAAATAATGAACCACACCATCAGAGTTTTAAGCAAAATAATTGCTGCTAGAAAACAAAAATGAAGAACCAATATGGTCGAACACTGGATTTCAAAAACAGAAAATTTTAAAAAATGAAAAATGTGATTAGAGTAATTGGCCATGATATATAGATGCTAAAGCATTTATAAAATGCAATTTTTTTCTTTTAATTGGTTATATCTACTACAAAGTTGTGGCATACCTAATGTCTCAGATTTTGTTCCTTAAATGTGCATTCTTTCAAATAGGTGATCTTGTGTGATGCCTTACCTAAAAAGCACAGACAAAATTTTCCACAGAACCATGGTCAATGTGATAAAAGCACTTCTACACCAAATTCTACACAGCATGGCTTAGGAATGTGCATCAAAATAAGCAAATATCTATAAAAATGCTTCATTAGAGTTGAGACTGGATCTGCTATGATTCAGGGAAACAGGCTTGTAAATTCCTGCTGTGACTCCTGTTTGACATCAGTGGAAAGTAAGATAAGTCCTCAGCATCAATTCACTAAATTCCTTTACGAAATTATATCTTCCCAATGCAATGCAGAACAGAGTGAGAAAAGACAGTGAGAAGAGAAGCTCTTTTGTCATCAACTCTGTGTTTCTCAGCTGACGTGTAGGTTTAATTGGAACATGACAAGTGCCTCCCGTCCACTTCATTTGACCAGAGACTGGCAGTGTGCCCCTAAAGGCTGCAAATTCCCCAATACTACTGTAGTTGACCTTTTGAATTTCATGTCATTAACTCCTGGTGATCATCTTTCTTCTTCAAGAACTTGAGGATTTAATCATCACATTAACTTTTTCATGAGAATGAAAAACCTATCAGTTCCTGAGAGTTGCCTCATCTCAAGGAATACCTAGTATTAGTCCAGAGGACTCTTACACCAGTGGACTCATACCCCAGGTTTTTTCTGAAAACTCTTTGAAATGAACGTCCACTTAATATTACTGCATTTCCAAACATGATCTTTTCAAATGATTTACCAGAGAAGAAAATGTTGAAATTGAGGGACATGGATAATCTGAAGAGACTCTGTATGTCAGTTACTGGATTCTTTCCAGTCTCCCTTGATTAAATGTTTTACAGGAAAACCATACCAAAATAAATCCAAACACTTTCTAGCAAACTTTAATTTCACATTTATAAACTAACAAGTCTATTTACATGTCAACTCCTACTGTCATAGTAGATGTTATAAGAGAAAAATTTACCCCTGGTTTTCAAGCATGAAAAGGTTGGTAGTGGAACATTGAGAAGACAAATTTTAGGGGGATTGAGGGGTT
Organism: Sciurus niger; assembly: GCA_020740815.1. Lineage (NCBI taxonomy): Eukaryota > Metazoa > Chordata > Mammalia > Rodentia > Sciuridae > Sciurus > Sciurus niger. Next base: position 126,626 of record JAHUXG010003507.1, read on the forward strand.
CTGGGGCAAGAGAATAGACAGGCACATTTGGGAAATATTCTATGCTCAAGTCATTATTATAGAAGAAAATTTTGTGGTTAATTCAAAACTGAACCCCCAAACTTTATGACCAAAATCAACTATTTTTTTCACCACTCTGCCTCTTCCTCCTGAATATTTCCTTAAAAAAATTTTTACCAGTAGTTACTTGGGCCAAACAATTGGAGAAATAGAATTGCTGGATTTTCCCTATCATTTCAGGGTCAGGGGTCCATCTGAGGCAGGTCTATCTGCAATGCAAATCCAGCCTCCCTAAATAAGGAAAGGTTTAAGCAACTTAGGCAAATGTGTCTCTAAGTATAAAAGTTCAAAGCAAAGAGTTAAAGGCTCATGGGAATGTGAAAACAGGCACAATATATGCAAGCAGAACAAAAAGTCCTCACCAAATTTTCAAGCTCTCTGTTGTTCTGTTTGCTGAAAATTCTCTGAGGAATCATTGCACTGGGAATAGCTTCCAGAAAGTCACTTCCATTCAACTTTAAATCCTTCAATTCTATTCAAAATCCAACTATCCTGGTTTTGATATTCCTCAAATGAATGCCTAACATGGTTATCAGTACTCTTGTAAAATGATAGCAAAAGCCTTACAGATACAATAAGCAAAGTGGAACCAGCTGGTGTCTGGCAACCGAGGATTGAAAGGCAGGGAGTTTCAGGATCTCATAGCAGTGGGCATGTGGTGTCTGTCCCCTGGGGTTCTTTATGGGCATGAGGTAACATGGCTACTGATGAGCACTTGCTGTGGCATCCTGGCAACCCTGCAGATACCTCCTGATGTCACAGGGTGGTAGAATGACAGCATGATGGTGTCATGCTTTCCATGGCAACAAAAGAGGCTTCTGTCAAAGATTCAAGACAATCATAGGTTCACAATTGAAGGTGGAAGTGAAGGCCAAGAGAGTGAGTCCCAGTGGCATGTTGTTTTAATAAAATGTAATCCATTTTGGAATATACTGCCTTTAACAATATTACAACAACTTTGAAAGGAAACCATTTCTTTACTTGTTGGTAAGCAATTAAGGTATGATCTAAATGATCCAAATGTAAAACACTAGGTACTCATTGAGTACAGATTGAGTGCATCTACATTGAAGGTACTTGCTGGATCTTCTCATCCTCAGAACTTCTCAGTTGTTTTCAACCAGCACCATCAAACATCAATTCAGTCCTATTACACAAACTGGCCTATCAAGAGAGATCTTGCAGATAGTAGCACTGAAGTCTAGGAGTCAAGTGGGATTATGAGGATTATCAAATTCACAAAGTCTCATTGAGTCCCTTTTGTAAAACATTTTCAGAAAACTCTTCAAGTGCAGTTGTCAGCTGGGAATGTGCTCGTGGTTTTGAAATACAAAGTATGAATTGAAACTGTTTCTTCTGCTGCTGGAAAGAATTTATGCTTCCTGCTTATTCAACCAAATGCAAATCAACATATTCTCATTGAGATAGAGTATCTACACATTGAAACTGTTTTCTGACCCTGTCCTCTGCATGCATTTGAAGCTCTTTTTAGCCTACACATTTAAGCCACTGCTAATGACCAATACACAAAATGGTAGAACAAGAAAACTCTTGCAACTATAAGCACAAGCCACTGTGATCAACATGGGGCCATTCAGGGAACTGTTATCCCAAGGAATCATTGAAATCCCTTAGTTCAGCAAGTACTCTTGAACTGCAATTGCCCTTTGGAATGCACTGCCAATTAACAGTGGGACAATGACTTTGTCTTGAAGCCATTTCTTAAATTGCTTATAAGCAATAAATCTTGTACCAATTGATCCAAATGCAAAACACAAGGTGCTCATTGAGTACAATGAGTTCCTCTATATTGAAACTGTTTGTTGGAGCTGCCCCTACTCAGCACTTGTAAACTGTTTCCATTCATTACATTCAAACATCATTTCAGTCCTATTACACAAAATTGTCTAACAAAGCTCTTGTAGATTTGAGCACTGATGTCTTGAAGGCAAGTGGGACTATAAGGATGATCAAATTCACAAAGTCTCTTTGAAATCCATTTGTGAAACATTTTAAGAAAACTCTTCCCCTGCATTTTTCTGCTGGGAACATTCTCCAATTTCAGTGATTCAGTTTGAATTGAAACTGTTTCAGCTGTTGTTGTAAAGCACTTACATTTCGTACTTATTCATCCAAATGCAAACTAACACATTCTCATTGAGATCACAACCAACATCATCCTCCTGCAGTTAACCCTTTTTTCATCCATGGGAAACATGGCTGAGTGACCCCCACATTTGCAACTGAACAGGGAATGTTAGAGAATTTTAGAAGAAAAATTATAGTTAAGTTGTTAGCCCCTTTCCAGTGGAAAGTGTAATGTATAAAGCTGCCCCCCCCATCAGGTACAGTCATTTTGCCCAACTCCCCACCACCTGTCAATCTGCACTCTGCCCGCCTCTTACCTTGCATGAATTTCCGGCTTATGCTGTCGCCATTTTCCTGCTTCCCACGTTATGTCTTAACATGCTAGATAGCTATTGGTTCATCAGTCAGCTTGCAAGTATTCTCCTCTGCTACTGGTTTCTTCCAGCCCATGAGATTCCAATATCTGGGAGAAGCCACAGGCCATCTCTCTCTTTTTTCTTTCTTTTCACCCTGAGCGGACGCGTTAGTCATCTGTATAATAAAGTCTCTTGCGTGAGACCTCATGTCTGCAATGCATTTTTCTGGGAGTTATTGGTTAGCCAAAAATGAGATGAGCGAGTGAGCGGCAGTTCAGCGGGATGGTGCAGTGGTGGCTGCTTTACATTTTGGGAGCATGCAGCGGAAGCTAGAATCACCACAGCGGATCCCAAGCTGAGCTGCATTTTTCCCCTAACGGTAAGTATGCACATGTGAATAAGTTTAGTAGTAGGAAAGAAAAGAGAATTTAATTTAATTACATGACATTAGTCCTAAGGAATTGTGCTCCACAGAGAGGGAAGTAAAATTTATTCAGTTATAATCAATACTTAGCCAGAGTGAAAATTCAGTGGAAAGAACAAAACTCCTACTGTCCTTGAAATGTAAATGGAGACATAATCATTTAAAGACTACAGACTCAATCAGTCATTTCTGCCTGCCTCTGTGTAACCTGTATGAAACTGAGAACTAACTTGACTGATAAAAGTGCAAAATTTTAAACTTCTGGGGAAAAAAGATCCGAATTAGGAATTCAGAGTAAATCTGTAACTTAAGAAGGAGAAATTACTTAACAATTTTCCTGGTTTAAGTATGTGTGTTCCCCCCACAGTTTCCAGCCCTCCAGAAATGGCATGGTTTCTGCCCCTGGACTGGGAGGATGGGAAAGTCTACTAAAGAACATAGCTACTCTGCTAGAGTCCAGTCCTAGCAGTGGTCGGGGGTGGTAGGTGGATGGAAGGCTTTGGCGCAGTGGAGAAACAGCCCACAGAGACACCAAGTGTTCTGAGGCTGAATCTGTCTTTATTTTTTTTCCAGTATTTTCATAGATATTTTTCTTTAGTTATGATTATATCATTTTTGTTAGTTTAAAACAAGAAAAACCTTCAAAAGTACAATCTATGCTTCTTCTCAAAGCACACATTCTCTATGACATATCCAGACCCAAACAACTTTATTACCCACCTAGATTAAAACTTCAACTCCCAGCTAAATTAAAACAACCTTGTCTCCCAGATAAACTGAGGGCACCATGATCTGCCAGACTTTAAACTTCAGAACAAACACATCACTAGATTTTCTGAGAAACCACCCCCACCGTGAATGACAGTGTTTAACAGTGAAAAGATTTTACTATTATTAAAGGACAAAGAAATCAACTTATAGTTAATATTTAGTCTATTCTAATTTCATATAATGGCAGACTACAATCTTATTCTGATTCTCAAAGAATTAGACTAAACATAGGAAAAGCACAAATTATATTTATGACTAACCTAAGTGTTTTCAGTATGTAAAGTATCTCTCTGTTTCTCACAGAATTAGACTAAACATAGAAAAACACAATTATGTTTATGACTATCCTAAATGTTTTTCTTTATGTAAAGTATGTCTAGAATCAACTATTGAAACTAGGAAAGCAACATAGGCTAAACACCCATCCAAGCTCAGAGGAGTGTCTCTTTATCCATCTATTATCATACTAAAGCAATCACAGGCTCCTTTAAACTCAAGCACAGCCACAATTTTTATTTTCATATATTTTATCTATGTATTACTGCTAAATTTTTGGTGTGCACTATTTTGTGTTCCAATACAGTAAAACCTTCCCAATGTTTTCCAATAAGTTTCTAATGATATATTGATCATTAAAATTAAAAAGCAACTACACATGGAGACATGCCATGCCTAGGGCCGCCAAGAGGGAGGACAATCAACAGAATCATGTCAAGTGTTGAAATCTCTATTCCAACATACCATGTCAAGTATCAGATCCTCTACTCCAACAGAGCCATGTCAAATGTTGGTGTGGCAGGAAATGGAAGCCGCACTGTTCCCTGCTAAGGGAGAGTCACCAAGATGAGAAGAGAAATAGCACTGGGATTGGAAGCACCATGGCAGGTTATGGAAATTTTAAAAAATACCTAGGAGCATGGTTGAAAATGTAAAAAGAATTTGAACTGTAACAGAAACTTGTTTTTATTTGGATCAAGAGGTTGATTTATGGACTTTAGGAGATTTAATTATGAGACTTAGAAATTCTATTAAGACCTTTAGATTTAAGAGTCAGAAATATCCTCCAGTACCTCATGTCTTCTGGAAACATATTTAAAAAGTTTTTGATAGTTAAGCAGTTCCCCATGGACAAAGAGATACTGAAGGCTAGGGGCAAAATCTCCATTCAGAAGACTGGAAAGCATTCAAAGTCAAAGGACGATAAGTTAGCACAGGACCTCTGTAATTTGCATTTGAACTGTTTTGATCTAGTTGAAGCCAAGACTGAGAACAGGCAGTTAACATAGAATAGGGAATCTGGTCATTTTGAGGAATGGAGTCCATCAGAGTCTGGGAAGTTAAAACTGCACCTGGGATATTGGAATGTCACTGTTTCCAGAGCCCTTTAGATCACCAAAGTTGTTGTTAGAGGCCAGGGCTGGTATGGCCAGACCCATCACACCCCTTTCCATTTAAAAAGAGTATTGTCTCTTGTGTGTTTATTAAGTAGATAAGATTATGGGTAATTTATTGATAAACAGTCAACATCATTCTCTGAAAGTTAACCCTTTTCTCATCCACGCAGGACGAGGCTGAGAAACCCCCACGTATGTTTCTATAACTAACATTGTAAAATATCCTGTGTCAGAAAACATACATTTATATATGTTTTCAAACATATTTTTGCACATACAATGTTATGAAAATTTACAATTACTGATATACATATTAATTTCCTAACGCTAACCCTGATCCAACACAAAATTGAATTCTAATTCTAAAAAACCTAAATTTGAATTCTAACCATAACCTTTCCCATAATTGAAATCTAATTTTACATAAAAGTGCTTATACTAATATGCAGATTTATGTGCATTTTAAAATATATATTAAAATATCAAAGGTGTATTAGCATATATTATTACATATTAAGTTATATCCATGCAGCCTCAAGTTGAAAAAATGTGTACTAATATTTATTCTTATGAATATTTATATTGTGAATTATGAATATAAATATTCATAAGAATAAATATTCATTCCCTATATCTAATCCTACTCCAACTCAACATTTAGTATGAGTTATGCCTGTTATGCCTATAATTGAACCTGATTATACATAAGAGTTTGTATAGTAATATAAATATTTATGTGTCCTTTGACATATATTCAATTATCAATAGTATATTTGAACACGTATGACTTTATAATCATACATATGATATATTCAAGCATCCCCTAAAGAAAAATGTGTAAATGCATGGCTCATCTTATGCTCATTCCTTTTTGATAACATATATGTTTACATTCATATTTATATTTTCACTCATACTTTCATGTGATATTTCAAGTTGTTTGATATATAAACATGTTCATTCCCTAATTCTAATTTTAACCCAACTAAAAATTTAATGCTAACCCAAACATTATCTCTATACCAAAACCTAATTTTACAAAAAGCATATATAGTCATATGTTTATTAACCTGCATTTTGACACATATTCAATTTCTAGGTACATTTGCATATAAATTATTATATATTCATTTATATGATATATCCATGCTTCCACAAATAAAATAAAAGTGTATTTATATGACTTGCATTATACCCTTCTCTGTTCCAGAACCTATATGTTTATATATGTTTTCATTCCTATTTTGTAAGGTACATCTTTTGTAAAGCTGTGTTTCCTGATATAGATTTTCAGTCCCTCACTCTAACATTAAAACAACCCAGAATTTAATACTATCCCTAATCTTACCCTGACACCTAATCCTAATTTTACATAAAACACAATATAGTGATATGTGTATTTATCTGTATTTTGATTTCTATATTACATTATCAATGATGTATTTACATATACATTATTAGATATTAACTCATGTTGCATCCATACATCCCAAGTTAAAAACTATGTACTTATATTACTCACTTTTTACTCTTCTTTTTTTAGAATGCATATATTTTCATACATATTTTCATGCATGCAATGCTATGAATATTCATTTTCCCCAATAACATATTCACACACTAACCCTAACCCTAACTCTAACCTTAACTAAAAGTATTTCTAACTTACCCAATAACTGAAAATAATTTACATAAAATCATGTAGAGTAGTATGGACATTTATTTATACTTTGATTTGTATTTTAAATTATCAATGGAATATTTGCATACATATTATTATATATTCTTTTATTTAATATATACATGTATTTCAATTTTAAAAATGGTGTACACATGATTCACATTCTACTCTATCCTATTTTAGAACATGTATTTTTATACATGTTTTCATTCATATTTTCACATGCATGTTCTTATATTCATGTTTCTTGAGGTACTTATTCATTCTATAACACTAACCCTAAAACAAACCCAAATTTAATACTAACATTGTCCTCATTCTTATACCTAAACATTATCTCACATAAAAGCTCACTAATGAGAATTTTGTGTATCTTGAAAATTTTATGCAATTGTGAATGCTATATTTGCATGTACAGTTGTTTATAACTTTATATGATATATCCCATATGTCCTTAATTTCAAAAAGTATATTCATTTGACTCATATTATAATGTACTCTTTTTAGAACACATAATTTTATATATCTTTTCATGTGTATTTTTATACATATATTCTTATGAATATTTATGTTTGCTGATATACATATATTTCCAAACAACTCAAACTTTAATACTAAGTTACATTCTAAAATAAATTACCCCCATCAAAACCTCATTTCTCATAACAGTCTGTATGCTAATTAAAAAGTTTATAAGTCATTTATAAATCCTTCGAATCAATTACTCAATAACCAATCATATATTTGAAGGTATATAAAAATATATTCATTTATATGATAAATCCAGGCATATCCAAATTTTAAAAAAATGAGTATTCAAAGGAGTAACATTACAGAATTTCATATTCCTGGAAGCATTTGCTCTGTGTTTTTATACACCTTTTCACATGTCCCTTCTTGTGAATAATTATGATTCCTGATATACATATTTATTCCCTAACCCTAATCCTAACCCAACTTAAAATTTAACACTAACCCTATATTACCCTATTCTGAAAGTTACTTTTCCTTAATAGGATTCATAATAATATGAGTATTTATGTGATTTTACTTATATATTTAATTGCCTAAATGTTCATAATAATTCAGTTATATGATATATCCATGTTTTAACATTAAAAATTTAAAAATGTGTATTCATGAATGCAAATATACCATTGTATGTTTTGGTACATATATATACTTATATGTGTTTCCACATACATTTTTAATGTACATTCTTAGGATGATTCATGTTTCCCAGTGTACATATGGAATCATTAACTCTAACGCTCACCCAACGTAAGATTTATTACTTACCATATTACCCCTTTAACTAACCCTAATTCTACATGAAGGCATGTCTAAACCTCTAAATGCAGATCCATGAATAATAACTGACTTTAAGGTTCTAGAAGTGAGAAAAACAAATATGAATACATATATATGAACCATTAAATTCACTATTAAACCAAGAAAAATAATCTTGACGACAAGTCGACCACTTGTTTTCACTGAAGTTCAAAAGATTCTCAATTTACCTCCTCAGCACAGTTAGGTGGTTTTATCTTAAGTAAGATATTTCCTCAATCCTCAGAGTGTAGTTGCTGAAGTGAGAGAGGTAATCTATCAGGAGTAACTCATAGAGGTGGGATTTAGGCTCAGGTAGCTGCCATATTCTTGGTTGGATACCAATTGTTCTGGCAGGTTTAAACCAGTAAACTCCCAAGGCGCAAAATTTCCAGACCACAATGAAAGACTGCACTTGAGGGCTCTCCCCCTTGATCTCATTTCTGCAGTGGAGGATACAATTCTCAGTCCACTTTATCACCAATAGAATCTATGTTTCCTGGCCTCGGGTTCTGTCTTCAAACTCAATCTCTTTCTCCCCGACCCTTTTGAATTCCTGGTCAGACACATCTCTCCTGTACCACCTTGTAAGCATCTGAATTGAAGTCAGAAGGTGAGATTTGGGTGTGTTTGTACCACCAGTATTGAACTGTGTGAACTCTTCTGCACGTTTCATTTTCTCCTGGACATTAGCCATACTCCATGTAATGCAGAATGGGTTTGCCATGCTTGGATTCTGAGTCAATCTTGGGTTTTGCAGGAATCAGCCCCCTAGGGACTGGTGCCTGCACTAAGGTCGAAAAATGGTTCTTTCCTTTCCTCCATATCCAGCATGGAGAAATTGGGTTTCTTTCCTGCACTCTTATATTGAACAGCATATCTTTCAGTTTGTTTTGGCAGTCTGTGATCTCTAAATTCTCACTATCCATGTTTCCTGTGCAAGTGGTTGAAGGTGATTTCTCACAAGGAAAATTCAGCACTAGGTAGGAAATATTTGAATAAAATTTACCAGTTCAAATTCAATGAAGCTGGGAGATCCAAGATGGTGGAATAAAGGGAGGCAGCATTCCTTGTTGCTGCGTAACTATGGTTTCAAGTAGAGTATATCAGTTTCGTGGATCCCTTAGCATGACTGATCACTCCCTGCCTCTGGGGCACTCACATTGACTGACTGCTCCTGGCCACCAGGAACCCAGACCAACCGACTGCATCCCATCAACTGGACCCCAGATCGACTGATTGCACGAGGACTCCTGGATCATACAACCACACCAAACACACCCGACAACCAGGACCCCTAACTGACCAACCACACCCCACCTCCAGGACCTCCAGCTGAACACACCCACACCCCAAACTGCAGCTCCCCTTTTGCCAACACATTTGGAAACAAAAGTGGCCATATTGGATAATCCTGGAAACCTTAGCTCAGATCTTGAGGTGGGGCAAAACCCATCCTGAGATGCCTGCTGGAGACTTGAAGCTCATTTTGAGGTACCTCTCGTGCATCAGGCTACGGAAGACTGGGAGTTTTGAATACTATGTAGACTGTTATAGTGTAGATTTTCTTTCTTCTCCTTATTGAACAATCTTAAGTTTTATTTCTTTAATTATTTTGGCTCTCTTTTCTTTTGTTCACCTGTTCTCTCAGAGTCTCTTTCTTTCCTTTAGCATGCTAACATCCAATTTCTTTTGATTACACTCTCACCCTTTATATTACCTGGAACTTCTGTATATTCTTTTCTAATCCCATTAACAGCTACATCCAATATACCTCTGCATCCTCTTTGTCCATCATTAGAAACTTCAGACCTTATTGCAAATCTGTTTATTATACTGAACATAATATTTGAACTCATTCTATTTATTATGACAATTTTGCTATTGTCTTCATAGGAACTATTTGGTCTAGAATTCCATAGTGTCTAAATTGGGCACAGCTAACATTGATCTCCCCTTAAAGAAAAGGTTTTGGAAAGCTATAAGGCCACTATAAGCCTATAGGGGGAAATCTGTAATACCCCAGATCTGCACTGCTAGAGAGAAAGATACATAAACAACATCAAAAACAAGGGATGAAAATGATCCAAACAAACTAGATTCTATATTAATTGAATCCAATCTCAGTATGTTAGAAGAAATGTCAGAAAAAGACATCAGAGTATACATGATTAAGATGTTTCACGAAGCAAAGAATGTCATAAGAGAGCAAATGCAGGCAATTAATGATAATACCAATAAGCATTTGAAAGAGCAACTCCAGGAAGCAAAAGATCATTTCAATAAAACAGATCCTCAAAAAAAATACAAATGGAAATAATTGAAATGAAGGAAACAATAAACCAAATGAAAAACTCAATGGAAACCATCACCAAAAGAGTAGACCACTTGGAAGACAGAACTTCAGACAATGAAGACAAAATATTTAATCTTGAAAATGAAGTGGCCCAAAAAGAGAAGATGGTAAGAAATCATGAACAGAATCTCCAAGAAATATGGAACATCATGAAAAGACAAAATTTAAGAATTATTGGGATTGAGGAAGGCACAGAGTAACAAACCAAAGGAATGAACAACCTATTCAATGAAATAATATCAGAAAATTTTACAAAACTAAAGAATGAAAGGGAAAATCATATACAAGAGACTTACAGAACACCTAATGCACAAAATCACAACAGATCCACATAAAACCACATTACAATGAAAATTCCTAACATTCAAAATAAAGATAGGATTTTGAAGGCTGCAAGAGAAAAGCATCAGATTACATATAGGAGAAGACCAATATGGATAGCAGCTGACTTCTCAACCCAGACTCTAAAAGCTAGAAGGGCCTGGAACAACTTATTTCAAGCTGAAGGAACTTGGTTGACAATCAGGAATCCTATACCCAGCAAAAGTAACCTTCAGATTTGAAGATGAAATAAAATCCTTCTATGGTAAACAAAAGTTAAAAGAATTAACACATAGCCTGCACTACATAATGTTCTCAACAAAATATTCCATGAGGTGGAAATGAAAAACAACAATGGAGGTCAGCAAAGGGAGGAACTACCTTAGAGAAAAACCACTCAAAGGAGAAACCAAGCCAACTTAAAAACCAAAAATAAGTCAAATGACTGGGAATACAAATCACATCTCAATAATAACCCTGAACATTAATGGCCTAAACCCATCAATCAAAAGACATAGACTGGCAGAATGGATTAAAAAGAAAGACCCAACAATATTTTGCCTGCAAGAGACTCATCTCATAGAAAAAGACATCCATACACAAAAGGTGAAAGGATGGGGAAAAAAAGTACCGCACACATGGACTCATTAAAAAAGCAGGGGTTTCCATCCTTATATCAGATAACGTGGACTTCAATCCAAAGTTAATCAGAAGGGATAAAAAAAAAAAAAAACATTTCATATTGCTTAAGGGAAACATAAGTCAGGAAGACATAATGATAGTAAATATTTATGCTCCAAGCAGTGGTGCATCCCTGTACATCAAAAAAATCCTTCTCCATTTCAGGAATCAAATAGACCATGAAATAATAATTCTGGGTGAATTTAACACACTGCTGTCACCACAGATCTTCCAAAGAAAAACAAACCAAAGATATCATACAACTCAATAACACAATCAATAACCTAGATTTAATAGACATACATAGAATATTCCATCCATCAATGAGCAGATTAACTTTTTTCTCAGTAGCAAATGGAACCTTCTCAAAAATAGACCATATTATGCCACAAAGGAGCCCTTAGGAAATGCAAAAAATAGAGATATTGCCATGTGTTCTTTCAGATCATAATGGACTGAGAAGAGAAATCAATCACAAAATAAAAAACAGAAATTACTCCAACCCATGGAGCCTAAATAATATTCTATTGAATAAAACATGGATAATAGGAAATATCAGGGAGGGATAAAAAAATTCTTATACGTCAATAAAAATGATGATGCAACATATCAAAATCTCTGGGACACTATGAAAGTGGTACTAAGTGGAAAATTCATTGCATGTAGAACATTCTTGAAAATAACGAAAAGTCAACAACTAAATTACCTAACATTAAAGCACAAAGCCCTAGAAAAAGAAACACAGAATAACAGAAAAAGTAGTAGAAGACAGGAAATAATTAAAATCAGACCTGAAATCAATGAAATTGAAACAATAGAAACAATTCAAAAAAATTGACAAAACAAAAATTGGTTCTTTGAGAAAGTAAACAAAATAGACAAACCCTTAGCCACAGTAACAAAGAGGAGAGAGAAAACACAAATTACAAAAATTCATGATGAAAAAGAAAATATCATGACAGACACCACTGAGATACAGAACGTAATGAAAAGCTACTTTAAAAATCTGTATTCCAACAAAATAGAAACTACTGACGACATTGACAAATTTCTAGAGTCATATGCTCCTCCCAAACTGAACCAGAGGATATAACCAAACTAAACAGAAAAATATCAAGTAATGAAATAGAAGAAGCCATTAAAAACCTACCATCCAAGAAAAGCCCAGGACCAGATGGATTCTCAGCTGAGTTCTTCAAGACTTTCAAGGCAGAACTCATTCCAATACTTCTCAAAGTATTCCAGGAAATAGAAAAGAAGTGTACCCTACCAAATTCAATCTATGAAGCTATTATCACCCTCACACCCAAACCAGGAGAATACACATCAAGGAAAGAATATTATAGACCAATATCCTTGATGAATATAGATGCAAAGATCCTTAACAAAATATTGGCAAAACGTATCCAAAAACATATTAAGAAAATCATGCACCAAGAACAAGTGGGGTTCATCCCTGAAGTGTAAGGATGGTTTAATATCCAAAAATCAATAAATGTACTTCATCATGTCAGTAGACTTAAGGATAAGAATCATATGGTTATTTCAATTGATGCAGAAAAAGCATTCGACAAAACACAACACCCCTTCATGCTCAAAACACTAGAAAAAAATAGGGATACTAGGAACATATCTGAACTTTGAACAGGCTATATGTGCTAAGACCAAAACTAACATCATTCTTAATGGAGAAAAAAGGAAATCATTCCCTTTAAAAACGGAAAGAAGTAAGGGATGTCCTCTTTCACCACTTCTATTCAACATTGTCCTTGAAACTGTAGCCAGAGCAATTAGGCAGACTAAAGAAATTAAAGGGTTACGAATAGGAAAATAGAACGTAAGCTGTCACTCTTTGCTGAAGACATGATTCTATATTTAGAGGATCCAAAAACTACTCCAGAGCTTCCAGACTCATCAATGAATTCAGTAAAATAGCAGGCTATAAAATCAACACACATAAATCTAAAGCATTTTTATATGCAAGCAATGAAACATCTCAAAGGGAAATGAGGAAAAAAACTCCTTTTACAATAGCCTCAAAAATAATAAAATACTTTGGAATCAAACTAACCAAAGAGGTAAAAGATCTCTACAATGAAAACTACAAAACATTGAAGAAAGAAATTGAGGAAGACCTTAGAAGGTGGAAAGATCTCCCATGTTCTTGGATAGGCAGAATTAATATTGTCAAAATGTCCATACTATCAATAGTGCTATACAGATTCAATGAAATTCCAATTAAAATCCTAATGATGTACCTTACAGAAAGAGAGCAAGCAATCATGAAATTTATCTGGAGGAATAAGAAACCCAGAATAGCTAAAGTAATCCGTAGCAGGAAGAATGAAACAGGGGGTATCCCAATACCAGAGCTTCAACTATACTACAAAGTGATTGTAATAAAAATGGCATGGTATTGGTACCAAAATAGACAGATAGAACAGTGACACAGAATAGAAAATATGCACCCAAAGGCAAATAAATACAATTTTCTCATACTAGACAAAGGTACCAAAAATATGCAATGGAGAAAAGATAGCCTCTTCAACAAATGGTGGTGGGAAAACTGGAAATCCATATGCAACAGAATGAAACTAAACCCCTATATCTCACCCTGTACAAAACTCAACTCAAAATGACCATGGAACTCGGAATCAGAACAGAGACCCTGCATCTTACAGAAGAAAAGTTAGGTCAAAATCTTCAACTTGTTGGCCTAGGATTAAACTTCCTTAACAGGACTCCCATAGCACAAGGAAAAAAAACAAGAATTAATAACTGGGATATCTCAAATTAATAGCTTTCTCTCAGCAAAGGAAACTGTCAGCAATATGAAAAGAGAAACTACAGAGTAGGAGAAAATCTTTGTCATCAATTCTTCAGATAGAGCACTAACTTCCAGAATATATAAAGAACACAAAAAAACTCTAAACCAAGAATACAAATAACCCATCAACAAATGGGTTAAGAGTATGAACAGACATTTCACAGAAGAAGATCTACAAGCAATCAACAAACATATAAAAAATGCTCAACATCTCTAGCAATAAGAGAAATGCAAATAAAAACTGCCCTAAGAATCTATCTCACCCCATTTAGAATGGTGATTATCAAGAATACAAGGAACAATAGGTGTTGGCCAGGATGTGGGGAAAAAGGTACACTCATACATTGCTGGTGGGCTGCAAATTAGTGCAGCCACTCTGGAAAGCAGTGTGGAGACTCCTTAGAATACTTGGAATGGACCCACCATTTGACCCAGCTATCCCACTCCTCAGTCTATACCCAAAGGACTTAAAATCAGCATACTACAGAGATACAGCATATAAATATTTATAGCTGCTCAACTCATTAATAGCAGATGTGGAACCACCTATATGTCCTTAAACTGATAAATGGTAAAAGAAACTTATATATATATATATAAGTTATATATATATATATATATATATAACTTATATATAATCATATATATAATCATATATATATGATTATTACTCAGACATAAAGAATAATAAAATTATGGCATTTGCTATAAATGGATGAAATTGTTGAATATCATGCTAAGTGAGGTAAGCCAATCTCAAAAATCCAAAGGAAGAATGATCTCACTGATAAGTGGATGATGACACATAATGGTAGGTGGAAGGGAACAAGAATGGAGGAAAGAGGGACTGTGTAGAGGGAAAAGAGGGGTGGGAGGGGTGGGGGAA
The DNA here is from genome assembly GCA_020740815.1 of Sciurus niger. NCBI lineage: Eukaryota > Metazoa > Chordata > Mammalia > Rodentia > Sciuridae > Sciurus > Sciurus niger. The sequence continues at coordinate 141,800 of JAHUXG010003507.1, forward strand.
GGAAAAAATAACCAAATGAATTAAACACTATTATCCTATGTAAATGTATTATTACACAAATGGTATGCCATTACTCCATGTACAAACAGAAACAACATGTGTCCCATTTGTGTACAATAAAAATTAAAAAAAAGAAATAAAAAAAGAAATTTAAAAAAATTCAATGAACCTGTGGGGAATTGATTTTCTTCAAATACAAATTATTTTCTCTACAGAGTGCTCCTAGGTATAAGTGCTCCCTTAGAACATTCATGTTCTTATTCATAATGCCTGAGAAATAGCAGTGCATAGAAGTGAATTGGCACTTCTGAATGTCAGTCAGAGAGAACATTCCAAGTGTGCACTCACACTTAAGAAGCCCATTGCAATTCTTAAAAGCAAACACTGGATATTGGGTCTGAACTGTGCTGTGGATGTGATTGCTGAGGAAAACTAGAAAAGCAATAGTAAAGCACAATTCTGAAGCAGCTGCAACTTACATGAACCCAGTTCTAGGTGTGCACGTTGTGGTTTCTTCTGGGGGAAACTAGCATAAATCTTTACTCCTTTTCAGAATATTCTGGCAAGTTTCCAATTTTGAAACCTCCATTCCATTGATTAATGGCATTTCATTTCAAGTGGAATAAAGCAATTCCAGGGTGTTTCCTTAGAAAGTTTTCCTTTTAGATTTCATGAGCATTTTGAGAATTGACTTTATAACAGTAGCAGATTATTTCTCTTCTTTGGAGCAGGCAGGTACAAATGCTCCCTGTGAAACATCCTGTTCCCATTTTAATCCCTTTCAAAAATGTAAAATTTTATATTCACGAACAAAATTTTCAGAGAAAAAGCAGCACACACAGGAGTGCAGTGTCTACCCAAGTTGCATTAGCACTTCAAACTGGTAGAGTGAGGGCCTGTCAAGAAAGCACCCACACTTCAGCAGCACACTCCCATTCTTCCTAAAAGACTGTGTATATGGGCTCTCAACTGTGTTCTCACCATGCTAACTGAGAAGAGATAGAGCAGAACTGAAGCATTTTGTGCAAGAAGCTTCAACTTACAGGAACTCAGTTTCAGTGAGCATATTGGGGTTTCTGTCTGATATAATTAGTATGAAAAAGTACCACTTCTAAGAATGTGTAGGTGAGGTTTAAGGTTGAAAACCTCTGGACCATTAGTAAGTGGCAGTCCCTTGTAAGCGGGATCTGGAACTTCATGAAGTTTTCCAAGAAAGTTTTACAGTTTGATTTCAATGAATCTTTGACTTTCATTGCAATACCAGTTTCTTCCTCTCTTGGGACACATAGTACATGTGATCCTTCAGAACCAAAATATTTCTCTTCCAAATGCCTGTGGAAAAATAACTCAGAGTATTGTAAGGGTTTAACACATAGCAGTACAATATTCAAATTTCATCAGAGAGGATGTTTGAAGAGTGCACTTATTCTCTCATACTACATTCCACTTTTTTCTAGAAGACTCTTGATATTGTGTCAGAAATGTGTTTTGAATGCTCTTGCTTAAAATAGGTAGGAGGAGCAGAACTGAGAGATTTTGCCAGCAAAATTGACAGATGTTTTCATTGAGCACATTGGGGTCAGTAGTGGTCAATCTCCCAAGAAGCATTATCACTTTTCAAAGCTTGAAGGAAAGGTTTCACTTTTGAATAATCTATGCCATTGTTCAAAGGCATTGATAAACTAAGGGCACATTGGAACAAGTGCTTTCTTTTTAAAATTAATTTTTATTGTAAACAAATGGGATTTGTTTCTGTTTGTACATGGAGTAACACCATACCATTTGTATAATCATACATTTATATAGGGTAATGATGTTTGAATCATTCTGTTAATTTTTTCTTCCCCCCCACCCCTCCCACCCCTCTTTTCCCTCTATAGAGTCCCTCCTTCCTCCATTCTGGCATCCCTCCCACCCCCCATTATGTGTCATCATCCACTTATCAGTGAGATCATTCATCCTTTGGTTTTTTGTGATTGGCTTATTTCATTTAGCATGATGATCTCCAATTTCATCCATTTACCTGCAAATGCCATAATTCATTATACTTTATAGCTGAGTAATGTTTCATTGTATATATATGCACCACAGTTTCTTTATCCATTCATCAGTTGAAGGACATATAGTTGGTTCCACAATCTGGGTATTGTGAATTGAGCAGGTATGTACATTGATGTTGCTTTATCTCTGTAGTATGCTGATTTTAAGTACTTTGGGTATAGGCCGAGGAGTGGGATAGCTGAGTCAAATGGTGGGTCCACTCCAAGTTTTCTAAGGAATCTCCACACTGCTTTCCAGAGTGGCTGCACTAATTTGCAGCCCACCAGCAATGTATGAGTGTACCTTTTTCCCCACATCCTGGCCAACACCTATTGTTGCTTGTATTCTTGATAATCATCATTCTAATTGGGGTGAGATGGAATTTTAGGGTAGTTTTTATTTGCATTTCTCTTATTACTAAAGATGTTGAGCATTTTTTTCATATGTTTGTTGATTGCTTGTAGATCTGTGAAGCGTATATTCATATTCTTAGCCCATTTGTTGATTGGGTTATTTGTATTCTTCGTGTAGAGTTTTTTGAGTTCTTTGTATATTCTGGAAATTAGTGCTCTATCTGAAGTATGGGTGGCAAAGATATTCTCCCACTCTGTAGGTTCTCTCTTCCCATTGGTGATAGTTTCCTTTGCTGAAAGAAAGCTATTTAGTTTGAATCTATCCCAGTTATTGATTCTTGCTTTTATTTCTTATGCTATAGGAGTCATGTTAAGGAAGTCTGATCTAACCAACAGGTGAAGATTTGAACCTACTTTTTCTTCTATAAGATGCAGGGTCTCTGGTCTTATTTCAAGGTCCTTGATCCATTGTGAGTTGATTTTTGTGCAGGGTGAGAGATAGGGTTTTAGTTTCATTCTGTTGCATGTGCCTTTCCCATTTTCCCAGCACCATTTGTTGAAGAGGCTATCTTTACTCCATTGCATATTTTTGGTACCTTTGTCTAGTGTTAGAAAATTGTATTTATTTGGGTTAGTGTCCATGTCCTCTATTCTGTACCATTGATCTACCTGTTTTTTTGGTGCCAATATCATGCTGTTTTTGTTACTATTGCTTTGTAGTATAGTTCAAATTCTGGTATTGCAATACCCCTTGTTTCATTCTTCCTACTAAGGATTGGTTTAGCTATTCTGGGTTTCTTATTCTTCCAGATGAATTTCATGATTGCTTCCTCTATTTCTGTATGGTAAGTCATTGGGATTTTCTTTGGAATTGCATTGAATCTGTAGAGCACTTTTAATAGTGTGGCCATTTTGACAATATTAATTCTGCCTATCCAAGAACATGGGAGATCTTTCCATCTTCTAAGGTCTTCCTCATTTTCTTTCTTCAATGTTTTGTAGTTTTCATTGTAGCGGTCTTTTACCTCTTTGGTTAGATTGATTCCCAAGTATTTTATTTTATTTTTTTTTTGAGGCTATTGCAAATGGAGTTGTTTTCCTCATCTCCCTTTCAGCTGTTTCATCGCTTTTGTTTAATAATACTTTATATTTATGCATGTTGATTCTATAGCCTGCTATTGTGCTGAATTCATTGATGAGGTCTATAAGGTTTCTGGAGGAGAATTTTGGATCCTTTAAATATAGAATCATGTCATCCGCAAATAGTGACAACTTAAGTTCCTCTTTTCCTATTTGTATCCCTTTAATTTCTTTATTCTGCCTAATTGCTCTGGCTAGTATTTCAAGGACAATGTTGAATAGAAGTGTTGAAAGAGGACATCACTGTCTTGTTCCCATTTGTAAAGGGAATGTTTTTAGTTTTTCTCCATTAAGAATGATGTTAGCCTTGGGCTTAGCATAAATAGCCTTTACAATGTTCAGGTATGTTCCTACTATCCCTATTTTTTCTAGTGTTTGAGCATGAAGGGGTGTTGTGTTTTGTCGAATGCTTTTTCTGCATCAATTGAAATATCCATATGATTCTTATCCTTAAGTCTATTGACATGATGGATTACGTTTATTGATTTATGGAAGTTAAACCATCCTTGCATTCCAGGGATGAACCCCACTTGATTGTGGCGCACAATTTTTTTTTCTATTATTTCTTCTTATTTTATTTATTTATTTATTTTTTATTGTAAACAAATGAGATACATGTTGTTTCTCTGTCTGTACATGGCGTAAAGGCATACCATTTGTGTAATCATAAATTTACATAGGGTAATGTTGTTTGATTCATTCTGCCATTTTTTCCCTTCCCCCCACCCCTCCCACCCCACTCCTCCATCTATACAGTCCTTCCTTCCTCCATTCCTGCTCCCCTCCCTAAACCCAACTCCAACCCCAACACTAACCCTTCCCACCCCCCATTATGTGTCATCATCCACTTATTAGCGATATCATTCTTCCTTTGGTTTTTTGAGATTGGCTTATCTCACTCAGCATGATATTCTCCAGTTTCATCCATTTGCCTGCAAATGCCATAATTTTATCATTCTTTATGGCTGAGTAATATTCCATTGTATATATATACCACATTTTCTTTATCCATTCATCAATTGAAGGACATCTAGGTTGGTTCCACAATCTGGCCACAATTTTCTTAATATGTTTTTGGATACGTTTTGCCAATATTTTGCTAAGAATTTTTGTATCTGTATTCAGCAAGGATATTGGTCTAAAATTTTCTTTCCTTCATGTGTTTTCCTGGTTTGGGTATGAGGCTGATATTAGCCTCATAGAATGAACTTGGTAGGGTACACTTCTTTTCTATTTCTTGGAATACTTTGAGAAGTATTGGAATGAGTTCTTCTTTGAAGGTCTTTTAGAACTCAGGTGAGTATCATCTGCTCCCGGGCTTTCCTTGTATGGTAGATTTTTAATGGATTCTTCTATTTCATTGCTTGATATTGATCTGCTTAGATTGCATATGTCCTCCTGGTTCAGTTTGAGAGGAGCATATGTGTCTAGAAATTTGTCAGTATCTTTGATAGTTTTTATTTTTTTGTAATACAGATTTTCAAAATAACTTCTCATTATGTTGTATATCTCAGTGTTATCTGTCGTGATATTTCCATTTTCATCATCATTTTTAGTAATTTGAGTATTCTCTCTCCTTTATTTGTTAGTGTGGCTAAGGGTTTGTCTACGTGGTTTACTTTTTCAAAGAACCAACTTTTTCTTTTATTAATTTTTTGAATTGTTTCTTTTGTTTCAATTTCATTGATTTCAGCTCTGGTTTTAATTATTTCCTGTCTTCTACTACTTTTACTGTTATTCTGTTCTTCTTTTTCTAGGGCTTTGAGCTGTAATGTTAGGTCATTTACTTGTTGACTTTTCATTCTTTTCTGGAATGCACTCCATGCAATGAATTTTCCTCTTATTATTGCTTTCATAGTGTCCCAGAGATTTTGATATGTTGTATCATCGTTCTCACTGACCTCTAAGAATTTTTTTTATGTCTTCCCTGATGTTTTCTATTTTCCATGTTTTATTCAATAGCACATTATTTAGTCTCCATGTGTTGGAGTAATTGCTGTTTTTTAATTTGTCATTGATTTTTTCTCAGTCCATTATGTTCTGATAGAACACAAGGCGTATCTCTATTTTTTTGCATTTCCTAAGGGCTGCTTTGTGTTATAGCATATGGCTTATTTCCGAGAAGGTTTTATGTGGTTCTGAGAAGTGAATGCTTCTTTGATTTATGGAATATTCTACATATGTCTATTAACTCTAGGTTATTGATTGTGTTATTGAGTTCTATGGTTTCTTTGGCTGGATTTTGTTTGGAAGCTCTATCTAGTGGTGACAGTGGTGTGTTGAATTCACCCAGAATTATTATGTTGTGGTCTATGTGATTCCTGAAATTGAGAAGGATTTGTTTGATGTACAGGGATGCACCATTGTTTGGGAAATAAATATTTACTATCATTATGTCTTCCTGATTTATGGTTTCCTTAAGCAATGTGAAATGCCCTTCTTTATCCCTTCTGAATACTTTGGCTTGAAATCCACTTTATCTGATATAAGGATGGAAATCCCCGGATTTTACTGAGTCCATGTGTGTGGTAGGTTTTTCCCATCATTTCACTTTTAGTCTGTGAATGTCTTTTTCTATGAGATGAGTCTCTTGCAGGCAACATACTTTTGGGTCTTTCTTTTTAATCCATTCTGCCAGTCTACGTCTTTTGATTGATGAGTTTAGGACATTAACGTTCAGAGTTATTATTCAGATGTGATTTGTATTCCCAGTCATTTGGCTTATTTTTAGTTTTTAAGTTGACTTGGTTTCTCCTTTGAGTGTTTTTTCTCTAAGGTAGTGCCTCCCTTTGCTGACCTCTATTGTTGTTTTTCACTTCCTCCTCATGGAATATTTTGTTGAGAACATTCTGTAGTGCAGGCTTTTTATTTGTAAATTCTTTTAACTTTTGTTTACCATGGAAAGATTTTATTTCATCTTCAAATTTGAAGGTTAGTTTTGCTGGGTATAGGATACTTGGTTGGCAACCATGTTTTTCAGAGCTTGATATAAGTTGTTCCAGGCCCTTCTAACTTTTAGAGTCTGGGTTAAAAAGTCAGCTGCTATCCATATCGGTCTCCCCCTATATGTAATCTGATACTTTTCTCTCACGGCCTTCAAAATCTGATCTTTATTTTGAATGTTAGGCATTTTTATTATAATGTGCCTTGGTGTGGATCTGTTGTGATTTTGTACATTTGGTGTTCTGTAAGCCTGTTGTATTTGATTTTCCATTTCATTCTTCAAGTTTGGTAAATTTTCTGATATTATTTCATTGAATAGGTTGTTCATTCCTTTGGTTTGTTACTCTGTGCCTTCCTCAATCCCAATTATCCTTAAATTAGGTCTTTTCAGGATGTCCCATAGTTCTTGGATATTCTGTTTATGATTTCTCACCATCTTCTCTGTTTGGGCAAATTTATTATCCAGATTAAATATTTTGTCTTCGTTGTCTGAAGTTCTGAGTTCCAAGTGGTCTAGTCTTTTGGTTATGCTTTCCATTGAGCTTTTTATTTGGTTTATTGTTTCCTTCATTTCAAGGATTTCCATTTACATTTGTATTTCTTTTGAGAATCTCTACCCTTTTGTGAAATGGTTTTTTGCTTCCTGCGGTTGTTCTTTGAAATGCTTATTGGTATTATCATTCATTGCCTGAATTTGCTGTTTTATGTTATCCTTTGCTTCTTGAATCATCTTAATCATGTATAATCTGAATTTTTTTTTCTGACTTTTCTTCTAACATACTGTGATTGGATTCTATTAATATAGAATCTAGATTTGTTTGGATCATTTCCTTCCCTTTTTTTTTATCTTTTTCATGAAGCTTCCTTTCTAGCAGTGGAGATCTGGGGTATTGCAGATTTTCCCTTGTAGGCTTATAGTGACCCTATAGGTTTCCAAAACATTTTCTTTAAGGGGACACAAAATTAGTAGTGCCCAATTCATACACTATGCAATCCTAGACCAAATAGCCCCCATGAGGACAGTAACAAAATTTTCACAATAAACAGAAAGAGTTCAAACATTATCTTCAGTAAAATAAACAGATTTGCAATAAGGTCTAAAGTTTCTAATGGAGGACAAAGAGGATGGAGTGGTATATAGGGTGTAGCTGTTAATGGAACAAGAAAAGTATATACAGAGGTTCTAGATAATAGAAAGTGCGAGAGTATAATCAAAAGAAATTGGATGTTAGTATGCAAAAAGGAAGAAAGAGACTCTAAGGGAACAGGTAAACAAAAGGAAAAGAGAGCCAAAAAGTTAAAGAAATATAAATTTAAAATTGTTCAATAAGGAGAAGAAAGAAAATCTACACTATAACAGTCATATAGTATTCAAACCTCCCAGTCTTCCATAGCCTGATGCATGAGAAGTACCTCACAATGAGTTATAAGTCTCCAGCAGGCATGTCAGGATTGGATGTGCCCCACCTAAAGATCAGAGCTAAGGCATCCAGGATTATCCAAGATGGCCACTCTTGTTTCCAAAAGTGTTGGCAAATGGGGAGCTGCAGCTTGGGGTGTGGGAGTGTTTGGATGGAGTTTCTGGAGATTGGTCAGTCAGGGGCCTGGAGGTCGGGTGTGTTTGGTGTGGTTGTCTGATTCTGGAGCCCTGGTGCAATCAGTCGGTCTGAGGTCTGTGTGATAGGCTCCTGGCGACTGGGAGCAGTCAGTCAATGTGAGGGCCCCAGAGGCAGGAAGTGATCGGTCAGCCTGAGGGATCCAAGAAACAGATATCCTCTGCTTGAAACCATACTAACACAGCAACAAGGAACCCAGCCTCCCTCTAGTTCACCATTTTGTATCTCCCTGCTTCGTTGAATTTCAACTGGTAAATTTTATTCAAATATTTCCTACTTAGTGCTGAATTTTCCTTGTGAGAAACCACCTTCAACCACTTGCACAGGAGCCATGGGTAGTGAGAGTTTAGAGATCAAAGTCTGCCAAAACAAACTGAAAGCCATGATGCTCAATATAAGAGTGCAGTAAAGAAACCCAATTTCTCCTTGCTAGATATGGAGGAAAGGAAAGAACCATTTTCCAACCTTGGTGCAGGCACAAGTCCCTAGGGGACTGATTCCTGCAAAACCCAGAATCCAAGCATGGCAAACACATTCTGAATTACATGGAGCATGGGTAATGTCCAGGAGAAAATGAAACATGCAGAAGAGTCCATACAGTTCAATACGGATGGTAGAAACACACCCAGATCTCCCCTTCTGACTGCAATTCAGATGCTTACAAGATGGTACAGGAGAGATGTGTCTGACCAGGAATTCAAAAGGGTGGGGGAGGGAGATAATGAGTTTGAAGACAGAACCTGAGGCCAGGAAACACAGGTTCTATTGGTGATAGAGTGGACTAAGAATTGTATCCTCCACTGCCTGGAAATTCTGTGCCTTGGGGGTTCACAGGTTTAAACCTGCCAGAACAATTGTTATCCAACCAAGAATATGGCAACTCCCTGAGCCTAAGCCCCACCTCCATGAGTTACTCATGATACATTACCTCTCTCACTTCAGCAAACTACACTCTGAGGATTGAGGAAATATCTTACTCAAGATAAAACCACCTGACTTTGCTGAGGAGGTAAATGGAGAATCTTTTGAACTTCAGTGAAAACAAGTGGTTGACTTGTCATCAAGATTATTTTTCTTGGTTTAATACTGAATTTAATGATTCATATATATATATATATATATATATATATTCATATTTGTTTTTCTCACTTCTAGAACCTTAAAGCCAGTTATTTTTCATGGATCAGCATTTAGAGGTTTAGACATGCCTTTATGTAGAATTAGGTTTAGTTAAAGGGGTAATATGGTAAGTATTAAATTTTATGTTGGTGAGGGTTAGAGTTAATGATTCCATATGTACACTGGGAAACATGAATCTTCCTAAGAATGTACATTAAAAATATATATGGAAACACATATAAGTATATATGTACCAAAATGTACAATGATATATTTGCATTCATGAAAACACATTTTTAAATTCTCAATGCTAAATCATGGATATATCATATAACTGAAATTTTTAAGAACATTCAGGCAATTAAATATATAAGTGAAATCACATAAATACTCATGTTATTATGCATCCTATTATGGAAAAGTAACTTTCAGAACAGGGTACTGTAGGATTAGTGTTAAATTTTAAGTTGGGTTAGGATTAGTGTTAGGGAATGAATATGTATATCAGGAATCATAATTATTCACAAGAAGGGACATGAGAAAAGGTGTATAAAAACACAGAAGAAATGCTTCCAGAAATATGAAATTTTGTAATGAGACTCCTTTGAATACACATTTTTTAAAATTTGGATATGACTGGATTTATCATGTAAATGAATATATTCTTATATACCTGCAAATATATGATTGGTTATTGAGTATTTGATTCAAAAGATTTATAAATGACTTATAAACTTTTTAATTAGTATTCAGACTGTTATGAAAAATGAGGTTCAGATGGGGGTTATTTAGTTTAGTATGAAATTTAGTATTAAATTTTGAGTTGTTTGCAAATATGTGTATATCAGTCAACATAAATATTCATAAGAATATATGTATAAAAATACACGTGAAAAGATATATAAAACTATATGTTCTAAAAAGAGTACATTATAATGTGAGTCAAATAAATATACTTTTTGAAATTAAGGACATATGGGATATATCATATAAAGTTATAAGCAATTGTACATGCAAATATAGCATTCACTATTGCATAAAATTTTCAAGATACACAAAATTCTCATTAGTATGCTTTTATGTGAAATAATGTTTAGGTATAAGAATGAGGACAATGTTAGTATTAAATTGGGTTTATTTTAAGGTTAGTGTTATAGATTGAGTAAGTACATCAAGAAACATGAATATAAGAACATACATGTGAAAATATGAATGAAAACATATATAAAAATACCTGTTCTGAAATAGGATGGAGTAGAATGTGAATCATGTGTACACCATTTTTAAAATTGAAATGAATGCATACATCAAATAAATGAATATATAATAATATGTATGCAAATATTCCATTGATAATTTAAAATACAAATCAAAGTACACATAAATATCCATACTACTCTACATGATTTGATGTAAATTATTGTCAGCTATTGAGTAAGTTTACAAATACTTTTAGTTAAGGTTAGAGTTAGGGTTAGGGTTAGTGTGTGAGTATGTTATTGGGAAAAAATGAATATTCATAGCATTGTATGCATGAAAATATGTATGAAAATATATGAAAATATATGTATTCTAAAAAATGAAGAGTATAAAGTAAGTAATATAAGCACATAGTTTTTAACTTGGGATGTATGGATACAGCATGAGTTAATATGTAATAATGTATATGTAAGTACATCAATGATAATTTAATATACTAATCAAAATACAGATAAATACACATCTCAGTATGTAGGGCTGTATGTAAAATTAGCATTAGGTGTCAGGGTAAATTATGGATTCTTTTAATGTTAGGGTGAGGGACTGAAAATCTATATCAGGAAACACAGCTATTCAAAAGATGTACCTGACAAAATAGGTATGAAAATATATATAAACATATAGGTACTGAACAGAGAAGGATATATTGTGAGTCATACAAACACACTTTTATTTTGTTTGTGGAAGCATGTATATATCATATAAAAGAATATATAATGATTTATATGCAAATGTACCATAGAAATTGAATATGTGTCAAAATGCAGTTAGATAAATAAACATACGACTATGTATGCTTTTTGTAAAATTAGCTTTTGGTATAGGGATAATGTTTGGGTTAGCATTAAATTTTCAGTTGGTTTAAAATTAGGATTAAGGAATGAACATGTTGGTATATCAAGGAACTTGAAATATCACGTGTAAGTATGAGTGAAAATATAAATATGAATGTAAACATATATGTTATCAAAAAGGAATGAGCATAAGATGAGCCATGCATTTACACATTTTTTAGGGGATGCTTGGATATATCCTATGTATGAATATAAAATTATACGTGGGAAAATATACTATTGATAATTGAATATATGTCAAAAGACACAAAAATATTTATATTACTATACAGACTCTTATGTATAATTAGGTTCAATTATAGGCATAACAGGTATAACTCATGCTAAATTTTGAGTTGGGATAGGAATAGATTTAGGGAATGAAAATATATATTGGGAAACATGAATATTCATAAGAATCAATATTAATACACATCTTTTCAACTTGAGGCTGCATGGATATAACTGAATATGTAATAATATATGCTAATAAAACTTTGATATTTTAATATATATTTTAAAATGCACATAAATCTGCATATTAGTATAAACACTTTTATGTAAAATTAGATTTCAATATTGGGGAAGTTTAGGTTTAGAATTCAAATTTGGGTAGTTTTAGAAGTAGAATTCAATTTTGTGTTGGATTAGGGTTAGCATTAGGAAATTAATATGTACATCAGTAAATAAATTTTCATAACATTGTATGTGCAAAAATATGTTTGAAAACATATATAGATGTATGTTTTCTGACACAGGAAATTTTACAATGTTAGTTATAGGAACATACATGGGGGTTTCTCAGCCTTGTCCTGCATGGATAAGAAAAGGGTTAACTGTCAGAGAATGATGTTGGCTGTTTATCATTGAATTACCTATAATCTTATCTACTTAATAAACACACTAGTGTCAATACTCTTTTTAAATGACAGGGGGTGTGATGGGTCTGGCCATAGCAGCCCTGGTCTCTATCAACAACATTGGTGATCTAAAGGGCTCTGGAAACACTGACATTCCAATATCCCAGATGCAGTTTTTAACTTCCCAGATTCTATGGCCTCCATTTCTCAAAATGACCAGATTCCCTATTCTATGTTAAGGGCCTGTTCTCAGTCCTGGCTTCAACTAGAGCAGAATATTTCAAATGAAAATTACAGAGGTCCTGTGATAACTTATCCTCCTTTGACTTTGAATGCTTTCTAGTCTTCTGAATAGAGATTTTTACCCCTAGCCTTCAGTATCTTTTTATCCATGGGGAACTGCTTAACTAGCAAAAATATTTTTAATAAGTTCCCAGAAGACATGAGGTACTGGAGGATATTTCTGACTCTTAGATTTAATAGAATTTCTAAGTCCCATGATTAAATCTCCCAAGGTCCATAAATCAACCTCTTAATCCAAATAAAAACAAGTTTCTATTACGGTCCAAATTCTCTTTACATTTTCACCCATGCTCCTAGGCATATTTTTAAAATTCCCATAACCTGCCATGGTGCTTCCAATCCCTGTGCTATTTCTCTTCTCATCTTGGTGACTCTGCAAGAACAGGTAGCAGTGCAGCTTCTACTTCCTGCCACTCCAACATTTGACATGGGTTTGTTGGAGTAGAGGATCTGAGCCTTGACAGGGTCTGTTGGAATAGAGGATTCAACACTTGAAATGGTTCTGTTGATTGTCCTCCCTCTTGGTGACCACAGGCATGGCCTGTGTCTATGTGTAGTAGCTTTTTAATTTTAATAATAAATATATCATTAGAAACTTATTGGAAAACATTGGGAAGGTTTTACTGTATTGGAACACAAAATAGTGCACAACAAAAATTTAGCAGTAATACATAGATAAAGTATATGAAAATAAAGAATTGTGGCTGTGCTTGAGTTTAAAGGAGCCTGTGATTGCTTTAGTATAATAATAGATGGATAAAGAGGCATTCCTCTGAACTTGCATGGGTGTTTAGCCTTTGTTGCTTTCCTAGTTTCAAAAATTGATTCTAAAGATACTTTACATAATAAAACCATTTAGGATAGTCATAAATATAATTTGTGCATTTCCTATGCTTAGTCTAATTCTTTGAGAATCAGAGAGATACTTTACATAATGAAAACATTTAGCTTAGTCATAAATATAATTTGTGCTTTTCCTATGTTTAGTCTAATTCTTTGAGAATCATAATAAGATTGTAGCCTGCCATTATATGAAATTAGAATAGACTGAATATTAACTATAAGTTGATTTCTTTGTCCTTTAGTAATAGTAAAAACTTTTCACTGTTAAACCTGGCATTCATGGTGGGGGTGGTTTCTCAGAAAATCTAGTGATGTGTTTGTTCTGAAGTTTAAAGGCTGGCAGATCATGGTGCCCTCAGTTTATCTGGGAGACAAGGTTGTTTTAGTTTAGCTGGGAGCTGAGGTTGTTTTAATCTAGTTGGGATATAAGGTTGTTTGTGTCTGGACTGTCATAGAGAATGTGTGCTTTGAGAAGAAACATAGATTGTACTTTTGAAGGTTTTTCTTGTTTTAAACTAACAAAAATGATATAATCTTATCTGAAGAAAAATATCTATAACAATACTGTCAAAAAAAATAAAGACAGATTCAGCCTCAGAACACTTGGTGTCTCTATGGGCTGTTTCTCCACTGCACCAATGCCTCCCATCCACCTGCAACTCCCGATCACTCCTAGGGCTGGACCCTAGCAGAGTAGCTATGTTCTTTAGTAGACTTTTCCATCCTCCCAGTCCAGGGGCAGAAACCATGCTATTTCTGGAGGGCTGGAAACTGTGGGGGGAACACACATACTTAAACCAGGAAAATTGTTAAGTAATTTCTCCTTCTTAAGTTACAGTTTTTTTCTGAATTCCTGATTAGGATCTTTTTTCCCTAGGATTCTAAACTTTTGCACCTTTATCAGTAAGTTAGTTCTCAGTTTCATACAGGTCACACAGAGGCAGGCAGAAATGACTGATTGTGTCTGTAGTCTTTAAAGTGATTAGTTCTCCGTTTACATTTCAAGAACAGTAGAAGTTGTATTCTTTCCACTGAATTTTCACTCTGGCTAAGTATTGATTATACCTGAAAAAATTTTACTTCCCTCTCTGTGGACAGCAATTCCTCAGGACTAATGTCATGTAATTAAATAATTCCCTTTCCTTTTCTACTACTAAACTTATTCACATGTGCACACTTCCCACTGGAAATGGGGTAACAACTTAACTATAATTTTTCTTCTAAAATTCTCTCAAACATTCCCTGTTCAGGTGCCAAATGTGGGGGTCTCTGTGTGAAGTCCCCCATGGATGAGAAAAGGGTTAACTGCAGGAGGATGATGTTGGTTGTGTAGTGATCAATTACCCATAACCTTATCTACTCAATAAACACACAAGAACCAATACTCTTTTTAAATGAGAGGAGGTGTGAAAAATCTGGCTATACTAGTTTTGACCTCTAATATCATGGAATAGCCTTACTGTCTTTTCCATTTAGACACACAGGTAAAGGGGGCCACGACCAGGAGGAGCTTCTTCTGTGATGGACAGGATAGGGTGGAAGTAAGGAAGACAATCCCTTAGGGGAAATAGGAAACCGTCTGATTCTGGTAGGTAAGGATGGCTTCCCACAAACACACTTTTTCAAAATTTTAGATACATGGATATATCGTATAAATTAATCTTTAATAATATATATGCAAATATAAAATTTAATAATTGAATATGTAAATCAACGTAACAAATATAGAACTATAAAAATTTTTACATCAAATTAGAACACCGGGTGGCTGTCCGGAGGAAAAGGTGTGTGGTGGGTCTCTGGGACTCGGAGCAACTGTACAGGGCTACATGTGGCTGCTCAGAGGAGGGGCCGCATAGCCAGGTGATTAGGTGCAGAGCAGGGTCCCAGGACCTAGAAGAATTCTTGGTGGAAGAGCCGCACAGAGACACGCTTAGGGGCGGAGGGAAGGTTCCAGGACTGCGGGCAGATTCTCTGAGAAGAGGCAGCCTAAGGAGACTCGTCTGTGAAGGGTGAGGCTCCCAGGCCCTGGAGGTAGGTCCGGACCCTGGGAACATTGCAGAGAAAGGGTGCCCAGCCCATGTGGTAGTTGTAGATTGAGGGAAACCTCTAGGAGGGGAACTGACCAGCGAGACCTCCCCACCAGGTGAGTCTTCCCCGCTGGGTGAGGTTTTCCCATAAGGACAGTAAAACCAGAGACACAGGCACAAACAGGCCTTGCCTCAGCCCACAGCCTAGTTCCCATTTGGATGACAATTGGTCAACAAGTGTAGGCACCTCTGCCCACTATCAGGGAATATACCCCACCTGAGGGTCACCACCCCTAGAGAGGCAGCTTCCTTGTGGAGCACCACATTATCATCTTCCTCCAAGACTTCAGGCTACTGAAGGAAAGAGGAGATATACTAGCAATCTTCAGGGACATTATAAGACAAAAGAGGAAATCTGCAATATCTTAATGATCCACTGATTCCTGAACAATATGAGAAAACAAGGGAAGAAAATGCCCCAAACAAATCTAGATGTTACATCAATAAAATCCAATGACAGCATGGCAGAAGAAATGACAGAAAGGGAGTTCAGAATGTACATAATTAAAATGCTCGGGGAAGCAAAGGATGAGATGAAAGAGCAAATGCAGGCATTGAATGATGAGAAGAAAAACAAATGCAGGCATGGAATGATTGCACCAATCGACACTTAAAAGAGGAAATACAGGAAGCAAAAGATCATTTCAATAAAGTTAGAGATATTGAAATAAAATCAAACAGAAATACTTGAAATGAAGGAAACAATAAACCAAATTAACAACTCCATAGAAAGCATAACCAAAAGGATAGAACACCTGGAAGACAGAACCTCAGATACTGAAGACCAAATATTCAACCTGGAAAACAAATTGACCAAAGAGAGAAAATGATGAGAAATCATGAACAAAATCTCCAAGAACTATGGGATATCATGAAAAGGCCAAATTTAAGAATTATTGGGATTGAGGAAGGCTTAGAGAAACAAACCAAAGGAATGAAAATCTATTCAATAAATAATATCAGAAAATTTCCCAAATCTGAAGAATGAAATGGAAAATCAAGTCCAAGAGGCTTATAGGACTCCAAATACACAAAATTACAACAGACCCACACCAAGGCACATTATGAAAATACCTAACATACAAAATAAAGACTGAATTTTAAAGGCTACGAGAGAAAAGAAAAAAATTACATTCAAGGAAAAACCAATAAGGACATCAACAGATTTTTCAATGCAGACCTTAAAATCTAGAAGAGCCTGGAACAACAATTTTCAAGCTCTGAAAGAAAATGGATGCCAAACAAGAATCTTATACCCAGTAAAACTTACCTTCAAATTTGACGATGAAATAAAATCATTCCATGATAAACAAAAGCTAAAAGAGTTTACAAAAAGAAAACCAGCATTACAGAGCATTCTCAGCAAAAAATTCCATGAGGAAAAGATTAAAAACAAAAAAAAAAAACAAAGCAAGTGAGCAAAGGGAGAAATTATCCTAAAGGAACTGACAAATAAAGGAGGAACCAAGTTGTGTCAAAAAAATAAATAAATAAATAAAATTTAAAAAATGAACCAAACGACCAGGAATACAAATCATATCTCAATAATTACCCTGAATGTTAAGGGCCTGAATTCATCAATCAAAAGATATAGACTGGCAGATTGGATTAAAAAGAAAGATCCAAAAATATGTTGCCTTCAAGAGACTCACCTCATAGAAAGAGATACCCATAGACTGAAGGTGAAAGGATGGGGAAAAACATACCATGCACATGGACTCAGCAAAAAAGCTGGAGTATCCATCCTCATTTCAGATAATGTGGACTTCAAGCCAAGGTTAGTCAGAATGGATAAAGAAGGACATTTCATACTGCTTAAGGGAAGCATAAATCAGCAAGATATAACAATCATAAACATCTGTGGCCAAACAGTGGTCATCCATGTATGTCAAACAAATCCTTCTCA
The DNA here is from genome assembly GCA_020740815.1 of Sciurus niger. Taxonomy (NCBI): domain Eukaryota; kingdom Metazoa; phylum Chordata; class Mammalia; order Rodentia; family Sciuridae; genus Sciurus; species Sciurus niger. Next base: position 159,106 of record JAHUXG010003507.1, read on the forward strand.
GTTTTAGAAACAAAATAGACCATAACACAATAATACTAGGTGATTTTAACACGCCTTTCTCACCACTGGACAGATCTTCCAAACAAAAATTGAACAAAGAAACCATAGATCTCAATAACACAATCAATAGTTTAGACTTAACAGACATTTATAGAATATACCATCCAACCAAGAGTGAATACACTTTCTTCTCAGCAGCACATGGATCCTTCTCTAAAATAGACCATATATTATGCCACAAAGCGAATGTTAGCAAATACAAGAAGATAGAGACACTACTTTCTATTCTATCAGATCATAATGGATTGAAATTAGAAATAAATGAAAGAGTAAAAAACAGAAATTACTCCAACATCTTGAGATTAAACAATATGCTATTGTATGATGTATGGATAACAGAAGATATTAGGAAGGAAATTAAAAAATTCTTAGAGGTAAACGAGAACAAAGAAACATCATATCAAAATCTCTGGGACACTATGAAAGCAGTACTTAGAGAAAAATTTATTTCATTGAGAGCATTTAATAAAAAAAGTAAAACTCCACAAATAAATGACCTAACACTACAGCTCAAAGCAGTAGAAAAAGAACAGACCAACACCAAAAGTAGTAGAAGGCAGGAAATACTTAAAGTCAGAGCTGAAATCAACGAAATTGAAACAAAAGAAACAATACAAAAAATTGACAAAATAAGTAGTTGGTTCTTCGAAAAAATAAACAAAATTGATAAACCTTTAGCCACACTAACAAAGAGAAGACGAGAGAAAACCCAAATCACTAAAATTTGGAATGAACAAAGAAATATCACAACACACACGATTGAAATGCAAAACATAATTAGAAGCTATTTTGAAAATATATACTCCAACAAAATAGAAAATTTCTAAGACATCAACAGGTTTCTAGAGACATATGAATTGCCTAAACTGAACAAGGAGGACATACAGAATTTAAATAGACCAATTTCAAGTAATGAAATAGAAGAAGTCATCAAAAGCCTACCAACAAAGAAAATTTCAGGACCAGATGGGTTCTCAGCTGAGTTCTCCAAAACCTTTAAAGAAGAGCTCATTCCAATACTTCTCAAAGTATTCCATGAAATAGAAGAGGAGGCAACCCTCCCAAACTCATTCTATGAAGCCAATATTACCCTGATACTTAAACCAGACAGAGACACATCAAAAAAAAGAAAATTTCAAAAAAATATCCTTCATGAACATCGATGCAAAAATTCTCAACAAAATTTTAGCAAATCATATACAAAAACATATTAAAAAGATTGTGCACCATGATCAAGTGGGTTTCATCCCAGGGATGCAAGGTTGGTTCAACATCAGGAAATCAATAAATGTAATTCATCATATCAATAGTCTTAAAGTCAAGAATCACATGATTATTTCAATAGATGCAGAAAAAGCATTTGATAAAATACAGCGCCGCTTCATGCTGAAAACACTAGAAAAAATAGAGATAGTGAGAAAATTCCTTAACATTGTAAAAACCATGTATGCTAAGCCCATGGCTAATATCATTCTAAATGGTGAAAAACTGAAAGCATTCCCCCTAAAAACTGGAACAAGGCAGGGATCCCCTCTTTCACCACTTCTATTCAATATCATCCTTGAAACTCTAGCCAGAGCAATTAGACAGACCAAAGAAATTAAAGAGATATGAATAGGAAAAGAAGAACTCAAACTATCCCTATTTGCTGATGATATGATTATATACTTAGAGTAACCAGGAAATTCCACCAGAAAACTTTTAGAACTCAAAAGTGAATTCAGTAAAGTAGTGGGATATAACATCAATGCACATAAATCTAATGCATTTTTATACATAAGTGATGAATCTTCAGAAAGAGAAATTAGGAAAAGTACCCCATTCACAATAGCATCAAAAACAATAAAATACTTGGGAATCAATGTCACAAAATAGGTGAAAGAACTCTACAATGAGAACTACAGAACACTAAAGAAAGAAATTAAAGAAAACCTTAGAAGATGGAAAGATCTCCCATGTTCTTGGATAGGAAGAATTAATATTGTCAAAATGGCCATACTACCAAAAGTGCTATACAGATTCAATGCAATTCCAATTAAAATCCCAATGATGTACCTTACAGAAATACAGCGAGCAATTATGAAATTCATCTGGAAGATTAAAAAAACCAGAATGGCTAAAGCAATCCTTGGCAGAAAGCGTGAAGCAGTGGGTATCGCAATACCAGATCTTCAACTCTATTACAAAGCAATAGTAACAAAAACGGCATGGTATTGGTAGAAAATAGAAAGGTGGATCAATGGTACAGAATAGAGGACACGAACACAAACCCAAATAAATACAATTTTCTCATACTAGACAAAGGTGCCAAAAATATGCAATGGAGAAAAGATAGCCTCTTCAAAAAATGGTCCTGGGAGAATTGGAAATCCATATACAACAGAATGAAACTAAATCCATAACTCTCACCATGCACAAAACTAAACTCAATATGGATTAAGGATCTCGGAATCAGACCAGAGACCTTGCATCTTATAGAAGAAAAAGTAGGTCCAGAGCTTCAACATGTCATCTCAGGACCAGACTTCCTCAACAGGACTCCCATAGCACAAGAAATAAAAACAAGAATCAATAACTGGGAAAGATTCAAACTATAAAGCTTTCTCTCAGCAAAGGAAACTATCAGCAATGCAAAGAAAGAGCCTAGAGAATGGGAGAAAATCTGTGCCAATCATACATCAGATAGAGCAGTAATCTCCAGAATCTATAAAGAACTCAAATAACTCTACACCAAGAATGCAAATAATCCAGTCGACAAATGGACTAAGGAAATGTATAGACACTTCACAGAAGAAGATCTACAAGCAATCAACAAACATATGGAAAAAAGTTCAACGTCTCTAGTAATAAGAGAAATGCAAATCAAAACCACCCTAAGATTCCATCTCACCCCAATTAGAATGGCGATTATCAAGAATACAAGCAACAACAGGTGTTGGTGAGGATGTGGGGAGAAAGGTACACTCATATATTGCTAGTGGGGCTGCAAATTAATGCAGCCCCTCTGGAAAGCAGTGCGGAGACTCCTTAGAAAACTTGGAATGGAACCACAATTTGTCCAAGCTAACCCACTCCTTGGTCTATACCCAAAGGACTTAAAATAAGCGCACTACAGAGATACAGCCACATCAATGTTCATAGCTGCTCAGATCACAATAGCCAGATTGTATATATATATACACAATGGAATATTGCTCAGCCATAAAGAATGATAAATTTATGGCATTTGCAGGCAAATGGATGAATTTGGAGAATATCATGCTAAGTAAAATTAGCAAATCTCAAAAAACCAAAGGATGAATGATATCACTAATAATGGATGATGACACATAATACGGGGTGGGAGGGGTCAGTGTTAGGGTTAGAGTTAGGGTTAGGGAGGGGGGCAAGAATGGAGGAAGGAAGGGCTGTATAGAGGGAAAAGAATGGTGAAAGGAGTGGGGGTCAAGGGGAAAAATAACAGAATGAATCAAACAACATTACCCTATGTAAATTTATGATTACACAAATGGTATGCCTTTATGCCATGTGCAAACAGAGAAACAACATGTATCCCATTTGTTTACAATTAAAAAAGGTGTATTAGCATATATTATTACATATTCAGTTATATCCATGCATCCTCAAGTCGAAAAGATGTGTATTAATATTGATTCTTATGATTATTTATGTTTCCCAATATAAATATTCACTCCCTAATTCTAATCCTACCCCAAGTCCACATTTATTATGAGTTATGACTGTTATGCTTATAATTGAACCTGATTATACATAAGAGTTTGTATAGTAATATAAATATTTATATGTCTTTTGACATATATTCAATTATCAATAGTATATTTGCCCACATATGATCTTATATTCATACATAGGATATATCCAAGCATCCCCTAAAGAAAAATGTGTAAATGCATGGCTCATCTTATGCTCATTCCTTTTGATAACATATATGTTTACATTTATATTTATATTTTCACTCATACTTTCACGTGATATTTTACGTTCCTTGATATACAAACATGTTCATTCCCTAATCCTAATTTTAAACCAACTGAAAATTTAATGCTAACCCAAACATTATCCTTACACCAAAAACTAATTTTACAAAAAGCATATATAGTCATATGTTTATATTTCTGCATTTTGACACATATTGTATTTCTATGGTACATTTGCATATAAATTATTATATATTCATTTATATGATATATCCATTCTTCCACAAATAAAATAAAAGTGTGTTTGTATGCCTCACAATATACCCTTCTCTGTTCCAGAATCTATATGTTTATAAATGTTTTCATATCTATTTTGTCAGGTACATCTTTGAATAACTGTGTTTCGTGATATAGATTTTCAGTCACTCACCCTAACATTAAAACAACCCGGAATTAAGTACTATCCCTAATCTTACCCTGACTCCTAATCCTAATTTTACCTACAACCCTATATAGTGACATGTGTATTTTTCTGTATTTTGATTTGTATATTAAATTATCATTGATGTACTTACATATAAATTATTAGATATTAACTCATGTTGTATCCATACATTCCAAGTTAAAAACTATGTGCTTATATTACTCACTTTATACTCTTCATTTTTTAGAATACATATATTTTCATATATTTTCATACATATTTTCATGCATACAATGCTATGAATATTCATTTTCCCCAATACACATATTCACACACTAACCCTAACCCTAACTCTAACCTTAACTAAATGTATTTCTAAAACAACCCAATAACTGACAATAATTTACATAAAATCATGTAGAGTAGTATGGACATTTATGTGTACTTTGATTTGTATTTTAAATTATCAATGGAATATTTGCATACATATTATTATATATTCATTTATTTGTTATATACATGCATTTCAGTTTTAAAGAATGGTGTACACATGATTCACATTCTACTCTATCCTATTTCAGAACATGTATTTTTATATGCATTTTCATTCATATTTTCCCATGTATGTTCTTATATTTATGTTTCTTGATGTACTTATTCGTTCTATAACACTAACCCTAAAACAAACCCAAATTTAATACTAACATTGACCTCATTCTTATACCTAAACATTATCTCACATAAAAGCATACTAATGAGAATTTTGTGTATCTTGAAAATTTTATGCAATTGTGAATGCTATTTTGCATGTACAATTGTTTATAAGTTTATATTATCTATCCCATATGCCCTTAATTTCAAAAAGTATATGCATTTGATTCACATTATAACTTACTCTTTTTAGAACATACAGTTTTACATATCTTTTCACGTGTATTTTATACATATACTCTTATGAATATTTATGTTTGCTGATATACACATATTTCCAAACAACTAAACTTTAATACTACATTTCATACTGAAATAAATTACCCCATCTGATCCTCATTTCTCATAACAGCCTGTATGCTAATTAAAAAGTTTATGAGTCATTTATAAATTCTTTGAATCAAATACTCAATAACCAATCATTTATTTGCAGGTATATAACAATATATTCATTTATATGATAAATCCAGGCATATCCAAATTTTCAAAAAAAGTGAATTCAAAGGAGTCACATTACAAAATTTCATATCCTTGGAAACATTTGTTCTGTGTTTTTATACAACTTTTCATATGTCCCTTCTTGTGAATAATTATGATTCCTGATATACATATTCATTCCCTAACACTAATCCTAACAAAACTTAAAATTTAACACTAACCCTATATTACCCTATTCTGAAAGTTACTTTTACATAGTAGGATGCATAATAGTATGAATATTTATGTGATTTCACTTATATATTTAATTGCCCATTTGTTCATATTAATTCAGTTATATGATATATCCATGATTTAACATTAAAAATTTAAAAATGTGTATTCATGAATGCAAATATACCATTGTATGTTTTGGTACATATATACTTGTATGTGTTTCTATATACATTTTTAATGTACATTCTTAGATTCATGTTTCCCAATGTACATATGGAATCATTAACTCTAACTCTCACTCAACGTAAAATTTAATACTTACCATTTTACCCCTTTAACTAACCCTAATTCTACATGAAGGCATGTATAAACCTCTAAATGCTGATCCATGAATAATAACTGACTTTAAGTTTCTAGAAGTGAGAACAACAAATATGAATATATATATATATATATATATATATATATATATATATATATATACAATATGAACCATTAAAGTCACTATTAAACCAAGAAAATAATCTTGATGACAAGTTAACCACTTGTCTTCACTGAAGTTCAAAAGTTTCTCAATTTTCTCAATTTACCTCCCCAGCAGAGTTAGGTGGATTTTTCTAGAGTAAGATATTTCTTCAATCCTCAAAGTGTAGTTGCTGAAGTGAGAGAGGTAATCTATCAGGAGTAACTCATAGAGGTGGGATTTAGGCTCAGGTAGTTGCCATATTCTTGGTTGGATACCAACTGTTCTGTCAGGTTTAAACCTGTAAACCCCCAAGGTGCAGAATTTCCAGGCCACACTGTAATACTGCACTTGAGGACTCTCCCCCTTGATCTCATTCATGCAGTGGAGGATTCAATTCTCAGTCCACTTTATCACCAATAGAACCTATGTGTCCTGCCCTCGGGTTCTGTCCTCAAACTCAATCTCTTTCTCCCCCACCCTTTTGAATTCCTGGTCAGACACATCTCTCCTGTACCACCTTGTAAGCATCTGAATTGAAGTCAGAAGGGGAGATTTGGGTGTGTTTCTACAACCAGTATTGAACTGTGTGGACTCTTCTGCACGTTTCATTTTCTCCTGGACATTAGCCATACTCCATGTAATGCAGAATGGGTTTGCCATGCTTGGATTCTGGGTCAAAATTGGGTTTTGCAGAAATCAGCCCCCTAGGGACTGGTGCCTGCACCATGGTTGAAAAATGGTTCTTTCCTTTCCTCCATATTTAGCATGGAGAAATTAGGTTTCTTTCCTGCACTCTTATATTGAGCAGCATATCTTTCAGTTTATTTTGGCAATCTTTGATCTCTAAACTCTCACTACCCATGGCTCCTATGCAAGTGGTTGAAGGTAGTTTCTCACAAGGAAAATTTAGCACTAAGTAGGAAATTTTTGAATAAAATTTACCAGTTGAAATTCAATGAATCATGGAGATCCAAGATGGCAGACTAGAGAGAGGCAGCATTCCTTGTTGCTGTGAAACTTCGGTTTCAAGCAGAGGATATCAGTTTTGTGGATCTCTCAGCCTGACCAATCACTCCCTTCCTCTGGGGCACTCACATTGGTGACTGTTCCTGGCTGCCAGGACCCAAACCAACCGACTGTGTCCCATCACCAGGACCCCAGATCGGCTGATTGCACCTGGGCTCCTGGATCATGCAACCACACCAAACACGTCCGACCTCCAGGACCCCTGCCTGACCAACCACACCCCACCTACAGGACCTCCAGGTGAACACACCCACACCCTGAACTGCAGCTCCCCATTTGCCAACACATTTGGAAACAAGAGTGGTCATCGTGGATAATCCTGGAAACCTTAGCATCTTTAGGTGGGGCAAATAACAACTTGAGATGCCTGCTGGAGACTTGAAATTTATTGTGAGGTACCTCTCATCCATCAGACTACAGAAGACTGGGAGTTTTCAGTACTATATGACTGTTATAGTGTAGATTTTCTTTCTTCTCCTTATTGAACAATTTTGTTTTATTTCTTTAAATTTTTTGGCTCTCTTTTCCTTTTGTTCACCTGTTCCTTCAGAGTCTCTTTCTTCCCTTTTTGCATGCTAACATCCAATTTCTTTTGATTACACTCTCATACTTTCTATTATCTAGAACTTCTGGATATTCTTTTCTTATTCCATTAACAGCTATATCCTATATACTTCTGCATCCTCTTTGTCCTTCATTAGAAACTTCAGACCTTATTGCAAATCTGTTTGTTATAATGAAGATAATATTTGAACTCATTCTGTTTATAATGACAATTTTGTTATTGTCCTCATATTGGCTATTTGGTCTAGGATTGCATAGTGTCTGAATTGGGCACTGCTAATATTGATGTCCCCTTAAAGAAAAGGTTTTGGGAAGCTATAGGGCCACTATAAGCCTATAGGTGGAAATCTGCAATACCCCAGATCTGCACTGCTAGAGAGGAAGATACATAAACAACATAAAATCAAGAGAAGAAATTGACCAAAACAAACTAGATTCTATATGAATAGAATCCAATCACAGTATGTTAGAAGAAATGTCAGAAAAAGACTTCAAATTATACATGATTTAGATGATTCACAATGCAAAGGATGACATAAGAGAACAAATGCACGCAATGAATGATAATACCAATAAGCATTTGAAAGAGCAACAGCAGGAAGCAAAAGATCATTTCAACAAAAAATAGAAATTCTTAAAAGAAATACAAACAGAAATCCTTGAAATGAAGGAAACAATAAACCAAATAAAACACTCAATGGAAAGCATCACCAAAAGACTGGACCACTTGGAAGACATTGTCTGAGGACAATGAAGACAAAATATGTAATCTTGAAAATAAAGTGGCCCAAACAGAGAAGATGGTAAGAAATCATGAACAGAATCTCTAAGAACTATGGGACATCATGAAAAGACCAAAATTAGAATTATTGGGATGGAGGAAGGCACAGAGATACAAACCAAAGGAATGAACAACCTATTCAATGAGATAATTTCAGAAAATTTCCCAAACCTAAAGAATGAAATGGAAAATCATATGCAAGAGTCTTAGAGAACACCAAATGCACAAAATCACAACAGATCCACACCAAGGCACATTATAATGAAAATGCCTAACATTCAAAATAAAGAAATAGGATTTTGAAGGCTGCAAGAGAAAAGCATCAGATTACATATAGGGGAAGACAAAAATGGATAGCAAAGGACTTCTAAACTCAGACTCTAAAAGCTAGAAGGACCTGAAACAACTTATTTCAACCTCTGAAAGAACATGGTTGCCAACCAAGAATCCTATACCCAGCAAAACTAACCACTTCTATTCAACTTTGTCCTCGAAACTCTAGCCAGAACAATTAGACAGACCAAGGAAATTAAAGAGATACGAATAGGAAAAGAAGAACTCAAACTATCCCTATTTGTTGATGACATGATTATATATTTAGAGAAACCAGGAAATTGCACCAGAAAACATTTAGAAATCATTAGTGAATTCAGTACAGTAGCAAGATATAATTTTTATACGTAAGTGATGAATCTTCAGAAAGAGAAGTTAGGAAAACTACCACATACTCAATAGTTCCAAAAAAATAAAATAAAATACTTGGGAATCTATCTAACAAAAGAGGTGAAAGACGTATACAATGAGAACTACAAAACACTAAAAAAGGTAATTAAAAAAACCTTAGAATATGGAAAGTTCTCCCATGTTCTTGGATAGGCAGAACTAATATTGTCAAAATGGCCATACTACTAAAAGTGCTATACAGATTCAATGAAATTCCAATTAAATCCCAATGATGTACCTTTCAGAAATAGAGCAAGCAATCATGAAATTCATCTGGAAGAATAAGAAACCCAGAATAGCTAAACCAATCCTCAGTAGGAAGAATGAAACAGGGGATATTGCAATACCAGAGCTTCAACTATACTACAAAGTAATAGTAATAAAAATGGCATGGTATTGGTACCAAAATAGACAGGTAGATCAGTGATACAGAGTAGAAAATATGTACACAAACCCAAATAAATACAATTTTCTCATATAAGACTAAGGTGTCAAAAATATGCAATGAAGAAAAGATACCTCTTCAACAAATGGTGGTGGGAAAAATGGAAATCCATATGCAACAGAATGAAACTAAACCCCTATCTCTCACCCTGTACAAAACTCAACTCAAAATGACCATGAAACTCGGAATCAGACTAGAGACCCTGCATCTTACAGAAGAAAAGTTAGGTCAAAATCTTCAAATTGTTGGCCTAGGATCAAGCTTCCTTAACAGGACTCCCATAGCACAAGGAATAAAAGAAGAATTTATAACTGGGATATCTCAAACTAAATAGGTTTCTCTCAGCAAAGGAAACTATCACAATATGAAAAGAGAGCCTACAGAGTGGGAGAAAATCTTTGTCACCCATACTTCAGATAGAGCACTAATTTCCAGAATATATAAAGAGCAAAAAAAAAAAACTCTAAAACAAGAATACAAGTAACCCATCAACAAATGGGCTAAGGATATGAACAGACATTTCACAGAAGAAGATCTACAAGCAATCAACAAACATATGAAAAAAATGTTCAACATCTCTAGTAATAAGAGAAATGCAAATAAAAACTGCCCTAAGAATACATCTCACCCCAATTAGAATGGTGATTATCAAGAATACAAGGAACAATATGTGTTGGCCAGGATGTGGGGAAAAAGGTACACTCATACATTGCTGGTGGGGCTGCAAATTAGTGCAGACACTCTGGAAAGCAGTGTGGAGACTCCTTAGAATACTTGGAATGGATCCACCATTTGACACAGATATCCCACTCCTTGGCCTATACCCAAAGGACTTAAAATCAGCATACTACAGAGAAACAGTCACATAAATGTTCATTGCTGCTCAACTCACAATAGGCAGATTGTGGAACCAACTTAGATGTCCTTCAATTGTTGAATGGGTAAAGAAACTGTCATATATATATATATATATATATATATATATATATATGAATATTACCAGACATAAAGAATAATAAAATTATGGCATTTGCAAGAAATGGATGAAATTGTTGAATATCATGCTAAGTGAGCTAAGCCAATCTCAAAAATACAAAGGATGAATGATCTCACTGATAAGTGGATGATGACACATAATGGTGGGAGGGAGGAGACAAGAATGGAGGAAAGAAGGATTGTGTAGAGGGACAAGAGGGGTGGGAGGGGTTGGGGGAAGGAAAAAATAATCAAATGAATTAAACACTATTATCCTATGTAATTGTATTATTAAACAAATGGTATGCCATTACTCCACGTACAAACAGAAACAACATGTGTCCCATTTGTGTACAATAAAAATTAAAAAAAAGAAATAAAAAAAGAAATTTAAAAAAATTCAATGAACCTTTGGGGAATTGATTTTCTTCAAATACAAATTATTTTCTCTACATAGTGCTCCTAGGTATAAGTGCTCCCTTAGAACTTTCATGTTCTTATTCAAAATGCCTGAGGAATAGCAGTGCACAGAAGTGAATTGGCACTTCTGAATGTCAGTCAGAGAGAACATTCCAAGTGTGCACTCACACTTAAGAAGCCCATTGCAATTCTTAAAAGCAAACACTGGATACTGGGTCTGAACTGTGCTGTGGATGTGATTGCTGACGAAAACTAGAAAAGCAATAGTAAAGCACAATTCTGAAGCAGCTGCAACTTACATGAACCCAGTTCTAGGTGTGCACGTTGTGGTTTCTTCTGGGGGAAACTAGCATAAATCTTTACTCCTTTTCAGAATATTCTGGCAAGTTTCCAATTTTGAAACCTCCATTCCATTGATTAATGGCATTTCATTTCAAGTGGAATAAAGCAATTCCAGGGTGTTTCCTTAGAAAGTTTTCCTTTTAGATTTCATGAGCATTTTGAGAATTGACTTTATAACAGGAGCAGATTATTTCTCTTCTTTGGAGCAGGCAGGTACAAATGCTTCCTGTGAAACATCCTGCTCCCATTTTAATCCCATTCAAAAATATAAAATTTTATATTCACGAACAAAATTTTCAGAGAAAAAGCAGCACACACAGGAGTGCAGTGTCTACCCAAGTTGCATTAGCACTTCAAACTGGTAGAGTGAGGGCCTGTCAAGAAAGCACCCACACTTCAGCAGCACACTTCCATTCTCCCTAGAAGACTGTGTATATGGGCTCTCAACTGTGTTCTCACCATCCTGACTGAGAAGAGATAGAGCAGAATTGAAGCATTTTGTGCAAGAAGCTTCAACTTACAGGAACTCAGTTTCAGTGAGCATCTTGGGGTTTCTGTCTGATTTAACTAGTATGAAAAACTACCACTTCTAAGAATGTGCAGGTGAGGTTTAAGGTTGAAAACATCTGGACCATTAGTAAGTGGCAGTCCCTTGTAAGCGGGATCTGGAACTTCATGGAGTTTTCCAAGAAAGTTTTTCAGTTTGATTTCAATGAATCTTTGACTTTCATTACAATACCAGTTTCTTCCTCTCTTGGGACACATAGTACATGTGATCCTTCAAAACCAAAATATTTCTCTTCCAAATGCCTGTGGAAAAGTAACTCAGAGAATTGTAAGGTTTTAACACATATCAGTACGATATTCAAATTTCTTCAGAGAGGATGTTTGAAGAGTGCACTTATTCTCTCAGAGTACATTCCAATTTATTCAGGAAGGCTCTTGATATTGTGTCAGAAATGTGTTTTGAATGATCTTGCTTAAAATAGGTAGGAGGAGCAGAACTGAGAGATTTTGCCAGCAAAATTGACAGATGTTTTCATTGAGCACATTGGGGTCAGTAGTGGTCAATCTACCATGAAGCATTACCACTTTTCAAAGCTTGAAGGAAAGCTTTCACTTTCTAATAATCTGTGCCATTGTTCAAAGGCATTAATAAACTAAGGGCACATAGGAACAAGTGCTTTCTTTTTTTAAATTAATTTTTATTGTAAACAAATGGGATACATGTTGTTTCTGTTTGTACATGGAGTAACACCATACCATTTGCATAGTAATACATTTATATAGGGTAATGATGTTTGAAATATTCTGTTAATTTTTCCTTCCCCCCACCCCTCTTTTCCCTCTATACAATCCCCCTTGCTCCATTCTGGCACATCTCCCACCCCCCATTATGTCATCATCCATTTATCAGTGAGATCATTCATACTTTGGTTTATTGAGATTGGCTTATCTCACATAGCATGATGTTCTCCAATTTCATCCATTTACCTGCAAATGCCATAATTTAATTATTCTTTATAGCTGAGTAATATTTCATGGTAAATATATACATCACAGTTTCTTTATCCATTCATCAACTGAAGGACATATAAGTTGGTTCCACAATCTGGCTATTGTGAATTGATGAGCTATGAACATTTATGTGGCTGTATCTCTGTAGTATGCTGATTTTAAGTCCTTTGGGTGTAGGCCGAGGAGTGGGATAGCTGGGTCAAATGGTGGGTCCATTTGAAGTTTTCTAAGAAATCTCCACACTGCTTTCCAGAGTGGCTGCACTAATTTGGAGTCCCACCAGCAATGTATGAGTGTACCTTTTTCCCCACATCCTGGCCAACACCTATTGTTGCTTGTATTCTTGATTATCACCATTCTAATTGGGGTGACATGGAATTTTAGGGTAGTTTTGATTTGCATTTCTCTTATTACTAGAGATGTTGAGCATTTTTTCATGTTTGTTGATTCCTTGTAGATCTTCTGTGAAGCGTCTGTTCATATCCTTAGCCCATTTGTTGATTGGGCTATTTGTATTCTTTGTGTAGAGTTTTTTGAGTTCTTTGTATATTCTGGAAATTAGTGCTCTATCTGAAGTATGTGTGACAAAGATATTCTCGTGCTCTGTAGGCTCTCTCTTCCCATTGCTGATAGTTTTCTTTACTGAGAGAAAGCTATTTAGTTTGAATCTATCCCAGTTATTGATTTTTGCTTTTATTTCTTGTGTTATAGGAGTTCTGTTAAGGAAGTCTGAACCTAACCAACAGGTGAAGATTTGGACCTACTTTTCCTTCTATAAGATGCAGGGTCTCTGTTCTGATTTCAAGGTCCTTGATCCTTTTTGAGTTTATTTTTGTGCAGGGTGAGAGATAGAGGTTTAGTTTCATTCTGTTGCATGTGAATTTTCAGTTTTCCCAGCACCATTTGTTGAAGAGGCTATCTTTACTCCATTGCATATTTTTGGCAACTTTGTCTAGTGTTAGAAAATTGTATTTATTTGGGTATTTGTCCATGTCCTCTATTCTGTACCATTGATCTACCTGATTTTTTTGATTCCAATATCATGCCGTTTTTGTTACTATTGCTTTGTAGTATATTTGAAGTTCTGGTATTGCAATACCCCCCGTTTCATTCTTCCTACTAAGGATTGCTTTAGCTATTCTGGGTTTCTTCTTCTTCCAGATGAATTTCATGATTGCTTGCTCTATTTCTGTAAGTTAAATCATTGGGATTTTAATTGGAATTGCATTGAATCTGTATAGCACTTTTGATAGTATGGCCATTTTGACAATATTAATTCTGCCTATCCAAGAACATGGGAGATCTTTCCATCTTCTAAGGTCTTCCTCAATTTCTTTCATCAATGTTTTGTAGTTTTCATTGTAGTGGTCTTTTACCTCTTTGGTTAGATTGATTCCAATGTATTTTATTTTTTTTTTTGAGCCTACTGCAAATGGAGTTGTTTTCCTCATCTCCCTTTCAGCTGTTTCATCGCTTTTGTTTAATAATACTTTATATTTATGCATGTTGATTCTATAGCCTGCTATTGTGCTGAATTCATTGATGAGGCCTAGAAGGTTTCTGGAGGAGGATTTTGGATTCTCTAAATATAGAATCATGTTATCTACAAATAGTAACAACTTAAGTTTCTCTTTTCCTATATGTATCCCTTTAATTTCTTTATTCTGCCTAATTGCTCTGGCTAGTGTTTCAAGGACAATGTTGAAGAGAAGTGTTGAAAGAGGATATCCCTGTCTTGTTCCCATTTTTACAGGGAATGGTTTCAGTTTTTCGCCATTAATAATGATGTTAGCCTTGGGCTTAGCATAAATAGCCTTTATAATGTTCAGGTATGTTCCTACTATCCCTATTTTTTCTAGTGTTTGAGCATGAAAGGGTGTTGTATTTTGTCGAATGCTTTTTCTTCATCAATTGAAATAACCATATGATTCTTATCCTTAAGTCTATTGACATGATGGATTACGTTTATTGATTTATGGATGTTAAACCATCCTTGCATTCCAGGGATGAACCCCACTTGATTGTGGTGCACAATTTTCTTAATATGTTTTTGGATATGGTTGGTCAATATTTTGTTAAAGATCTTTGCATCTATATTCATCAAGAATATTGGTCTAAAACTTTCTTTCCTTGATGTGTATTTTCCTGGTTTGAGTTTGAGGTTGATATTTGCTTCATAGAATGAGTTTGGTAGGGTACACTTTTGTTCTATTTCCTGGAATACTTTGAGAAGTATTGGAATGGGTTCTTCTTTGAAGGTCTTGTAGAACTCAGGTGAGAATCATCTGGTCTTGGGCTTTCTTGGATGGTAGATTTTTAATGGATTCTTCTATTTCATTGCTTGATATTGATCTGCTTAGACTGCATATGTCCTCCTGGTTCAGTTTGGGAGGAGCCTATGTGTCTAGAAATTTCTCAATATCTTTGAGGTGTTTCTATTTTGTTGGAATACAGATTTTCAAAGTAGCTTCCCATTATGTTATATATCTCCATGGTGTCTGTTGTGATATTACCATTTTCATCACGAATTTTAGTAATTTCAGTTTTCTCTCTCCTCTTTGTTAGTTGGCTAAGTGTTTGTCTACGTTGTTTACTTTTTCAAAGAACCAACTTTTTGTTTTGATAATTTTTTGAATTGTTTCTTTTGTTTCAATTTCATTGATTTCAGCTCTGATTTTAATGATTTCCTGTCTTCTACTACTTTTGCTTTATTCTGTTCTTCTTTTTCTAGTGCTTTGAGCTGTAATGTTAGGTCATTTACTTGTTGACTTTTCATTCTTTTCTGGAATGCACTCCATGCAATGAATTTTCCTCTTTTTACTGCTTTCATAGTGTCCCAGATATTTTGATATTTTGTATCATCGCTCCCCCTGATCTCTAAGATATTTTTTTACTTCTTCCCTGATGTTTTCTATGATCCATGTTTTATTCAATAGCACATTATTTAGTCTCCATGTGTTGGAGTAATTTCTGTTTTTTATTTTGTCATTTTTTTTTCTCAGTCCATTATGTTCTGATAGAACACAAGGCAGTATCTCTATTTTTTTGCATTTTCTAAGGGCTGCTTTGTGGCATAACATATGGTTTATATCCTAGAAGGTTCTATGTGGTGCTGAGAAGAAAGTGAATGCTTCATTGATGGATGGACTCTTCTATATATGTCTATTAAGTCTAGGTTATTGATTGTGTTATTGAGTTCTATGGTTTCTTTGGTTGGATTTTGTTTGGAAGATCTATCTAGTGGTGACAGCAGTGTGTTAAATTCACCCAGAATTATTATGTTGTGTTCTCTGTGATTCCTGAAATTGAGAAGGATTTGTTTGATGTACAGGGAAGCACCATTGTTTGTGAAATAAATATTTATTGTCATTATGTCTTCCTGATTTATGGTTCCATTAAGCAGTATGAAATGTCCTTCTTTATCCCTTCTGATAAATTTGGTTTGAAATCCACTTTATCTGATATAAGGATGGAAATCCCCACTTTTTTACTGAGATCATGTGCGTGGTAGGTTTTTCTCATCTTTTCACTTTTAGTCTGTGAATGTCTTTTTCTATGAGATGAGTCTCTTGCAGGCAGCATATTGTTGGGTCTTTCTTTTTAATCCTATCTGCCAGTCTATGTCTTTTGATTGATGAGTTTAGGCCAATAACAATCAGGGTTATTATTGAGATGTAATTTGTTTTCCCAGTCATTTGGTTTATTTTTGGTTTTTAAGTTAGCTTGGTTTCTCCTTTGAGTGGTTTTTCTCTAACGTAGTGCCTCCCTTTGCTGACCTCCATTGTTTTTCATTTCCTCCTCATGGAATATTTTGTTGAGAACATTCTGTAGTGCAGGCTTTCTATTTGTAAATTCTTTTAACTTTTGTTTATCATGGAAAGATTTTATTTCATCTTCAAATCTGAAGGTTACTTTTGCTGGGTATAGGATACTTGGTTGCCAACCATGTTCTTTCAGAGCTTGATATAAGTTGTTACAGGCTGTTGGGGGCTATGCCATGCGAACTCACTGAAGATGGTGCCTGGCAGCCAGCCAGAAGCTGTTTTGATCACATTGAAGATACGTGTGCACGGGTGTTCTCGAGTGCTCCTGCTTGCGCCTGCTTGTGATTGGGCAGCTGGCTTCTCACCTGATCTCAACTGGCGTGGCTCCACCCTCCGCCTCTTGGAGGGAATATAAGCGGACAGTAGGTAATAGAGAGAGTAGCAGCATGCAGAGAAAAGTGACAAGGAGTAAGGAGCGACAGTAAGAGGAGCAGCTAGCAGAAAGAAACAGTAGAAGCCATCAGCAGAAAGGAAGAAGAAGAAGCTGCAAGCAGATAGAAACAGCGAGTAGGGTCAGCGGTGAAAGATAGATCACAGAGTGGAGAGCGGAGAACTGAGAACACATCTTTAGGTTGCAGATCACAGATTGCAGTACACGGGACACATCCCTAAAGCACCTTAGGTAAATGGACCCTTAGTTCACAGGATGCAGGACGCACCTTTAAGAAGCAGCAGCAAAACTAAGAAGATAAGATTTCTGAAAATGTAGTCTCTCTCTCTCTTAAGCAAAGTCTTTCTCTCTTATGCAAAGCCTCTCTCTCTCACTCCTCTTAAAGCAAGCAACCCTCAGTTTCCTCAATCCTCTATACCTGCGCAAAGTGTTGCTGCAGGCGGTGACAAATTGCCATGGGCAGTGACAACAGGCCCTTCTAACTTTTAGAGTCTGGGTTGAGAAATTAGCTGCTATCCATATTGTTCTCCCCCTATATGTAATCTGATACTTTTCTCTCACGGCCTTCAAAATCCTATCTTTATTTTGAATGTTAGGCACTTTCATTATAATGTGCCTTGTTGTGGATCTGTTGTGATTTTGTACATTTGGTGTTCTGTAAGCCTGTTGTATTTGATTTTCCATTTCAATCTTCAAGTTTGGTAAATTTTCTGATATTATTTCATTGCATAGGTTGTTCATTCCTTTGTTTTGTATCTCTGTGCTTTCCTATCGCGCTCCCTCTGGCCGCAGAGAGAGACACGACAAATGTCTGAAGCTTTGGAAGTTTATTATGCACAGTCCCTCTCCTACACTTCTCTTACTCCCAGCTTCCGCGCACTCCCAGCTTCTCTTCTCTCAGCTTCCAGCTTCCGCACACTCCCAGCTTCTCTTCTCTCAGCTTCCAGCTTCCGCACACTCCCAGCTTCCAGCTCAGCTTCAGTCTCCGCCTCCTCTACTCTCCCACCCACCAGGCTTATATACACTTCAACCAATCAGGGGAGAGTACACGAGGTAAACGCGGATAGCTGCAAGCATAGGATAGGTACACGAGGGGGGCATGCTCTAATCACATCGTTAACTAGCCAATCATTGGAATTTGCTGGTTGTTTACTGTATAGCTGGCCGCTTTTGGCTCAGCGTCAGGCGCCATCTTGACCATGCCCAAGGCTGGGGGTCCCGGAAACCCCGACACTTTCCTCAATCCCAATAATCCTTAAATTTGGTCTTTTCATGATGTCCCATAGTTGTTGGAGATTCTGTTCATGATTTCTTACCATCTTCTCTGTTTGGGCAGCTTTATTTTCCAAATTAAATATTTGGTCTTCGTTGTCTGAAGTTCTGTCTTCCAAGTGGTCTAGTCTTTTGGTTGGTTATGCTTTCCATTGAACTTTTTATTTGGTTTTTTGTTTCCTTCATTTCAAGGATATCCATTTCCATTTGTATTTTTTTTGAAAATCTCTATCCTTTTGTGAAATGATCTTTTGCTTCCTGCAGTTGTTCTTTGAAATGCTTAATGGTATTATCATTCATTGCCTGAATTTGCTGTCTTATGTCATCCTTTGCTTCATGAATCATCTTAATCATGTGTAATCTGAGGTTTTTTCTGAATTTTCTTTTAACATACTGTGATTGGATTCTATTCATAGAGAATCTGGATTTGTTTGGATCATTTTCTTCCCTTGTTTTTTATATTATACATGTATCTTCCCATCTATCAGTGCAGATCTGCAGTATTGCTGATTTTCCCTTGTAGGCTTATAGTGGCCCTATAGGTTTCCAAAACCCTTTTCTTTAAGGGGTGAACAATATTAGTAGTGCCCAATTCATACACTATGCAATCCTAGACCAAATAGCCCCTATGAGGACAATAACAAAATTTTCACAATAAACAGAATGAGTTCAAATATTATCTTCAGTAAAACAAACAGATTTGCAATAAGTTCTGAAGTTTCTAATGGAGGACAAAGAGGACGCAGTGGTATATAGGATGTAGCTGTTAATGGGAAAAGAAAACTATATACAGAGGTTCTAGATAATAGAAAGGGTGAGAGTATAATCAAAAGAAATTGGAAGTTAGTATGCAAAAAGAATGAAAGAGACTCCGAGGGAACAGGTAAACAAAAGGAAAAGAGAGCAAAAAAAGGTAAAGAAATATAAACTTAAAATTGTTCAATAAGGAGAAGAAAGAAAATCTACACTATAACAGTCATATAGTATTCAACCTCCCAGTCTTCCATAGCCTGATGCATGAGAAGTACCTCACAATGAGCTATAAGTCTCCAGCAGGCATGTCAGGATGGGATTTACCCCACCTAAAGATCAGAGCTAAGGCTTCCAGGATTATCCAAGATACTCACTCTTGTTTCCAAAAGTTTTGGCAAATGGGGAGCTGCCACTTGGGGTGTAGGTGTGTTTGGCTGGAGGTCCTGCAGCTTGGTCAGGCAGGGGTCCTGGAGATCGGGTGTGTTTGGTGTGGTTGCCTGATTCTGGAGCCCTGGTGCAATCAGTCGGTCTGGGGTCCGGGTGTTAGGATGCAGTTGGTTGGTCTGGGGTCCTGGCGACCTGGAGCAGTCAGTCAATGTGAGGGCCCCAGAGGAAGGGAGTGATCGGTCAGCCTGATGGATCCAAGAAACAGATATCCTCTGCTTGAAACCTTAGTTATGCAGCAACAAGGAACGCAGCCTCCCTCTAGTTTGCCATTTTGGATCTCCCTGCTTCATTGAATTTGAACTGGTAAATTTTTTCAAATATTTCATACTTAGTGATGAATGTTTCTTGTGAGAAACCACCTTCAACCACTTGCACAGGAGCCATGGGTAGTGAGAGTTTAGAGATCAAAGGCTGCCAAAACAAACTGAAAGGCATGATGCTCAATATAAGAGTGCAGTAAAGAAACCCAATTTCTCCTTGCTGGATATGGAGGAAAGGAAAGAACCATTTTTAACCTTGGTTCAGGCACCAGTCCCTAGGGGGCTGATTCCTGCAAAACCCTTAATCCAAGCATGGAAAACCCATTCTAAATTACATGAGCATGGTTAATGTCCAGGAGAAAGTGAAACATGCAGAAGAGTCCTTACAGTCCAATACTGATGGTAGAAACACCCAGATTTCCCCTTTTGACTGCAGTTCAGATGCTTACAAGATGGTACAGGAGAGATGTGTCTGACAAGGAATTCAAAAGGGTTGGGGAGGGAGACATTGAGTTTGAAGACAGAACCTGAGGCCAGGAAACACAGGTTCTATTGGTGATAGAGTGGACTAAGAATTGTATCCTCCACTGCCTGGAAATTCTGTGCCTTGGGAGTTCACTGGTTTAAACCTGCCAGAACAATTGGTATCCAAGGAAGATTTGGCAATTACCTAAGCCTAAGCCCCACCTCCATGAGTTACTCCTGATAGATTACCTCTCTCACTTCAGCAACTACACTCTGAGGATTGAAGAAATATCTTACTCAAGAAAAAAACCACCTAACACTGCTGAGGAGGTAAATGGAGAACCTTTTGAACTTCAGTGAAAAGAAGTGGTTGACTTGTCATCAAGATTATTTTTCTTGGCTTAATAGTGATTTTAATGGTTCATATATATATATATATATATATATATATATATATATGTTCATATTTGTTTTTCTCACTTCTAGAACCTTAAAGCCAGTTATTTTTCATGGATCAGCATTTAGAGGTTTAGACATGCCTTTATGTAGAATTAGGGTTAGTAAAAGGGGTGATATGGTAAGTATTAAATTTTATGTTGGGTGAGGGTTAGAGTTAATGATTCCATATGTACATTGGGAAACATGAATCTACCTAAGAATGTACATTAAAAATGTATATGGAAACACATATAAGTATATATGTACCAAAATAAACAATGGTATATTTGCATTCATGAATACACATTTTTAAATTTTGAATGTTAAATCATGGATATATCTTATAACTGAAATTTTTAAGAACATTCAGACAATTAAATATATAAGTGAAATCACATAAATACTCATATTATAATGAATCCTATTTGTAAAAGTAACTTTCAGAACAGGGTACTGTATGGTTAGTGTTAAATTTTAAGTTGGGTTAAGATTAGTGTTAGGGAATGAATATGTATATCAGGAATCATAATTATTCACAAGAAGGGACATGTGAAAAGATGTATAAAAACAGAAAAAATGCTTCCAGGAATATGAAATTTTGTAATGTGACTCCTTTGAATACACATTTTTTAAAATTTGGATATGCCTGGATTTATCATATAAGTGAATATATTGTTATATACCTATAATATATGATTGGTTATTGAATATTTGAATCAAAAGATTTATAAATAACTTATAAACTTTTAGTTAGTATACAGGCTGTTATGAAAAATGAGGTCCAGATGGGGGTAGTTTATTTTAGTATGAAATTTAGTATTAAAGTTTGAGTTGTTTGGAAATATGTGTATATCAACAAACATAAATATTCATAACAATATATGTATAAAATTAGATGTGAAAAGATATATAAAACTATATGTTCTAAAAAGGGTAAGTTATAATGTGAGTCAAATGAATATACTTTTTGATATTAAGGGCATATGGGATATATCATTTAAAGTTATAAACAATTGTACATGCAAATATAGTATTCACAATTGCATAAAATATTCAAGATACACAAAATTCTCATTAGTATGCTTTTATGGGAGATACTGTTTAGGTATAAGAATGAGGACAATGTTAGTATTAAATTTGGGTTTGTTTTAGGGTTAGTGTTATAGAATGAATAAGTACATCAAGAAACATGAATATAAGAACATACATGAAAATATTAATGAAAACACATGTAAAAATACATGTTCTGAAGTAGGATAGAGTAGAATGTGAATCATGTGTACACCATTTTTAAAATTGAAATGCATGTATATATCAAATAAATGAATATATAATAATATGTATGCAAATATTCCATTGATAATTTAAAATACAAATCAAAGTACACATAAATATCCATACTACTCTACATAATTTGATGTAAATTATTGTCAGTTATTGAGTAAGTTTACAAATACTTTTACTTAAGGTTAGAGTTAGGGTTAGGGTTAGTGTGTGAATATGTGTATTGGGAAAAATGAATATTCATAGCATTGTATGCATGAAAATATGTATGAAAATATATGTATTCTAAAAAATGAAGAGTATAAAGTGAGTAATATAAGCACACAGTTTTTAACTTGATGTATGATATAGCATGAGTTAATATCTAATAATGTATATGTAAGTACATCATTGAAAATTTAATATACAAATCAAAATACAGATAAATACACATATCACTATATAGGGTTGTATGTAAAATTAGGATTAGGTGTCAGGGTAAATTCTGGGTTGTTTTAATATTAGGGTGAGGGACTGAAAATCTATATCAGGAAACAGAGCTATTTAAAAGATGTACCTGACAAAATAGGTATGAAAACATATATGAACATATAGGTACTGGAACAGAGAAGGGTATATTGTGAGTCATACAAACACACTTTTATTTTATTTGTGGAAGCATGGATATATCATATAAATGAATATATAATTATTTATATGCAAATATACAATAGAAATTGAATATGTGTCAAAATGCAGATAAATAAACATATGACTATATATGCTTTTTGTAAAATTAGATTTTGGTATACGGATAACATTTGGGTAGGTATTAAATTTTCAGTTGGTTAGAAATTAGGATTAGGGAATGAACATGTTTGTATATCAAGGAACTTGAAATATCACATGAAAGTATGAGTGAAAATATAAATATGAATGTAAACATATATGTTATCAAAAAAGAATGAGCATAAGATAAGCCATGCATTTACACATTTTTCTTTAGGAGATGCTTGGATATACCATATGTTGAACATAAAATTATACATGGGCAAATATACTATAGATAATTGAATATACATCAAAAGACACAAATATTTATATTACTATACAAACTCTTATGTATAATCAGGTTCAATTATAGGCATAACAGGCATAACTCATACCAAATTTTGAGTTGGGATAGGATTAGATTTAGGGAATGAATATTTATATTGGTAAACATGAATATTCATGTTTCAATATTAATACACATCTTTTCAACTTGAGGCTGCATGGATACAACTGAATATGTAATGATATATGCTAATACACATTTGATATTTTAATATATGTTAAAATGCACATAAATCTGCATATTAGTATAAGCACTTTTATGTAAAATTAGATTTCAATATTGGGGAAGGTTAGCGTTAGAATTCAAGTTTGTGTTTTTTTAGAATTAGAATTCATTTTTTTGTTGGATTGGGGTTAGTGTTAGAAAATTAATATGCATATCAGTAAATGTAAATTTCATAACATTTTATGTGCAAAAATATGTTTGAAAACATATATAAATGTATGTTTTCTGACACAGGATATTTTACAATGTTAGTTATAAGAACATACTTGGGAGTTTCTCAGCCTCGTCCTGCGTGGATGAGGAAAGGGTTAATTGTCAGAGAATGATGTTGGCTGTTTATCATTTAATTACTCACAATCTTATCTACTTAATAAACACACAAGAGTCAATACTCTTTTTAAATGAGAGGGGGTGTGTTGGGTCTGGCCATACCAGCCCTGGCCTCTAACAACAACTTTGGTGATCTAAAGGGCTCTGGAAACACTGACATTCCAATATTCCAGGTGCAGTTTTTAATTTCCCAGACTCTGATGGCCTCCATTTCTCAAAATGACCATATTCCCTATTCTATGTTAAGGGCCTGTTCTCAGTCCTTGCTTCAACTAGAGAAGAACATTTCAAATGCAAATTACAGATGTCCTGTGCTAACTTATCCTCCTTTGACTTTGAATGTTTTCAAGTCTTCTGAATAGAGATTTTCCACCTAAACTTCAGTATCTTTTTGTCCATGGGGAATTGCTTAACTATCAAAAACTTTTAAAATATGTTCCCAGAAGACATGAGGTACTGGAGGATATTTCTGACTCTTAGATTTATAGGTCTTAATAGAATTTCTAAGTCCCATGATTAAATCTCCCAAAGTCCATAAATCAACCTCTTAATCCAAATAAAAACAAGTTTCTAATACAGTCCAAATTCTCTTTACATTTTCAACCATACTCATAGGCATATTTTTAAAATTCCCATAACCTTCCATGGTGCTTCCAATCCCTGTGCTATATCTCTTCTCATCTTGGTGACTGTGCCTGAGCACGGAGCAGTGCAGCTTCTATTTCCTGCCACTCCAACATTTGACATGGTTCTGTTGTAGTAGAGAATCTGAACCTTGACATGGTTCTGTTGATTGTCCTCCCTCTTGGTGACCACAGGCATGGCCTGTGTCCATGTGTAGTGGCTTTTTATTATTAATAATCAATATATCATTAGAAACTTAGTGGAAAACATTGGGAAGGTTTTTACTGTATTGGGACACAAAATAGTGCACAATGAAAATTTAGAAGTAATACAAAGATAAAATATATGAAAATAAACAATTGTGGCTGTGCTTGAGTTTAAAGGAGACTGTGATTGCTTTAGTATAATAATAGATGGATAAAGAGGCATCCCTCTGAACTTGCATGGGTGTTTAGCCTTTGTTGCTTTCCTAGTTTCAAGAGTTGATTCTAGAGATACTTTACATAAAAAAACCATTTAGGTTACTCATGAATATAATTTGTGCTTATCCTATGTTTAGTCTAATTATTTGAGAATCAGAGAGATACTTTACATAATGAAAACATTTAGGTTAGTCATAAATATAATTTGTGCTTTTCCTATGTTTAGTCTAATTCTTTGAGAATCAGAATATGATTGTAGCCTGCCATTATATGAAATTAGAATAGAATAAATATTAACTATAAGTTGATTTCTTTGCCCTTTAGTAATAGTAAAAACTTTTCACTGTTAAACACTGATGTTCATGGTGGGGGTGGTTTCTCAGAAAATCCAATGATGTGTTTGTTCTGAAGGTTAAAGGCTGGCAGATCATGGTGCCCTCAGTTTATCTGGGAGACAAGGTTGTTTTAGTTTAGCTGGTAGTTGAGGTTGTTTTAATCTAGTTAGGATATAATGTTGTTTGGGTCTGGACTATCTAGAGATTGTGTGTTGAGAAGAAACATAGATTGTACTTTTGAAGGTTTTTCTTGTTTTAAACTAACAAAAATTATATAATCATAACTAAAGAAAAATATCTATGAAAATACTGGCAAAAAAAATAAAGACAGATTCAGCCTCAGAACACTTGGTGTCTCTGTGGGCTGTTTCTCCACTGCGCCAAAGCCTTCCATCCACCTATGACTCCCGACCACTGCTAGGGCTGGACCCTAGCAGAGTAGCTATGTTCTTTAGTAGACTTTCCCATCCTCCCAGTCCAGGGGCAGAAATCATGCTATTTCTGGAGGTCTGGAAACTGTGGGGGGGACACACAAACTTAAACCAGGAAAATTGTTAAGTAATTTCTCCTCCTAAAGTTACAGATTTTCTCTGAATTCCTGATTAGGATCTTTTTTCCCCAGGATTCTAAAGTTTTGCACCTTTATCAGTCAAGCTAGTTCTCAGTTTCATACAGGTCACACGGAGGCAGGCAGAAATGACTGATTGAGTCTGTAGCCTTTAAAGTGATTAGTTCTCTGTTTACAGTTCAAGAAGAGTAGAAGTTGTGTTCTTTCCACTGAATTTTCACTCTGGCTAAGTATTGATTATACCTGAATAAATTTTACTTCCCTCTCCATGCAGAGCAATTCCTCAGGACTAATGTCATGTAATTAAATAATTCCATTTTCTTTTCTACTACTAAACTTATTCACATGTGCACACTTCCCACTGGAAATGGGGTAACAACTTAACTATAATTTTTCTTGTAAAATTTTCTCAAACATTCCCTGTTCAGGTGCCAAATGTGGGGGTCACTCAGTGAAGTCCCCCATGGATGAGAAAATGTTTAACTGCAAGATGATGATGTTGTTTGTGTAGTGATCAATTACCCATAACCTTATCTACTCAATAAACACACAAGAACCAATACTCTTTTCAAATGAAAGGGGGTGTGAAGGATCTGGCTATAACAGCTTTGATCTCTAATATCATGGAATGGCCCTACTCTCTTTTACATTTAGACACACAGGTAAAGGGGGCCAAGACCAGGAGGAGCTTCTTCTGTGATGGACAGGATAGGGTGGAAGTAAGGAGGACAATCCTTTAGGGGAAATAGGAAACCATCTGATTCTGGTAGGTGAGGATGGCTTCCCACAAACATACTTTTTCAAAATTTGAGATGCATGGATATATCATATAAATTAACCTATAATAAATTATATGCAAATATAAAATTTAATAATTGAATATGTAAATCAAATTAACAATATATAACTATACAAATTTTTACATCAAATTAGATCAACGTATAGAAGTAAGGTTACAGTTATAAATTTTGAGTTTTAAGGAACAAACATGTCTATCTTTACATATGAATATTAATAAGAATGTACAGTGAAAATATATATGAAAACATATAAACAAAATTTTGAAATAGAGAAGGGCCTAGTGTGAATTTTGTAAATCCACTTTTTAAATTTAGGGATAGACTCTTAAAATACATACATGAATGTATAATATGTATACAAATATTTTTAACTGAATATATTAATCAAAGTACACATCAATAATCACATTATCACATGTAGTTTTATTTTAAATTAGGTTGTTATCCACACAATATTAGGATTAGTATTAAATTTTTTATTCATTTCCATACATGGATAAGGATTGGATATATATGTTCATGGTGGAACATGAATATTCATAAGCATCTACATGTGAAAATATATATGAAAACTTATATATATGATTTGAAATAGGGAATGGTTTAATATGAGATATATAAATACCTATTTTTAAAAATCTGTATGCATGGATAAATATGTATGTGCATATACAATTATATGTATGTAAATATCCCAGTGATATTTGAAGATACAAGTCAAAATACATAGAACTATTCTTATTACTATAAGTGCATTGTTCTACCAGTTTGTGTATTGTTCATGAATTGAGGTTGAGGTGTAAGTTAAAGAGCTGAGAGGTCTGCAGAAGAGCAGGGTCACCAAACAGTTTGAACTTGGATTTACTCACTCTGTTCTCAATGAGAATGTGTTAGTTTGCATTTGCATGAATAAGCACAAAATGTAAGTGCTTTACAGCAACAGCTGAAACAGTTTCAATTCAAACTGAATCACTGAAATTGGGAGAATGTTCCCAGCAGAAAAATGCAGGGGAAGAGTTTTCTTAAAATGTTTCACAAATGGATTTCAAAGAGACTTTGTGTAATTGATCATCCTTACAGTCCCACCTGCCTTCCAGACATTTGTGCTCAAATCTACAAGAGCTCTTTTGTTAGACAATTTTGTGAAATAGGACTGAAATGATGTTTGAATGTGCTGAATGAAAAGAGCTTACAAGTGCTGAGTAGGGGCAAATCCAACAAGCAGTTTTAATATAGAGGAACTCACCGTATTCAATGAGCACCTTGTGTTTTGCATTTGGATCAATTAGTACAAGATTTATTGCTTATAAGCAATTTAAGAAATGGTTTCAAAACAAAGCCATTGTCCCATTGTTAATTGGCAGTGCATTCCAAAGGGCACTTGCCATTGAAGAGTGCTTGCTGAACTAGGGATTTCAATGATTCCTTGGGATAACAGTTCCCTGAATGGCCCCATGTTGATCCCTGTGGCTTGTGCTTATAGTTGCAAGAGCTTTCTTTTTCTACCATTTTGTGTATTGGTCATTAGAAGTGGCTTAAATGTGTAGGCTAAAAAGAGCTTCGAATGCATGCAGAGGACAGGGTTAGCAAACAGCTTCAACATGAAGACACTTACTCTTTTTCAATAAGAATATGTTGATTTGCATGTTGTTGAATAAGCAGGAAGCATAAAGTCTTTCAAGCAGCTGAAGAAACAGTGTCAACTTATACTGTATATTTCAAAACCATGAGCACATTCCCAGCAGACAACAGCACTTGAAGAGTTTTCTGAAAATGTTTTACAAAAGGGATTCAATGAGACTTTGTGAATTTGATCATCCTCATAATCCCACTTGACTCCCAGACATCAGTGCTACTATCTGCAAGATCTCTCTTGATAGACCAATTTGTGTAATAGGACTGAATTGATGTTTGAAGGTGCTGATTGAAAACAGCTGACAAGTTATGAGGATGAGAAGATCCAGCAAGTACCTTCAATGTAGATGCACTCAATCTGTTCTCAATGAGTACCTAGTGTTTTACATTGGGATCATTTAGATTATACCTTAATTGTTTACCAACAAGTAAAGAAATGGTTTCCTTTCAAAGTTGTTGTAACATTGCTAAAGGCAGTATATTCCAAAATGGATTACATTTTATTAGAACAACATGCCACTGGGAGTCACTCACTTGGGCTTCACTTCCACCTTCAAGTGTGAGACTATGATTGTCTTGAATCTTTGACACAAGCCTCTTTTGTTGCCATGGAAAGCATGACACCATCATGCTGTCATTCTACCTCTCTGTGACATCAGGAGGTATCTGCAGGATTGCCAGGATGCCACAGCAAGCACTCATCAATGGTTATGTTACCTAATGCCCAGAAACAACCCCAGGGGACAGACACCACATGTCCCCTGCTATGAGATCCTGAAACACCCTGCCTTTCAATCCTAGGTTGCCAGACACCAGCTGGTTCCACTTTGCTTATTTTATCTGTATGGTTTTTGGTATCATTTTACAAGAGTAATGATAACCATGTTAGGCATTTATCTGAGGAAGATCAAAACCAGGATAGTTGGATTTTGAATGGAAGTGAAGGATATAAAGTTGAATGGAAGTACTTTCTGAATGCTATTCTCAGTGCAATGATTCCTGAGAGAATTTGCAGCAAACAGAACAACGGAGAGTTTGAAAATTTGTTGAGGGCTTTTTCTTCTGCCTGCATATATTGTGCCTGTTTTCACATATCCCATGAACCTTTAACTCTTTACTTCGTATATTTATACTTAGAGACACCATCTGCATAATTTGCTTAGACCTTTCATAATTTAGGGAGACTGGATTTGCACTGCAGATAGACCTGCCTCAGATGGATCCCTGTCCCTGAAATGATAGGGAAGATCCAACACTTCTACTTCTCCATTTGTTTGACCCAAGTAACTACTGATAAAATTTTTTTTTAAGGAAATGTTCAGGTTGAAGAATCAGAGTGGTGAGAAAATTAGTTGATTTTGGTCATAAAGGCTGAGGATTCAGGTTTGAATTAACCACAAAATTTTCTTATATAATAATGACTTGAGCATAGAATATTTCCCAAATGTGCCTGTCTCTTCTCTTGCCCCAGAACCCCTGAATCCCCCCAAAATTTGTCTGCTCAGTGTTCTACTATCAACCTTTTCATGCTTAAAACCAGGGGTAAATTTTTCTCTCATAACATCTAATATGACAGTGGGAGTTGACATGTAAATAGACTTGATTGTTACAAATGTGAAATTAAAGTTCGCTAGAAAGTGTTTGAATTGATTTTGGTATGGTTTTCCTGTAAAACATTTAATCAAGGGAGACTGGAAAGAATCTAGTAACTGACATACAGAGTCTCTTCAGATTATCCATATCCCTCAATTTCAACATTTTCTCCTCTGGTAAATCAATTGAATAGATCACGGTTGGAAAAGCAGTAATATTAAGTGGAAGTTCATTCCAAAGAGTTTTCAGAACAAGCCTGGGGTATGAGTCCACTGGTGTAAGAGTCCTCTGGAATAAGACTAGGTCTTCCTTGAGATGAGGCAACTCTCAGGAACTGATACGTTTTTCATTCTCATGAAAAAGTTGATGTGAGGATTAAATCATCAAGTTTTTGAAGAAGAAAGATGATCACCAGGAGTTAATGACATGAAATTCAAAAGGTCAACTACAGTAGTATTTGGGGATTTGCAACCTTTAGGGGCACACTGCCAGTCTCTGGTCAAATGAAGTGGACTGAGACACTTGGGCATGTTCCATGTAAACCTAAATGTCAACTGAGAAACACAGAGTTGATGACAAAAGAGCTTCTCTTCTCACTGTCTTTTCTCACTCTGTTCTGCATTGAATTGGGAAGATATAATTTTCCTAAAAGAATTTAGTGAATTGATGCTGAGGACTACTTATCTTACTTTCTACTGATGTCAAACAGGAGTCACAGCAGGAATTTACAAGCCGGTTTCCCTGAATCATAGCAGATCCAGTCTCAACTCTAATGAAGCATTTTTATAGATATTTGCTTATTTTGATGCACATTCTTAAACCATGATGTGTACAATTTGGTGTAGAAGTGGTTTTCTCACATTGAACATGGTTCTGTGGAAAATTTTGACTGTGCTTTTTAGGTAAGGAATCACACAAGAACACCTATTTGAAAGAATGCACATTTAAGGAACAAAATCTGAGAAATTACGTATGCCATGACGTTATAGTAGATATAACCAATTAAAAGAAAAAAATTGCATTTTATAAATACTTTAGCATCTGTATTTCATGGCCAATTACTCTAGTCACATGTTTAGTTATTTAAAATTTTGTTTTTGAAATCCAGTATTTGACCATATTGGTTCTTCATTTTTGTATTTTAGCAGTGATTATTTTGCTTGCAACTCTGATGATGTGATGCATTATTTATTTCAGCAGCCATCATTCATTCCTTAATTTCCAATTCAATACTTGTGTAAATTTAGGTTTTGAGTGCACAAGCCATGGTGACAGGAAAGCTTTTCCTCAAAGGTCATGTGCCAGATATGCAAAATAAGCGTATGTGTTATCTGATGTCCATTATGAGCAACAGGAAAGAGCCATAAATTTTCAAGTCCCTTCAAGATAAGTTATTGTCAGTAGGTATTTTTGTTTACAATTGATCTGTCAATTCCTTCTTGCTGTTTTATATAGTATTTTGAAACTGAAGGATGTCCTGGTATATTTGTGGAGATAAGTAACAATGACAAATTTTCTGTTCACTGAAATTAGCTTTTCATTTCCAAAACCCTTCTGTTTTTAGATCCCACAGAAAGTCCTTTTCTCTTGATTTTTTTTAATATTCAAATGTGAAACTTTGTACTATTCCTCTCTTTCAGTATTATGTACCTGAAAATATGATATTATGGTCTGCAACACTGCTCATCACATATCTATTATGCACTTTTTTGATACATCACATTCACTTTTTTTGGAATATCTTAGTGCCAGGTTCTGTGATGATTGAATGTACTCTGCATCCTCCCCCAGGGGATATTTAAAGGACCCTTGGCATTGTCATAGTGAGTCTCTTGTTACAGGCAGTAGTCAAGTCAAAAGGATGAACTTCATTTCAAAATGGTTTGGCTAGATATTTCTGCAATAAGGGATGAGTTGAAAGGTCCCTTGGAAACTGAGACCAAGTGATTTCGTGGTTGTAGCCAAGTTGTGGGGCAGTAGCTAAGGAGTTATTCCCTGGCAGGTGGAGTGTGCAGAGAACATCTTGGTTCAGTTTCTAGATTGATCCTGAACTCTATCACACACACGAAATGACTCACTCCCTTCTGTCCTTAATAAGGATCACATCAACAACCCACCACCACGTAAAAGTGAAAGATAATTTGTTGCAGGTGTCACCTGTTTTGGCATTCTAAGAAAGGGGGTAATCCCACCAGTTGGTGTGATGTTTCCCAGCTCAATCATCACCTAACCTACTGTGCTGCATTGGATGTTCTTTGCCTTCAGCTACATCAGCCATCATTTCATGAGGCTGCTTGCTCCCTCTTCCAGTTTCTTGGGTGAACAAATTTTAAGATGCTCCCTGTTCCAAACATGCAGGAGAGGAGGACAATTTCAATGGGGAGTATGCATTGCTGTATGATCCAATTCTCCTACACATTCCCACCCCAGGTCCCCAGTGAGTGGGGGACAATTGTGTGCAATTGGATAGAGGTGTCCAGTTGGAGAGCTTGCCTGTTTTAGTCCAATGAGAAGAGCACAACCTATTGGACCTGGAGTGTCGTGCAGGCTTTTAGGCTTCTGTGGGGTCCTTTGTCCTGAGAAGATATGGATTATTCCTAGGCTCTTGGGTTAAAGCCCCCCACATCTGACTCTACTTCATCTGTGTGAAGAACACAGAATTACATTTCTGGAATACAACAGACTCCTGGGCCTCACTCCCTTTGTCTTCCCTCATACGTTCATGGATGAGTCAGTCCTTGTCTTGAATCTTGTTCTGATGTGTCCAGGATTAGATGCCTCTCAGTTTGCCTTGGAAATCATGACCTCATTGTATGGTCATTCCACTTTTCTGTGTGATCATGAGTACCTGCAGAGTGGCCAGGATGTCACAGTAGGCACTCATTGGTGCACATGTTGATCAAGGTACAGATAACTCCTGGGGTGAGAAACCATGTGCACTCTATAAGCTATAAAGCCGCCCACCTCTTCCGTTACAGGAATTTCTGGCCTCCCCATCACCTGTCAGTCTACACTCTGTCCGCCTCTTAAGTTACAGAAATTTCTGGCTTATGCTGCCACCATCTTCCTGCCCCCCACATTATGTTCTAACATGCTATTGATTCATCACTCAGCCTGCAAGAATTTTCCTCTGCGATTGGTTCCTTTCAGCCCAGGAGATTCCAATATCTGGGAGAAGCCATACACCATCTTTCTCTGTTTTAACCCTTCTTTTCTCCCTGAGTGGACCACATAAATAAAGTCCCTTGTGAGAGATCTCGTGTCTGTGGAGCTTTTTTCTGGGAGCTATCGGCGAGCCACAACTGCCCCTAACATCTGGTGCTGCATTATGCATTTTTTATTTTTCCTAACACACTCTCTTTCTGGAGTCTGGAACCCCCATGCCCTTTAATCCCAAGTAGCAGGGTGCCAATTGGTTCCACTTTGAATATAGTAGCTGCCCTATGTTTTGCTGTCATTCCATAGGATCACAATTAACTAAGGTAGGCATTTCTTCAAGAAGCATCAAAGTATGGATAACACAATTTTGAATAGAAGTGAATGATTGAAAGTTCATTGAAAGTGATATTTTGGAAACTAGTTTCATGAACATGATTTCTGAGAGTCTTTGCAACAAGAACAGGTGGAGGTTTGATAATTGGGTGAGATTTTATTGTTTCATCTGCCAGCAGACATGATAACACAGTTAATCATTGACAAGTCCTACTTCCTCATTGTGAAGTATGATGCCAGAGAATAAAGCCAAGGCAAGTATATTAAACAGATTTTATTTAAAAGTAGTAAAACAAACTTCTTCCTGTAGGGAGAAGGGGGCCATAGTTGATGTTGTAAAATCCAAGAAGTGAGTATACCCAGCATCTTTCATAGATTAAGCTCTTTTTTATTCTCCTGTTTTCTCACCCCTTGTCCCTCTCTTTCATCCCTAGTTGAGTAAACCCTGGGTAATTCATGAGATGATAAAAAGGTCAGAAGCAGGTGGGCAAAGGGGTGGAGCCAAATGAAGCCCTGGGAAATTAATTAGCAAGGTGTTGCCTGAAATTTTTTCAAAAAGAATGGTAAGGACAGATAAATTTGGTAATCAAAGGGCTCTGGAGGTTTTCCACATTCCATTCCATGTTCCATTCTCCTAGGGGTATTCTCCAAATTCCCAGATGCAGATAGTATTCATGCCTATATTTTCTCAATTTTACTTGGTTTTCTATTTCTACACAAAATGCATGTCCTCATTTCTGACTTCAGATATTTTGTCTAGGTTCACCTATCCCACGAGTCATCACATTTTCCCTTTGTATATGTATATTAATAGACAGTGTCTGGTTAAATTGCTTATGCTTTCCTTAATTTAATGAACCTGACTTTGTAATGGAGAACATTCTCCCTCCTCCTCCTCTATCCATGAGTTGATAGGCAAGATCCAGAACCTACAATGGGTTGTAATTTTTTTCCATGTACCTAGTGATTAGAATTCTTTAGAGGAAAAGTCCAGGAGGAGGAGCCAGAGTGGGACAAAAATGAATTGGAGTTCAGTTTGGAATTCAAATATCTTATTTATCTTATAATGACCTGTGCATATAATTTTTCCAATATGCCCTACCTCTCCTCCTGCCCCAGGCTGCCACATCTAACTTAGAAAATTATTTGTTCAGAGTTCAGATAGAACCCCTTTTATTCTTAAAAAGACAGTGGTAAATCT
This sequence comes from Sciurus niger, assembly GCA_020740815.1. NCBI lineage: Eukaryota > Metazoa > Chordata > Mammalia > Rodentia > Sciuridae > Sciurus > Sciurus niger. The sequence goes on from JAHUXG010003507.1 coordinate 193,608, forward strand.
TTCTCAGATGACAAACCCAGGACTGTGGGTCTTGACATGCTGTTGGGGGAAACAGAATGGTCAAGATGAAGTAAACAGTAATTGAGAGGAGGAGAACCTCATTTTAAGCTTGTGGGACCAGAGGAAAAATAGCTCTAAATTGTGAGCCCTGATCCACATTTTCTCACAATGTTATAGGTTATTAGATGCCATGTTAGACCCATTCTATCATTGGGACTATTTCCTCTTTAACAAAAAAATTTCTAATCTATGCAATTGAAGGCCTTGTTCAGGGTCTCAATCATAAAGCATGGTCACAGAACAGATAAGAAGAAACTGCTATTTTCACAGACATCTATTATATTTCAGGAGGGAGTAGTCAGACTTTTAGGGCAGTTATTGACAAAGTAAGGACCCGTAGTTAATTAGGCCACCTGGAGAAATGCTAAGACAGGGGAGAGGAACTGACATCTTGCCCAACCATTGGACATTTACCATAATGTCTTAATAATATATATTCCCAAATGGGTCTGATATTTCAATCATATTTTCCCCCCATTTATACCCTTTTCACCCTCTTAGGTCATCATCTCTGTTCATCCCCTCCATGTTAATCCATGATCAAAGTGCTCTCCTAAATTTTACATTTAACTAATGGCAAAATGTAGAGATCAATGGTTAATTAGGTTCCGTGGAGAAAGGCTAATGGAGGGGAGGAAAACTGACCCCTTCCTAAGGCGTTGGACTCTTACCATAATATATTTGTATTTTCATTTCACAACAGGTATGGTTTTGCCATCACAATGCAACTAATGCTGTTGGCAGGGTTGTTTTCAAATGTGAAATTACAAATTGATTGGAAAGTGATTGATTTTTTTTTCCCCCTCTGGATGGTGTTTTTGCAAAGCTTTTCATAGATAAAACCAGAAAAGAATCCACTCACCTGACATACTGAGCCTCTTCAGATAATTCAAATCTTTTGACTTCTCAACATTTTCTTATCTGTTAAGTGAAGGAAATGGAACATTGTTGGAAAAGTCATAGTTTTAAGTATAAATTCATTGTAATGAGTTTTTCCGCATGAAGCTGTGGTGGGAGCCAGTCATGTTTCCACAGTGACCTAAAAATTTTAAGAGTAGATATTGGTGGAGATGAGGCATCCATCAGAAACTGATAGGTTATGTAATTTTCATAAAAATGTTGATGTGGGTTTTAAATCAGAAAGTCCTTGAAGAAGAAATGATGCTCACCAGAAATTGACATAAAATTCAAAATGGCAACTGCTGTAATATTGGGGAATTTGTAGCCTTTTGTAGCAGACACCCAGATGCTAAATAAATAAACTGAACTGTTACTTCTGGGTATGTTACAAGTCAAGTTCAGTGTCCGCCAGGAGACCTGGAGTTGATGACAAAAGAGAGCTATTATTTCCACTGTGTTTTCATACTTGTTCTGCTTTGCATTTGGACGATGCCATTTTCTTTTAGGAATAGACTGATTTGGGACTGAGTACTTATGCTAACTTCTACTGATGTCACTAAGCAGCCACAGTGATAATTTAAAAACTCGTTTTTCTGTATCACTACAGGTGAACTCTCAACCCTAATGAAGCATTTCTATAGATGTTGATAATTTTGATGTATGTTCTTAAGGCATGCTGTGTAGAATTGGGAGTAGAAAGCGGTTTTCTGATTTTGACCATGTTTCTGTGGAAAATTTTGTTTTTTCTATTTAGGGTAAGGCACCACAAAAGTATACCTAGTTGAAATAATTTACATTTAAAGAATGAAATCAGAGACATTAGGTATGCCAAAACTTTGAGGTCAATATAGCAAATTAAAAGAAAAAAATGTATTCTCTATTTCAAGAGCAAATGTTTTAGTGTTGCTTTTCCAAAGTTGTACTTGTGTAAATTTAGGTGCTTGGTTGCAGGTGCCATGGTGATAGGAAAGACTTACCCCATAGTGTATATGCCAGAAAAGCTAAATCAGCATATGGGTAATCTGATATTCATAGCAAGCAACAGAAATGAGCCATAAATTTTCAAGGTCATTTATGTACTTTTAAGGTGAGCAATATTCAATAATTATCTTTGCTTACTGAATGATCTAGAAATGCCCTCTTGCTGTTCCATTATAGTATTTTGAACCTAAAAGATATCCTGGTACTTTTGGGGAGACCAATAACAATGACAATTTTTTCTTTAGTGTCTGTTAACTGAAGTTTGTTTTTCATTTCCAACACCCTATTGTATTCTAACTACGCCCCTTTTGTATATTCAGCTTTAACTTTCTCTAAAATTACATCCTTTTAGTCTGAGGTTTGAGTCAAGATGATATTCATCATGGAAAAAAAATTGTGCTCACCACATCATTATATAACACTTGTTTGATCTATTACATAAACTTTTTTAAAATTTTAATTTATTTTTATTGTAAGCAAATGGGATACATGTTGTTTCTGGTTGTACACGGAGTAACAGCATATCATTTGTGTAGTCATACATTTACATGGAGTAATGATGTTTGATTCATTCTGTTATTTTTCCTTCCCCCCACCCCCACCCCTCTTTCCCTCTATACAGTCCCTTCTTCCTCCATTCTTGTCCCCCTTCCACTCCCCACTATGGGTCATCATGTGCTTATTAGTGAGATCATTTGACTTTTGGATTTTTGAGATTGGCTTATCTCAGCATGATATTCTCCAATTTCATCCATTTGCCTGCAAATGCCATAATTTTATTATTCTTTAGAGCTAATACTCCATTGTATATATATACAACAGTTTCTTTATTCATTCATCAATTGAAGGACATCTTGGTTGGTTCAACAGTTTGCCTATTGTGAATTGATCAGCTATAAACATTGATGTGGCTGTATCTCTGTAGTATGATGACTTTAAGTCCTTTGGGTATAGGCCAAGGAGTGGGATAGCTGGGTCAAATGGTGAGTTGATTTCAAGTTTTCTAAGAAATCTCCACACTGCTTTCCAGAGTTTCTGCACTAATTTGCAGCCCCACCAGCAATGTAGGAGTGTACCTTTTTGCACACATCCTGGCCAACACCTATTGTTCCTTGTATTCTTGATAATCGCCATTCTAATTGGGGTGAGATGGAATCTTAGTGTAGTTTTGATTTGCATTTATCTTATTACTAGAGATGTTAAACATTTATTCATATGTTTGTTGAATGTTTGTAGATCTTCTTCTGTGAAGTGTCTGTTCATATCCTTAGCCCATTTGTTGATTGGGTTATTTGTATTCGTGTAGATTTTTTTGAGTTCTTTATTTCTTCTGGAAATTAGTGCTCTATCTGAAGTCTGAGTGGCAAAGATATTCTCCCACTCTGTAGGCTCTCTCTTCGCATTGCTGATAGTTTCCTTTGCTGAGAGAAAGCTATTTAGTTTGAATCTAATTGTTAATTCTTGCTTTTATTTCTTGTGCTATAGGAGTTCTGTTAAGGAAGTCTGATCCTAAGCCAACAAAGTGAAGATTTGAACCTACTTTTTCTTCTATAAGATACAAGGTCTCTGTTCTGATTTCGAGGTCCTGGTCCATTATGAGTTGATTTTTGTGCAGGGTGAGAGATAGGGGTTTAGTTTCATTCTGTTGCATGTGGATTTCCAGTTTTCCCAGCACCAATTGTTGAAGAGGCTATCTTTTCTGCATTGCACATTTTTGCACCTTTGTCTAGTATGAGAAAATTGTATTTATTTGGGTTTGTGTCCCTGTCTTCTATTCTGTACCATTGATCAACCTGTCTATTTTAGTGCCAATACTATGCCATGTTTGTTACTATTACTTTGTAGTATTTTGAAGTTCTGGTATTGCGGTACCCCCTGCTTCATTCTTCCTGCTAAGAATTGCTTTAGCTATTCTGGGTTTCTTATTCTTCCAGACGAATTTCATGATTGCTTCCTCTATTTCTGTAATGTATATCATTGGTATTTTATTTGGAATTGAATTGAATCTGTATAGCACCTTTGGTAGTATGGCCATTTTGACAATATTAATTCTGCCTATCCAAGAACATGGGAGATCTTTCCATCTTCTACGGTGTTCTTTAATTTCTTTCTTCAATGTGTTGTAGTTTTCATTGTAGACATTTTTTACCTCTTTGGTTAGATTGATTCCCAAGTAGTTTATTTTATTTTTTTTTTGTGGCTATTGCAAATGGGGTTGTTTTCCTCATTTCCCTTTCAGATGTTTGGTCATTTGTGTTTAAAAATGCTTTAGATTTATGGGTGTTGATTTTATAGACTTGTTTTGGTGAATTCATTAATGAGTCTAGAAGTTTTCTGGAGGAGTTTTTTTGGATCCTCTTAGTATAGAATTATGTCATCAGCAAATAGTGACAGCTTACGTTTCTCTTTTCCTTTTCATATCCCATTAATTTCTTTAGTCTGCCTAATTGCTCTGGCTAGAGTTTCGAGGACCATGTTGAATAGAAGTGGTGAAAGAGGACATCCCTGTCTTGTTCCTGTTTTTAAATGAAATGATTTCTGTTTCTCTCCATTAAGAATGATGTTGGCCATGGGTCCACACAAATAGCCTTTACAATGTTCAGGTATGTTCCTACTGTCCCTATTTTTTCTAGTGTTTTGAGCATGAAGGGGTGTTGTATTTTGTCAAATGCTTTGTCTGCATCAATTGAAATAACCATATGATTCTTATTCTTAAGTCTATTGATATAATGGATTATGTTTATTGATTTACAGATGTTAAACCGTCCTTGCATTCCAGAGATGAACCCCACTTGATTGTGGTGCACAATTTTCTTAATATGTTTTTGGATATGGTTTGCCAATATTTTGTTAAGGATCTTTGCATCTATATGCATCAAGGATATTGGTCTAAAATTTTCTTTCCTTGGTGTGTATTCTCCTGGTTTGGTTACGAGGGTGATATTAGCTTCATAGAAAGAGTTTGGTAGGGTACACTTTTTTTCTATTTCCTGGAAAACATTGAGAAGTATTGGAATAAAATCTTCTTTGAATGTGTTGTTGAACTCAGCTGAGAATCCCTCTGGTCCTGGGCTTTTCTTGGATGGTAGGTTTTTAATGGCTTCTTCTACTTCATTGCTTGATATTGATCTGTATAAATTGTGTATGTCCTCCTGGTTCAGTTTGGGAGGAGCATATGTCTCTAGAAATTTGTCAATGTCTTCGGTAGTTTCTATTTTGTTGGAATAAAGATTTTCAAAGTAGCTTTTCATTACGGTCTGTATCTCAGTGGTGTCTGTCGTGCTATTTCCTTTTATATCACAAAGTTTTGTAATTTCTGTTTTCTCTCTCCTTCATTGTTAGTGTGGCTAAGGGTTTGTCTATTTTGTTTACTTTCTGAAAGAACCAACTTTTTGTTTTGTCAATTTTTTGAATTGTTTCTTTTGTTTCAATTTCATTGATTTCTGCTCTGATTTTAATGATTTCCTGTCTTCTACTACTTTTGCTGTTATTCTGTTCTTCCTTTTCTAGGGCTTTGAGCTGTAATGTTAGGTCAATTAGTTGTTGACTTTTCATTCTTTTCTGGAATGCACTCCATGCGATGAATTTTCCTCTTAGTACTGCTTTCATAGTGTCCCAGAGATTTTGATATGTTGTGTCATCATTTTCATTGACCTCTAAGAATTTTTTTATCTCCTTCCTGATGTTTTCTGTTATCCATGTTTAATTCAATAGCATATTATTTAATCTCCAGGTGTTGGAGTAATTTCTCTGTTTTATTTTGTCATGGATTTCTATTCTCAGCCCATTATGATCTGATAGCACACAAGGCAGTAACTATCTTTTTGCATTTTCTAAGGGCTGATTTGTGGCATAACATATGGTTTATTTTCTAGAAGGTACCATGTGCTGCCGAGAAGAAAGTGAATCCGCTCGTTGATGGATGGAATATTTTATATGTGTCTATTAAATCTAGCTTATTGATTGTGTTATTGAGTTCTATGGTTTCTTTGTTCGATTTTTGTTCGGAAGATCTTTCTAGTGGTGATAGTGGTCTGTTAGAGTCACTCAGAATTATTGTGTTGTTGTCTATGTGATTCCTGAAATTGAGAAGGATTTGTATGATGTACAGGGTTGCACCATTGTTTGGGGCATAAATATTTATGATTGTTATGTCTTCCTGATTTATGGTTCCCTTAAGCAATATGAAATGTCCTTCTTTATCCCTTCTGAGTAAGTTTGGCTTGAAGTTCACTTTATCTGATATAACGATGGAAACCCCCATCTTTTTACTGAGTCCATGTGCATGCTAGGTTATTTCTCATCCTTTCAACTTTAGTCTGTGGATTTTGTTTTCTATGAGATGAGTCTCTTGCAGGCAGCATATTGTTGAGTCTTTCTTTTTAATCCATTCTGCCAGTCTATATCTTTTGATTGATTAGTATAGGCCATTAATGTTCAGGGTTATTATTGAGATATGATTTGTATTCCCAGTCATTTGGTTTATTTTTGATTTTTATGTTGGCTTGGTTTCTCCTTTGAGTGGTTTTTCTCTAAGGTAGTTCCTCTCTTTGCTGACTTCCACTGTTGTTTTTCATTTCCTCCTCATGGAATATTTTGTTGTGAACATTCTGTAATGCAGGCTTTCTGTTTGTAAACTCTTTTAACTTTTGTTTATCATGCAAGGATTTTATTTCAACTTCAAATCTGAAGATTAGTTTTGCTGGGTATAGGATTCTTGGTTGGCAACCATGTTCTTTCAGAGCTTGAAATAATTTTTTCCAGGCCCTTCTAACTTTTAGAGTTTGGTTGAGAAGTTGGGTGCTATCCATATTGGTCTCCCCCTATATGTAATCTGATGCTTTCCTCTTGCGGCCTTCAAAATCCTATCTTTATTTTGAATGTTAGGCATTTTCATTATAATATACCTTGGTGTGGATCTGTTGTGATTTTGTACATTTGGTGTTCTGTAAGCCTCTTGAATTTGATTTTTTACTTCCTTCTTGAAGTTTAGAAAATTTTCTGATATTATTTTATTGAATAGGTAGTTCATTCCTTTGCTTTGTGTCTCTGTGCCTTCCTCGATCCCAATAATTCTTAAATTTGGTCTTTTCATGATGTCCCATAGTTGTTCGAGATTCTGTTCATGATTTCTTACCATCTTCTCTTTTTGGGCAACTTTCTTTTCTTTTTTTTGTTTATTGTAAACAACTGGGATACATGTTGTTTCTCTGTTTGTACATGGTATAAAGGCATACCATTTTTGTGTAATCTTAAATTTACATAGGGTAATGTTGTTTGATTCATTCTGTTATTTTTCCCTTCCCCCTCACCCCTCCCACCCTCTTTTCCCTCTATACAGTCCTTCCTTTCTCCATTTTTGCCCCCCTCCCTAACCCTAACGCTAACTGTAACACTAACCCTTCCCTTCCCCCATTATGTGTCATCATGCTTTATTAGCGATATCATTCGTCCTTTGGTTTTTGAGATTGGCTTATCTCACTTAGCATGATATTCTCTAATTTCATCCATTTGCCTGCAAATGCCATAATTTTATCATTCTTTATGGCTGAGTAATAATCCATTGTATATGTATACCACAGTTTCATTATCCATTCATCAATTGAGGGACATCTAGGTTGGCTCCACAATCTGGCTATTGTGAACTGAGCAGCTATGAACATTGATGTGACTGTATCTCTGTAATATGCTGATTTTATGTCCTTTGTGTATAGGCCAAGGAGTGGGATAGCTGGGTCAAATGGTGGTTCCATTCCAAGTTTTCTAAGGTGTCTCCACGCTGCTTTCCATAGTGGCTGCACTAATTTGCAGCCCCACCAGCAATGTATGAGTGTACCTTTCTCTCCACATCCTCGCCAACACCTGTTGTTGCTTGTATTCTTGATAATCGCCATTCTAATAGGGGTGAGATGGAATCTTAGTGTAGTTTTATTTGCATTTCTCTTATTACTAGAGATGTTGAACATTTTTCTATATGTTTGTTGATTGCTTGTGCATCTTCTTCTGTGAAGTGTCTATCCATTTCCTTAGCCCATTTGTGGATTGGATTCTTTGCAATCTTGGTGTAGAGTTTTAAGTGTTCTTTATAGATTCTGGAGATTAGTGCTCTATCTAAAGTATGATTGGCAAAGATTTTCCCCCACTCTGTAGGCTGTCTCTTCGCATTGCTGATAGTTTCCTTTGCTGAGAGAAAGCTTTTTAGTTTGAATCTATCCCAGTTATTGATTCTTGCTTTTATTTCTTGTGCTATGAGAGTCCTGTTGAGGAAGTCTGGTCCTAAGCCGACATGTTGAAGCTCTGGACCTACTTATTCTTCTATAAGATGCAAAGTCTCTGGTCTGATTCCGAGGTCCTTAATCCATTTTGAGTTTACTTTGTGCATGGTGAGAGATATGGGTTTAGTTTCATTCTGTTGCATATGGATTTCCAATTATCCTAGCACCATTTGTTGAAGAGGCTATCTTTTCTCCATTGTATATTTTTGGCCCCTTTGTCTAGTATGAGAAAATAGTATTTATTTGGGTTAGTGTCCTTGTCCTCTCTTCTGTACCATTGATCCACCTTTCTGTTTTGGTACTAATACCATGCCATTTTTGTTACTGTTGCTTTGTAGTAGAGTTGAAGATCTGGTATTGCAATACCCAATGCTTCACTCTTTCTTCCAAGGATTTCTTTAGCTATTCTGGGTTTTTTATTCTTCCAGATAAATTTCATAATTGCTTGATGTGTTTCTGTAAGGTATATCATTGGGATTTTAATTGGAATTGCATTGAATCTGTATAGCACTTTTGGTAGTATGGCCATTTTGACAATATTAATTCTTCCTATCCCGGGATGCCTCCCCAATGGGAGAGACTCACCCGGCGGCTTTGAGTTGGTCCCAAGTCTCTCACTATCTCCTCTTTTGAATCCTGCATTCTGAAGCAACATGAAATGTAGCCGCCCTCTAGTCTGCCATCTTGAAACCCGAGCAATTTTATTTTCAAGATTAAATATTTTGTCCTCATTGTCTGAGCTTCTGTCTTCCAAGTGGTCTAGTATTTTGGTGATGCTTTCCATTGAGTTTTTTATTTGATTCATTTTTTGCTTCATTTCAATGATTTCCATTTGGTTTTTTTGAGAGTCTCTATCTCTTTTTTGAAATGATCTTTTGCTTCCTGCACTTGCTCTTTCAACTTATTGGTATTATCATTCATTGCCTGTATTTGCTCTCTTATCTCATCTTTTGCTTCACGAATTTTCTTATCGATGTGTAATCTGAAGTCCTTTTCTGACATTTCTTCTAACATACTGTCATTGGATTCTATCAATATAGAATCTAGATTTGTTTGGATCATTTTCTTCCCTTGTTTTTTCATGTCGTTCACATATGTTCCCCTCTAGCAGTGCAGATCTGGGGTATTGCACATTTCCCCCTATAGGCTAAAGTGGCCCTATAGGTTTCCAAAACCCTTTCTTTGGGGGAGATCAATATTAACAGTGCCCAATTGAGACACTATGCAATCATAGAACAAATAGCCCCTATGAGGACAATAACTAAATTGTCATAATAAAAAAATGAGTTCAAATATTATCTTCAATAAAACAAACAGATTTGCAATAAGGTCTGCAGTTTCTAGTGGAGGACTAAGAAGATGCAGAGGGCTGTAGAATGTGGCTATTAGTGGGAAAAGAAAAGATTATACAGAATTTATAGATAATAGAAAGTGTGAGAGTGTAATCAAAAGAAATAGGATGTTAGCATGCAAAAAAGGGAGAAAGAGACTCTGAGGGAACAGGTACACAAAAGAAAAAGAGCAAGAAAAGTAAAGAAATAAAAACTTAATTTTTTTTCTATAAGGAGAAAGAAGAAAATCTAAAGTATAACAGTCATTTAGTAATGAAACTCCCCAGAGTTCAGTAGCCTGATGCATGAGAGGTAGCTGACAATGAGCATCAAGCCTCCAGCAGGCATCTGAGGATGGGATTTGCCCCACCTAAAGATCAGCTTCCAGGATTATCCAAGATAGCCACTCTGGCTTCAAAATGTGTTGAAAATTGGGGAGCTGCAACTCAGGGTGTGGACATGGTCAGCTGGGGATCCTGGAAGCGGGGTGCGGTTGGTCAGGCAATGGTTCTGGAGGTCGGGTGTGTTGGTGTGGCTGTGGGATCCTGGAGGCCAGTTGCAATCAGTTGATCTGGGGTCCTGGTGATAGGGCACAGTTAGTTGGTCTGGGGATCCTGTTGGCAGGGAGACTCAGTCGATGTGAGGGCCCCAGAGGTAAGGAGTGATCAGTTTGCCTGAAGGATCCTGGAGACGGGGCTCAGTCAGTCCACCCAGGGCTCCTATGGGACCTGGCTGTTGCTCAAATTGGTGGCAGCCACGTGTAATCCAATGCAGGTACTGTAACAGTGAACTTTCAGGCAATAGCAGGCAGCTGGTGTTCCACTGGTGGTCAGCGATCAGTTTGCTGACTGTTGTCAGATGATGGGGAGGTGAACCTTGTGCATTGGTTGATGGGTAGGTGTAAGGGAAGTGAAGGACTGGCTAGAGGCAGGCAAATGGCAGATGATAGATGCCTGACAGTGAGCATTCTGCAGTCAAAAAAGGCATCAATATGCTGGCAGAGTGCAGGTCATCACAGCAGACAAATGGGGTAAACGCCAGGGAATGGATAAGCAGCAAAAACTGCCTCACCAAGAAACAGATATCCTCTGCTTGAAACCAGAGTTATGGAGTGACAAGGAATGCAGCCTCCCTCTAGTCCACCATCTTGGATCCCTCCATCACATAAACTTTGTTGGAGAATCTTTGTGCCACGTTTTGTGGCACCAACCTCTAAACTTCATCTTCCAGAGACTGTTTAAAGCACCTCTGTCATTGTCACTGAGGGCCTTCGCCAGACAGGCAGAAGTCAGGAGAGGTAGATAAAACATTATGCCAAGACAGATTGGCCAGATATTTGTTCATGTAAAGGTGAATTAAAGGACCCCTTGGAAACTCAGTAGAAGAGAATTTCTATGTGCAACTTATTTGCAGGACTGTAGCAAGGGAGGTGGTGTCTGGAAGGAGGGGTGTACACATAATATATCTGGTCCATTCCTCTCTCTGTCTAGGAAACTATCACACATTTTCTCCCCACCTTCTCTCCTGTCTAGATATCACAGCAGCCAGTCACCTGTATTAAGAATTCAAATGTTGCAGCTTCAAGCTGTTCCCTGTTTTGACATTGTAGGAACAGTGGTACATGTCATTAGAGTTGCTGTTATATTTTCAAACTCAATTATTATATAATGCAGTGAGTTGCCCTGGATACACCCCTTCCCTCAATTGTGAACAACCATCACTCCATGTGGCTGAACTTTTCCTAGACCTGCTTCCTGAGTGAGCTAAAAGGGAGTGAGAGGATACCTGATGGATGGGGAAGGAAGGCAATTCTGCTCAAGTTGGTACTATGCTGGGTGATATTTGTGACCTTGCAGTTTCCTCCCCTCCTACCTCATTGCAGTAGATCTGGTGGGGGCAATTGCCTACAGCAGTATAGAGGTGACCAGGCTGCCAACATGCCCAATGTGCCAAAATAAAAAGAGGGCCACCTAGCAGGTCTGCAGCATAATGCAGCATGACATGTTTCAGTGTGTTCCCATGCACTGGAAGGAGCTGGATCACCAATAGGCCAATTGAGATATGCCTCCAACATATGGTGCCTCCACTTCTAGGTGAAAAGATAGGATCAATTTTCTTGAAATCAACAGGACCCTGTTGCTCACTTCCTTGGTCTTTCCTCCTACCATCACATTTGAGATGGCACTTGACTTTAAACTTGACCTTCCGTGACCAGCCACATCTCTGTTTTTCATGTTCAAGTCCTACAACTTCTTTAGTTATTCGGTCAAATATTTTGTGTTTGAAATTCAGGATCCACCTATACTGGGTCTTCATTTTTGTATTTTTCAGAGATTATCTTGTTTTGTGTAAAGCTCTGTTCATGTGCGGCATTATTTATTTTGAGAGCCATCATTTGGTGCTGCATTTCCCACTTAGTACTTGTGTAAATTTAGTTGCTTGGTGCAGGACCTTTGGTGTGGGGAAAGCATTTCCTCATAAGTCATGTGCCATAAAAGCAAAATCGGCACACAGGTAATCTGTTTTCCATTGCAAGCAACAGGAAAGTTCTATGAATTTGCAAGGGCATTCAAGTCCTTTGCAAGTTGAGATATTTTCAATAATTATCTTTGCATATCAAATGATCTCCATAGTTCTTCTTCCTATTTTGGTGTAGTAGTTTGAAGCTGAAGTATAATTTTCTAAAACCAAAAAGATGATTTTTTTTTCAGTTTCTGTTCACTGAAGTTAGGTTTTCATTAACATCACCCTTTTGTATTAGCACTTCACAGAAAATCCTCAGCTCTTCCCTTTCTTAATATTCAGCTTTTACTATTTTACTATTCCACTCTTTCAGCCTGATGCTTGTGTCAAGATAATATACTTCAATGAACCAATGTGCTCATCGCTTCACTATCAGCACTAGTTTTTGATCAGTCACATTCACTTTTTTAGGGCATTTTTCCCTGTGTCTATAACCCTGGCCTGCAATCTACATCTTCCATGGAATGTTAAAAGTACCCTTGGAATTTTCTAAGAGGGCATTTGTCAGACAGGCAGTGATCAGTCAAGGAGATAAACCCTAATGTCAAGACAGATTAGCTAGATATGTTTTCATCTAAATGTGAGCTAAAGCGCCCCTGGGAAACTCAGTTCAAGAAAATTTCTGGGTGCATAGTACTAGCAGGGAAGCTTCAAGGGAGGTGGGGAATGGAGGTTGCCTGTGCACAGAATATTTCTGCTCCCTTTCTAGCTCACTCCAGGCCTCCATCACACATGCTCAGTGAATCCCTCACTCCTTTCTCTCTATGGAACACCAACATCTACACAGAAGTCAAACTTCACAGGTTCCAGCTAGCACCTGCTGTGACATTGTAGAAAATGTGGGGCATACTGCCAGAGTTGCTCTGAAGGTTTTAATCTCCATCTTTGTTTAATCCACAGATCTTAACTTGTTGGTCCCCTGCACTGAGCTATGAACAGCCATTACCTCGTGTGGGTGGTTGTTCCCTAGGCCAGTTTTCTGAGTGAGGAAAATCCAGGAGGAGTGGGACAGGAGAGCAATGCTTCTAAGACTGCTGCTATGCTGGGAGTTCTTGGTGATGTCAATGCACCCCTCTGTCTCTCCCTGTTCCACTAGACTGGATGCAGGTCAATTGTCTGCAGCAATCTAGGGGTGACCAGGCAGCCAGCATGGCCAATGCACCCAAATAGGACATCCCCATGGAGCAGACCTGGAGAGTATTGCGGGCTGCAAGTCTTTAGTGGGATCCCTTGCACTGGAAGGAACTGGATTGTCATAGGCCCTCTAGTTCACAGGCCAACAAACACTGCCTCCACTTTTCCTGGGTGAAGATTTTAGAATCTCTTCTTGGAAACAGCATAGCCTTGTTCCTCACCCCCTTGGTCTTCCCTCCCAAAATCACAGTTTAGATGGCTCTGGTCTGGAAACTCGATCTGAAACCACAAAAACCAGAAGTGTCTCTGGTTGCCAAGGGATGGAAGCATCAAGTCATTATTCTGCCTCTCCATGATTTCAACAAGTGTCTGCATGAGCAGCCAGGATGTCACAGCAGGCACTCATCAGTACCCATTTTGCTCAATGCTCAGAAATATCCCCTAGGGAGAGAAACTGAGTGAACTCTCCTTTGGGAGCCTGAACCTCCATGCCCTTCAATCCCAAGATGCTGGTTGCCAGCTGGATTCACTTTGTATATCATTTGTATATCATCACTGTCCCAATTTTTTGCTCTCCTTTCACAGTACCACTGTTAACCAAGTTAGCCATTTCTTTGATAAAGATCAAAACCAGGGTAGTAGGATTTTGCAGAAAAGTGAATGGTTGATTGAAAGTTCAATGGAAGTGACTTTATGGAAGTTAATCTCAGTGCAATGACCCCTGAGAGGACTTGAAGCCAACAAAACCACAAGGTGTTTGAAAATTGGGTGAGGTTTTTTATGCCCAATACATATTGTGCACGGTGGCACATATTCAGTGAACCATTACCACTTCCCTTTGTATATTTATCGTTAGAGACAGTCCCACATTGATCCCAGTGCATGGTGCTTATGATTTCAAGAGCTTTATGGTTCTACCAGTTTGTGTATTGGTCATGAGCAGTGGTTTAGATGTGCAGTATAAAAAGAGCTTAGAGTGCCTGCAGAGGCACAGGGCCATCAGAAAACTTCAACTCGGAGGCACTCACTCAGTCCTCAAAGAGTATGTTGGCTTGCATTTGGATCAGCAAGCATGAAGTGTAAGTGCTTTCCTGCAGTAAGAGAAACAATTTAAATTAAAACTGTTTCTTTCAAAATCAGGAGTGCATTCCACTCAAACAACTGCAATTGATGAATTTTCAAAAAAAGTTTCAGAAAAGTGTTTCAATGAGAATTTGTGAATTTGATCATTCTTACAATCCTACTTGGTTCCCAGGCATTAGTGCTCATATCTACAATAGTTCTCTTGATATACAAGTTTGTGTAATAGAAGTAAACTGATATTTGAGTATATTGACTGAAAACAGCTAACAAGTGCTAAGGAAGGGCAGATCCAGCAAATGGCTTCAATGTTCTCTGTTCTAAATGACTACATTTGTTTTGCATTTTGATAAATTAGTTCAAAGCTTAACAACCCTTGGGTCAAGAAACTAAATGAACTCTGCTTCAGGAGCATTGACCTCTATGCCCTTCAATCCAAATTTGTTGGATGCCAGCTAGTTCTACTCTGCAAACTATGGACTTTCCATTTTTTGCTATCATTTCACAGGAGCAGTATTAACTAAGATAACCATTTCTTTGAGAAGGATCAAAACCAGTGTAGCAGGATTTTGAAGGGAAATGAATAATTGAAAGCTTAATGGAAATGAATTTCTGAAAATTAATCTCACTGTAATGAGTCCTGAGTGGACTTTGCAGCCAACAGAACCACAGGAAGATTAAAAATTGGGTTAGGTTTTTCTTTTTTTTCCCCACCATTACTTATTCTATTGGCTTTTACATATCACATGAGCTATTCCCCTCCCATTTGTTTATTTATAGTTTGAGACCATTTCTTCCTAAGTGGCTTAGTCCTTCCCTAATTCAGTAAGGCTGGTTTACACTGCAAATTCACATGCCTCACTCACTCCTGTTGCTGAGATGACAGGGAAGGTACAACACCTGCACTCATTCATTTGTTTCGGCCCAGGTATCTGTTGATTAGAATTTTTAAAGTAAATGTTCAGGAGGAAGAGGCAGGGTAACACAAGAATTAATTGATTGTGGTTGTAAAGGCTTGAGGTTCAGGTTTGAATTACCCCCTAAATATTCTGATATAATAACATCCTATCAAAGTAATCGTACCATTGGCAGCTGGCACCTGTAAAGTTTGACTTCTATGTGGAGGTAGAAAATTTCTGTGATCCCTAGAGAGGAGAGGAGTGAGGGAGCCACTGAGCATGTGTGATGGAGACCTGGAGTGAGGTAGTAAGGGGACAGAGATAATCTGTGAGAAAACCACCTGCCAGGCACCACCTCTTTGCTGTGGCCCTCTAACTCATCTGCACCCACAAATTCTCTTTTACTGAGTTTCCAAAGGGTCCTTTAACTCACTCTTAGATGAACAAATATCTGGCCAATCCGTCTTGCATAATGTTTCATCTCCTCGAGGTGATTGCTGCATTTCTGGCAAAGGCCCTCTGTGACGATTCCAAGGTTTCTTTAAACGGCCCCTGGAGGAAGGAGAATCAGGGTGGTGTCACAGATTCACACACAAAGATGATCCAAGCAGTGAATGTGAGTGATCAAACTAGTGCCTGATCATGATATAAAAAGCACAATTTCACTTGAAGACTATGATCTTGACATAAGCATCCATCTGAAAGAAAGGAATCGTACAAAGTGTCAAAATTGAATATAAAAAAAGGAAGAGGTGAGGACATTCTATTGGTCACTCAATACAAAAGTGTGCTGGAAATGAAGAGCTAACATCAGTGAGCAAACATGAAATATTGTCATTTTATGGTTTCTCAAAAAGGACAAGGACATTCTTCAGCCTCAAAATACTATACCAAAAGAGCATGAAGCACTATGGTGATCTTTTGGCAAGCACAGAAAATTACTGACTATGTCTCAACTTGAAAAAGACAAGAATGCCCTTGAAAATTCATTGATCTTTCCATTTGCTTGCAAAGGAAATCAGTTTACATATATGCTGATTTTGCTTTCCTGACACGTGACTTATAAGGAAATGCTTTCCTTACAATACAGCACTTGTACCAAACACTTAAATTTACACTAGTATAAATTTGAAAGGTCAGAACTTAATGATGGCTCTCCAAATAAATAATGCACAACATCATGAAATTTAAAAAAATTAAAAAAAAAATAAACCATCTGTTAAAATACAAACATGAAGACAAAATACAGGTGAATCCTCAATTTCAAAACCTGAAAATTTAAGAAATAACTACAGATGTGGTGGGAGTTATTGACAATGAAAAGCAGATACTAAAGCAATTATAAAACATAGAACAATTTTTTTATCATTTAATTACTTATATCCAACACAAATAATCACATACCTAAACTGTGATTTCATTCGTTAACGGTGAATTCTTTCAAATTGGTGTTTTTGTGTGATGTCTTATCCAAGAAAGCACAATCACAACATTCCACAGAACTATGGTAAAGCTGAGAAAACCACATCCTATGCTCAATTCTACAAAGCATGGCTTAAGAACATCAATCCAAATCCACCAATATCTATAAAAAGTCTTCCTTGAAGTGGAGTTGGACACCAATTTTTTTAGAAAAACCAGTTTTCTAATTCACAGTGTGGCATCTGATTGACATCCATGGAAAAAAAGATATGTATTCAACATCAATTAATGCAATTCCTTAAAGAAAATAACACATTCAATATGCAAGGCAGAAAAGTGTTAGAAATTGCAGTGCCAAGAGCAGATCACTTTTGTCATCACCTCTAGGTTTCACAGTCACAATTTAGGTTGAGTTGGAACATGCCCAGGTGAACCAGTTCACTTCATTTTCTGGGGACCTGGGAGTGTGCCCCAGAAAGTTACTACTTGTTAAATGCATTTGGCCTTTGGAATTCCATGCCATTAACACCTAACTTGCATTCTTTCTTATTCAACAATGTGCTGATTTATATACCACATCAGCATTTTCATGAGAGGGATATATGCTATCACTTTCTGAAAATCATCTCATCTCCAGCCATACCTACTCTAAAAATTTTGAGATCACTGGGGAAGCAGTGCTGACTCTTACCACAGTCTCCTGCAGAAAGCACTCATTGGAATAATCTTCCACTTAATATTGCTACTTTTCCAACCATGTTTTGATCACTTGATTTAACAGAGGACAAAATGTTGAGAATGAAGAATGTGAAATATCTGAAAAGGTTTAGTTTGTCAGGTGACTGGATCCTCTTCTGGTCTCTCTCTGTGAAATTCTTTGCACAAAGTTCTTCCCTACCAAACCAAAATTCTACCAAATTTTATTTTCACATTTGAAAACAATGAAGCCAGAAATATTAGTTACATGTCAATTCCCATAGACTTGAGGAATGTTATGAGAGATAGATTTACCCCTGTCTTTTCAAACAAAACTAGGTTTGTAGCAGAATGATGAGTAGACAATTATCTCAGTGATTTCCTGGGGCCTGTTGCAAGAGAGGAGACAAGGATATTTGGGAAAGTTTTTATGCTCAGGGTGCTTTAAAACAGAAATATGTGTGTTTGATTCAAACCTGAACTCCAAACTTTTATGACCATGCTCAACTAAGTTTTGTACCACTCTACCTTCTCCTCCAGGACATTTTCTTTAAAAAATTCTAACCAGAAGATATCTGGGCCAAATAAATGGATGAGTGGATGTGCTGGAAATTCCCTATCATAGCTGAGACTTTGGAGAAACTGAGGCAGGTGCATCTCCAGTGCAATGGCAGTCTCCTTAAATTAAAAAAATGCCCAGGACCACATGGGTTCTCAACTGAGTTCTACAAAACCTTTAAAGAAGAGCTCATTCCATTACTTCTCAATGTATTTCATGAAATAGAACAGGATGGAAACCTTCCAAACTCATTCTAAGAAACCAATATCACCCTGATATCTAAATCAGACCGAGACACATTGAAGAAAGAGAATTTTAGACCAATATCCTTAATGAACATTGATGCAAAATTTCTCAACAAAATCTTAGCAAATCACAAGCAAAAATATGTTAAAAAAAATAGTGCACCACGATCAAGTGGGTTTTATCCCAGGGATGCAAGGTCAGTTCAACATTTGGAAATCAATAAATGTAATTAACTATATGAATAGACTTACAGTCAAGAATCACATGATTATTTCAATAGATGCAGAAAAAGCATTTGGTAAAATACAGCAGCCCTTCATGCTCAAAACACTAGAAAAAATAGGAATAGTGAGAACATTCCTTAACATTGTAAAGGCCATCATTGTGAAGCCCACGGCCAATATCATTCTAAATGGTGAAAAACTGAAAGCATTCCCACTAAAAGCTGGAACAAGGCAGGGATGCCCTCTTTCACCATTTCTATTCAACATTGTCCTCAAAACTCTAGCCAGAGCACTTAGACAGACCAAGGAAATTAAAGAGATATGAATAGGAAAAGAAGAACTCAGACTATCCCTATTTGCTGATGACATGATTATATATTTAGAGGAACCAGGAAATTCCACCAGAAAACTTCTAGAACTCATAAGTGAATTCAGTAAAGTAGCAGGATATAAGATCAATGGTCATAAGTCCAATGCATTTTTATACATAAGTGATGAATCTTCAGAACGAGAATTTAGGAAAACTACCACATTCACAATAGCTTCAAAAAAATAAAATACCTGAGAATCAACCTAACAAAAGAGGTGAAAAACGTATACAATGAGAACTAGAAAACACTAAATAAGGATTTAAAGAAAACCTTACAATATGGAAAGATCACTTATGTGCTAGGATAGGCAGAACTAATATTGTCAAAATGGCCATACTACTAAAAGTGCTATAAAGAATCAATAAAATTCCAATTAAAATCCCAATGATGTACCTTTCAGAATTAGAGCAAGCAATCATGAAATTCATGTGGAAGAATAAGAAACCCAGAATAGCTAACGCAATCCTTTGCAGGAAGTGTGAAGCAGGGGATATCACAATACCAGAACTTCAACATACTACAAAGCAATAGTAACACAAACGGCATGGTATTTGCACCAAAATAGACAGGTAGATCAATGGTACAGAATAGAGGACATGGACACAAACCCAAATAAATACAATTTTCTCATACTAGACAAAGGTGCCAAAAATATGCAATGGAGAAAAGATAGCCTCTTCAACAAATGGTGCTGGGAAAACTGGAAACCCATATGCAAAAGAATGAAATTTTACCCCTATCTCTCACCCTGTACAAAACTCAATCCAAAATGGACCAGGTAACTCAGAATCACACCAGAGACCCTGCATCTTATAGAAGGAAAAGTAGATTTAAATCTTCAACATGTTGGCTTAGGATCAGACTTCCATAACAGGACTCCCACAGCACAAGAAATAAAAGCAAGAATCAATAACTGGGATAGATTCAAACTAAATAGCTTTCTCTCAGCAAAGAAAACTATCAGCAATGCAAAGAGAGAACCTACAGAGTGGGAGAAGATCTTTGTCAACCATACTTCAGATAGAGCACTAATTTCCAGAATATATAAAGAATTCAAAAAAACTTTACATGAAGAATACAAATAACCCAATCAACAAATGGGCTAAGGGAATGAACAGACACTTCACAGAAGATCTACAAGCAATCAGCAGATATATGAAAAAAAGTTCAACATCTGTAGTAATAAGAGAAATGCAAATCAAAACTAAGATTCCATCTCACCCCAATTAGAATGGTAGTTATCAAGAATACAAGCAACAACAGGTGTTGGCGAGGATGTGGGGAAAAAGGTACACTCATACATTGCTGGTGGGGCTCCAAATTAGTGCAGCCATTCTGGAAAGCAGTGTGGAGATTCCTTCGAAAACTTAGAATGGAACTACCATTTGACCCAGTTATCCCACTCCTCGGCCTAAACCCAAAGGACTTAAAATCAGCATACTACAGAGATACAGCCATAACAATATTCATAACTGTGGAATTCACAATAGCCAGATTGTGGAACCAACCCAGATGCCATTCAATGGATGAATGAATAAAGAAACTATCATATATAAATATAATGGAATATTACTCAACCATAAAGAATAATAAAATTATGGCATTTGCAGGCAAATGGATGAAATTGGAGAATATCATGCTAAATGAGATAAGTCAATCTAAAAAACTAAAAGACAAATGATCTTGCTGATAAGCGGATGATGACAAAATGGGGTGTGGGAGGGGTCAAGAATGGAAGAAGGAAGGATGTAGAGAGGGATAAAAGGGGGGATGTGGAGGGGGAAGAAAAAATAACAGAATGAATTAAAACCTATTACCTTAGATAAATGTATGATTACAAAAAAGATATACCTCTACTTCATGTACAAACAGAGAAACAAGATGTATCCTATTGGTTTAAAATAAAAATGAATTCTAAAAAATTTAAAAAATGCCTAAGCAACTTAGCCAGATGAAGTCTCTAAGTATAAATACACAAAGGGAAGATGTGATTTCTCAGATTTATTAACACCTATTAACATCAATCATGATACAATTCTGAACCCATATCTAGGACCTGCTTATAAAAATTGCAGTGTTCTGCTTAAGTGTGAGTGAACACTTGAAACATTTTCTCTAGGTGACATTCAGAAATGCTAATGCAATTCTGGCACTGCTTTTCCTCAGGTATTTTGAATCATACCATGAAGTTTCTAAACAACTAATTGTACTTAGGTGCCCTACTTAGAGGAAGAAATTTGTATTGAAGAAATTCATTCCGTGGTACTGGGGATATACCTCAGTTGGTAGAGTGCTTGTCCAGCATGTAGAAGGTCCAGGGTTTGATCCCCCAGCACCACCCACCCCAACAAAAGAAGAAAGTCAACAACTTTCAAGATGGCGTACTAGAGGGTGGCTGCATTTCATGTTGCTCCAGGACTCAGGATTCAAGAAGAGGAGATATTGAGAAGGCATCCAGATGTTACGTCAATAAAACCCAATGAGAGCATGGCAGAAGAAATGACAGAAAGGGAGTTCTGACTGTACATAATGAAAATGATCAGGTAAACAAAAAATGAGATGAAAGAGCAAATGCAGGCATTGAATGATGAGATGAAAGAGCAAATGTAGGCATGGAATGATCATACCAATTGACATTAAAAAGAGTAAATACCAGAATCAAAAGATCATTTCAATAAGGAGTTAGAGATATTGAAAAAAAAGCCAAACAGAAATCCTTGAAATGAAGGAAACAATAAACCAAATTAAGAACTCCATAAAAGCATAACCAATAGGATAGAATACCTGAAAGACAGAACCTCAGATATTGAAGAAAAAATATTTAACCTTGAAAACAAAGTTGAACAAACAGAGAAGATGGTAAGAAATCATGAACAGCATCTCCAAGAACTATGGGATATCATGAAAAGGCCAAAATTAAGAATTATTGGGATTGAGGAGGCTTAAAGAAACTAACCAAAGGAATGAAAAACTTATTCAATGAAATAATATCAGAAAATTTCCCAAATCTGAAGTATGTAATGGAAAATAGAGTACAAGAGGCTTATAGCACTCCAAATACACAAAATTACAACAGAGCCACACTGAGGCACATTATAATGAAAATACCTAACATACAAAATTAAGACAGAATTTTAAAGGCTGTGAGAGAAAAGAACCAAATTACATTCAGGGGGAAACCAAAACGGATATCAGCAGATTTTTCAGTACGACCCTAAAAGCTAGAAGGGCTTGGAACAACATTTTTCAAGCCCTGAGAGAAAATGGATGCCAACCAAGGACTTATACCAAGCAAAACTTACATTCAAATTTGACGATGAAATAAAATCCTTCCACGATAAACAAAAGCTAAAAAAATTTACAAAGACCTCTCATGCATCAGGATACTGAACACTGGGAGTGTTCATTAGTATATGACTGTTATACAATAGATATTCTTTATTCTCCTTTTTAAAAAATTTAGTTTTTATTTCATTACTTTTCTTTCTCTCTTTTCCTTTTGTTTACCTGTTCTCTCAGAGTCTCTTTCTCACTTTTTTGCATGCTAACATCCGATTTCTTTTGATTACACTCTCACACTTTCTGTTTTCTAGAACTTCTGTATATTTTTGTCTGATCCCATTAATAGCCACATTCTACATCTCTCTGCATCCTCTTTGTCCTCCATTAGAAACCGCAGACCTTATTGCAACCCTGCTTTTTTTACCGAAAATAATGTTTGAACTCATTTAGTTTACTATGACAATTATGTTATTGTCCCTATAGGGGCTATTTGGTCCAGGATTGCATAGTGTCTGATTTTGGCACTGCTAATATTGATCTCCACTTAATGAAAGGGTTTTGGAAACCTATAGGGCCACTACAAGCCTATAGGGGGATATCTGCAATACCCCAGGTAGGCACTGCTAGAGGGGAAGATACGTGAACAACATGTAAAAACAAGGGAAGAAAATGATTCAAACAAATCTAGATTCTATATAAATAGAATCCAAAGACAGCATGTTAAAAGAATGTCAGAAAAAGACTTCAGATTATAGACGATTAAGATGATTTGCGAAGCAAAGGATGAGATAAGAGAGGAAATGCATGCAATGAATAATAATACCAATAAGCTGAAAGATCACCTGCAGGAAGCAAAAGATAACATCAACAAACAGATAGTGATTCTCAAAAAAACACAAAACAGAAGTCATTGAAATGAAGGAAACAATAAACCAAATAAAAAACTCAATGGAAATCATCACCAACAGACTAGACTTCTTGGAAGACAGAACCTCAGACAATGAAGAAAAAACATTTCATCTTGAAAATAAAGTTGCCCAGAAACAGAAGATGGTAAGAAATCATGAACAGAATCTCCAAGAACAATGGGGCATCATAAAAAGACCAAATTTAAGAATTATTGGGATTGAGGAAGGCACAGAGATACAAACCAAAGGAACAAACAACCTATTCAATGAAATAATATCAGAAAATTTCGCAAACCTGAAAATGAAGTGGAAAATGAAATACAACAGGTTTACAGAATACCAAATGCACAGAATCACAACAGGTCCACACCAAGTCACGTTATAATGAAAATGCCTAACATTCAAAATAAAGATAGCATTTGGAAGGCTACAAGAGAAAAGCATCAGATTACATACAGGGGGAGACCAATACGGATAGCAGCTGACTTCACAACCCAGACACTAAAAGCTAGAAGGGCCTGGACCAACATATTTCAAGCTCTGAAAGATCATGGTTGCCAACCAAAAATCCTATACCCAGCAAAACTAACCTTCAGATTTGAAGATGAAATAAAATCCTTCCATGATAAATAAAAGTTAAAAGAATTTACAAGTAGAAAGCCTGTGCTACAGAATGTTCTCAACAAAATATTCCATAAGGAGGAAATGAAAAACAACAATGGAGGTCAGCAAAGGGAGGAACTACCTTAGAGAAAAACCACTCAAAAAAGAAACCAAGCCAATTTAAAAACCAAAAATAAGCCAAATGACTGGGAATACAAATCATATCTTAATAATAACCCTGAATGTTAATGGCCTAAACTCATCAATCAGAAGATATAGACTGACAGAATGGATTTAAAAGAAAGACCCAACAATAGGCTGCCTGCAAGAGACTCATCTCATAGAAAAAGGCATCCACAGACTAAAGGTGAAAGGATGGGAAAAAACTTACTATGCACATGTACACAGTAAAAAAGTGGGGGTTTCCATCCTTGTATCAGATAAAGTGGACTTCAAGCCAATGTTAGTCAGAAGGGATAAAGAAGGACATTTCATACTGCTTAAGGGAACCATAAATCAGGAAGACATAACGATCGTAAATATTTATGACCCAAACAATGGTGCATCACTGTACATCAAACAAATCCTTCTCAATTTTAGGAATCATATAGACCACAACCAAAAATTCTGGGTGACTTTAATGCACCACTGTCACCACTAGATAGATATTCCAAACAAGATCCAACAAAAGAAACCATAGAACTCAACAGCACAATCAATAACCTAGACTTAATAGACATATATAGAATATTCCGTCCATCAATGAGCGGATTCACTTTCTTCACAGCAGCACATGGAACCTTCTCCAAAATAGACCATATGTTAGTCCACAAAGCAGCCCTTAGGAAATGCAAAAAAAATAGAGATTCTGCCTTGTGTTCTATCAGATCATAATGGACTGAGAGTAGATATCATGACAAAATAAAAAAGAGAAATTACCCCAACAACTGAAAACTAAATAATATGCTATTGAATGAAACATGGATAACAAAAAACATCAGGGAAGAGATTAAAAAAATTCTTAGAGGTAATGAGAACAGTGATACAACATATTAAAATCTCTGGGACACTATGAAAGCAGAACTAAGAGGAAAATCATTGCATGGAGCACATTCCAGAAAAGAATGAAAAGTCAACAATTAAAAGACCTAACATTGCAGCTCAAAGCCCTAGAAAAAGAAGAACAGAAGAACAGCAAAATAGTAGAAGACAGGAAATCATTAAAATCAGAGCTGAAATCAATGAAATTGAAACAAAAGAAACAATTCAAAAAATTAACAAAATAAAAAGTTGGTTCTTTGAGAAAGTAAACAAATTAGACAAACCCTTAGCCACACTAAAAAAGAGAAAGAGAGAGAAGACTCAAATTACTAAAATACATGATGCAAAAGAAAATATCATGATAGACACCACTGAGATACAGAACATAATGAGAAGCTACATTGATAATGTGTATTCCAACAAAATAGAATCTACTGAAGACATTGACAAATTTCTACAGACCTATGCTCCTCCCAAACTGAACCAGGAGGACCTACAGAATTTAAACATATCAATATCAAGCAATGAAATAGAAGAAGTCATGAGAAACCTTCCATCCAAGAAAAGCCCAGGACCAGACAGATTCTCAGTCGAGTTATACAAGACCTTCAAAGAAGAACTCATTCCAATAATTCTCAAAGTATTACAGGAAATAGAAAAGGAGGGTACCCAATCAAACTTATTTTATGAAACTAATATCACCCTCATACCCAAACCAGGAAAAGACATGTGAAGGAAATAAAATATAGACCAACATCCTTGATGAATATAGATGCAAAAATCCTTAACAAAATATTGGCAAACTGTATCCAAAAACATATTAAGAAAATTGTGCACCACGATCAAGTGGGGTTCATCCCAGAAATGCAAGGAAGGTTCAACATTCATAAATAAATAAAATAATTCATCATGTCAATAGACTTAAGGATAAGAATCATATGGTTATTTCAATTGTCGCAGAAAAAAATGTTCAACAAAATACAACACCCCTTCATGCTCAAAACACTAGAAAAAATTGGGAGAGTTGGAACACACCTGAAAATTGTAAAGGCTATTCATGCTTAGTCCATGGCCAACATCATTCTTAATGGATAAAAACTGTTCCCTTTAAAAATGGGAACAAGACAGGGATGTCCTCTTTCACCACTTCTATTCAACATTGTCCTTGAAACAGTAACCACGGCAATTAGGCAGAGGAAAGAAATTAAAGAAATACAAACATGAAAAGAGGAACTTACTGTCAATATTTGCGGATGACATGATTCTATATTTAGAGGATCCAAAAACCTCCTCCAGAAAACTTCTAGACCTCATCAATGAATTCAGCAAAATAGCAGGCTATAAAATCAACATGCATAAATCTAAAGCATTTTTATATTCAAGCAACAAAACAGATGAAAGGGAATTGAGGAGAACAACTCCATTTGCAATAGCCTCAAAAAAAATAAAATACTTGGGAATCAATCTAACCAAAGAGGTAAAAGAACTCTACAATGAAAACTACAAAACATTGAAGAAAGAAATTGAGAAAGACTTAGAATATGGAAAGATCTCCCATGTTCTTGGATAGGCAGAATTAATATTGTCAAATTGGTCATACTACCAAAAGTGCTATACAGATTGAATGCAATTCCAATTAAAATCCCAATGACGTACCTCACAGAAATAGAGCAAGCAATCATGAAATTCATCTGGAAGAATAAAAAACCTAGAATAGCTAAAGCAAGCCTTAGGAGGAAGAATGAAACAGGAGGTATAGCAACACCAGAACTTCAACTATACTACAAAGCAATAGTAACAAAAAAGGCATGGTATTGGCACCAAAATAGGCAGGTAGATCAATGGTACAGAATAGCGGACATGGACCCCAACCGAAATAAATACAATTTTCTCATACTAGACAAAGGTGCCAAACATATGCAATGGAGTAAAGATAGCCTCTTCAACAAATGGTGCTGGGAAAACTGGAAATCCATATGCAACAGAATGAAACTATACCCCTATCACTCACCCTGCACAAAACTCAACTCAAAATGGATAAGGACCTCGAAATCACACCAGAGACCCTGCATCTTATATAAGAAAATGTAGGTCCAAATCTTCACCTTGTTTGCATAGGATCAGAGTTTCTTAATAGGACTGCCATAGAACAAGAAATAAAAGCAAGAATCAATAACTGGGATAGATTCAAACTGAATAACTTTCTCTCAGCAAAGTTAACTATCAGCAATGCGAAGAGAGAGCCTGCAGAGTGGGAGAATATGTTTGCAACTCATACTTCAGATACAGCACTAATTTCCAATATATATAAAGAACTCAAAAACTCTACACCAAGAATACAAATAACCCATACAACAAATGGGCTAAGAATATGAACAGACACTTCACAGAAGAATATCCACAAGCAATTAACAAACATATGAAAAATGTTCACCATCTTTAGTAATAAGAGAAACGCAAATCAAAACTACACTAAGATTCCATCTCACCCCAATTAGAATGGTGATTATTAAGAATACAAGCAACAATAGGTGTTGGAGAGTATGTGGGGGAAAAGGTACACTCATACATTGCTGGTGGGGCTGCAAATTAGTGCAGCCACTCTGGAAAGCAGTATTGAGATTCCTTAGAAAACTAGGAATGGACCTACCATTTGACCCACATATCCCACCTCTCGGCCTATACCCAAAGGACTTAAAATCAGCATGCTACAGAGATACAGCCACATCAATGTTCATAGCATCTCAATTCACAATAACCAGAGTGTAGAATGAACTTAGATGTCCTTCAATTGATGAATGGATGAAGAAAATGTGGTATATATACACAATGGTATATTACTTAGCTATAAAGAATGTTAAAATTATGGCATTTGCAGGCAAATGGATGAAATTGGAGAATACCATGTTAAGTGAGATAAGCCATTCTCAAAAATCCAAAAGTCAAATGATCTCACTGATAAGCGGATGATGACATATTATGGGGGGTGGGAGGGGGGCAAGAATGGAGGAAGGAGGGACTGAACAGAAGGAAAGGGAGGTGGGAGAGGTGGAGGGGAAGGAAGAGTAAGGGAATGAATCAAACATCATTAGTCTATGTAAATGTATGTATATGCAAATGGTGTGCTGTTACTCCATGTACAAACAGAAACAACATATATCTCATTTGTTTACAATAACAATAAATTGAAAAAAAAATTTTAAAAATTAAGTTTCTCATAAAATATGCATTTCTCTCAATAGATCAGAAAAAAATATTTACAAAAAGAAAACCAGTATTACAGAGCATTCTCAGCAGAATATTCCATGAGGAAGGGAAAAAAACAAAGAAGCAAATCAGCAAAGGGAGGAACTATCATAATGGAATTGTCAAATAAAGGAGGAACTAATCATGTGAAAAATAAATAAATAAATAAATAAATAAATAAATGCTCCAAATGACCAAGAATACAAATCATATCTCAATAATAACCCTGAATATTAATGGCTTGAACTCATCAATCAAAAGACATAGATGGCAGGTTGGATTAAAAAGAAAGATCCCACAATATATTGCCTGCAAGAGACTCACCACTTAGAAAGAGATACCCATAGACTAAAGGTGTGAGGATCGGGAAAAAACATACCATGCACATGGACTCAGCAAAAAAGCTCTGGTATCCATCCTCATTTCAGTTAATGTGCACTTCAAGCCAAAGTTAGTCAGAACGTATAAAGAAGGACATTTCATACTGCTTAAGGGAAGCATAAATCAGCAAGATATAACAATCATAAATATCTATGCTCCAAACAGTTGCTCATCCATATATGTCAAACAAATCCTTCTCAATTTCAGAAGCAAAAAGACCATGACAGAATAATACCAGGTGATTTTAACACGCCTCTCTCACCACTGGACAGATCTTCCAAACAAAAATTGGACAAAGAAACCATAGATCTCAATAACACAATCAATAATTTAGACTTAGCAGATATTTATAGAATATACCATCCAACCAAGAGCGAATACACTTTCTTCTCAGCAGCACATGGATCCTTCTCTAAAATAGACCATATATTATGCCACAAAGATAATGTTATCAAATACAAGAAGATAGAGACACTACCTTATAATCTATCAGATCATAATGGATTGCAATTAGAAATAAATGAAAGA
The DNA here is from genome assembly GCA_020740815.1 of Sciurus niger. NCBI lineage: Eukaryota > Metazoa > Chordata > Mammalia > Rodentia > Sciuridae > Sciurus > Sciurus niger. The sequence goes on from JAHUXG010003507.1 coordinate 222,298, forward strand.
GTGAAAAACAGAAACTACTCCAACACCTGGAGATTAAACAATATGCTATTATATGATGAATGGACAACAGAAGATATTAGGAAGGAAATTATAAAATTCTTAGAGGTAAATGAGAACAGAGAAACATCGTATCAAAATCTCTGGGACACTATGAAAGCAAATCAGCAAAGGGAGTAACTATCATAAAGAAATTGTCAAATAAAGGAGGAACTAAGTCATGTCAAAAAAAATAAATAAATGAGAAAAATGACTGGGAATACAAATCATATCTCAATACTAACCCTGAATATTAATGGCCTGAACTCATCAATCTCAAACTCAATGCAGCGCATTCAATAAAAGTAGAAAAATTCAACAAATAACTGACCTATCACTACATCCCAAAGCCCTAGAAAAATAACAGACCAACACCAAAATAGTAGAAGACAGGAAATATTAAAATCAGAGCTCAAATCAATGAAATTGAAACGAAAGAAACAATAGAAAAGATTGGCAAAGTAAATAGTTGGTTCTTTGAAAAAATAAACAAAATTGATTAACCCTTAGCCACACTAACAAAGAGAAGATGAGAAAAAACAAAAATCACTAAAATTCGGAATGAACAAGGAAATATAACAAGAGACACGCTAGAAATACAAAACATAATTAGAAGCTATTTTGAAAATCTATACTCCAACAAAATATAAAATTTTGAAGACATCAACAGGTTTCTAGAGACATACGAATTGCCTAAACTGAAAGAGGAGGACATACACAATTTAAATAGACCAATTTCAAGTAATGAAATAGAAGATGTCATCAAAAGCCTTCCAACAGGGTTTTTTCAAGATGGCAGACTAGAGGGCGGTTGCATTTCATGTTGCTCTAGGACACAGGATTCAAAAGAGGAGATAGTGAGAGACTTGGGACCAACTCAAAGCTGCCGGGTGAGTCTCTCCTGTTGGGGAGGTGTCCCGGATGGGGCGGTAGCCCCAGAATGCAGGGAACTTTGTGAAGTAGAATTGCTCCGTGAGACGCCCCTCCCCTCACTGGAGCGGTAAGCACAGACAACTGTGATGATTGCAGAGGTGGCTGCTCAGCACAGCGCTTGGACTCGGAGCAACCACTGGGGCTCCAGGCAGCTGCCTGAGGCAGAGCTGCATGGCGAGCTGTTTGTATTCAGAGGGATCACTTGTGAACACCGGGGGGCTGCCCAGAGGAAGAGGAGAAGCGCTGCGGGTCGCTTGGTCTAGGAGTGACTACATCAGAACTATAGGAGGCTGCCAGAGGAGGAGCTGTGTGGTGAGCTGTTTGGACTCAGAGGGATTACTTCTGAACACCGGGGTGTTTCCCAGAGGAAGAGGAGAAGCTCAGCGGGTCGCTTGGTCTAGGAGTGACAGCATCAGAGCCACAGGCGGTCGCCAGAGGAGGAGGCGAGTGGTGAGTTGTTTGGACTCAAAACGACCGCACCTGAACCCCGGTGGCCTGCCTGGAGGAGAAGCGCAGTGGGTCACTTGGTCTCTGAGCGACCACTCCTGAACACCAGGGGACTACCCCGAGGAGGAGGAGGAACAGGGTGGGTCATTTGGACTCAGAGTGACTGCCTAGGGCTACAGGAGGTTGGTGGGAGGAGGAGACGCGAAGTGAGTTGCTTGGACTCCTAGTGACTGTGTTGGATCACTGGGTGGTTGTCTGTAGGAGGAGGTGTGTGGTGGGTCTCTGGGTCTTGGAGCTATCATACAGGGCTCCAGGTGGTGGCTCAGAGGAGGGGCCACATAGCCAGGAGATTAGGTGCAGAGCAGGGTCCCAGAACCTAGGCGATTCTTGCTGGAAGAGCTGCACAGAGACACGTCTAGGGACAGAGCGAAGTTTCCAGGACTGCAGGCAGATTCTCTGAGGAGAAGCAGCCTAAGGAGATTCGTCTGTGAAGGATGAGGCTCCCAGGCCCAGGAGGTAGATCTGGGCCCCTGGGAACGTTGCAGAGGAAGACAGCCCAGCCCAGGTGGTAGTTGTAGATTGAGGGGAATCTCTAGGAGGGGAACTGACCAGCGAGACCTCCCCACTGGGTGAGTCTTCCCCGCCAGGTGAGGTTTTCCCACAAGGTCGGTAAAACCAGAGACACAGGCACAAACAGGATTTGCCTCAGCCCACAGCCTAGTTCCCCATTGGATGACTATTGGTCAACAAGTGGAGGCACCTCTGCCCACTATCAGGGAGTATATCCCACCTGAGGGTCACCAACCCTAGAGAGGCAGCTTCTTTGTGGAGCACTGCATTATCAACTTCCTCCAAGACTGCAGCCTACTGAAGGATAAGAGGGGATACACTAGCAATCTTCAGGGACATTATAAGTCAATAGAGGAAATCTGCAACATCTCAGCAGTCCAATGATACCTGAACAACATGAGAAAACAAGGGAAGAAAATGCCTCAAACAAATCTGGATTTTACATCAATAAAATCCAATGACAGCATGGCAGAAGAAATGATAGAAAGGGAGTTCAGAATGTACATAATTAACATGATAAGGGAAGCAAATGATGAAATGAAAGAGCAAATACAGGCATTGAATGAACACACCAATAGACAGTTAAAAGAGCAAATACAGGAAGCAAAAGACCATTTCAATAAAGAGTTAGAGATATTGAAAAAAAAACAAACAGAAATCTTGAAATGAAGGAAACAATAAACCAAATTAAGAACTCCATAGAAAGCACAACCAATAGGATAGAACACCTGGAAGACGGAACCTCAGATATTGAAGACAAAATATTTAACCTCGAAAACAAAGTTGAACAAACAGAGAAGATGGTAAGAAATCATGAACTGAATCTGCAAGAACTATGGGATATCATGAAAACGCCAAATTTGAGAATTATTGGGATTGAGGAAGGCTCAGAGAAACAAACCAAAGGAATGAACAATCTATTCAATGAGATAATTTCAGAAAATTTCCCAAATCTGAAGAATGAAATGGAAAATCAAGTTCAAGAGGCTTATAGGACTCCAAATACACAAAATTACAACAGACCCACACCAAGGCACATTATAATGAAAATACCTAACATACAAAATAAAGACAGAATTTTAAAGGCTGTGAGAGAAAATAACCAAATTACATTCAGGGGGAAACCAATACGGATATCAGCAGATTTTTCAATCCAGACCCTAAAAGCTAGAAGGGCCTGGAATAACATTTTTCAAGCCCTGAAAGAAAATGGATGCCAACCAAGAATCTTATACCCAGCAAAACTTACCTTCAGATTTGACGACGAAATAAAATCCTTCCATGATAAACAAAAGCTAAAAGAATTTACAAAAAGAAAGCCAGCATTACAGAACATTCTCAGCAAAATATTCCATGAAGAAGATATGAAAAACAAAGAAGCAAATCAGCAAAGGGAGGAGATATCCTAAAGGAACTCTCAAATAAAGAGGAACCAAGTTGTGTCAAAAATAAGCAAATAAATGAATAAAATGAGTCAAATGACCCAGAATACAAATCATATCTCAATAATAACCCTGAATATTAACGGCCTGAATTCATCAATCAAAAGACATAGACTGGCAGATTGGATAAAAAAGAAAGATCCAACAATATGTTGCCTGCAAGAGACTCATCTCTTAGAAAGAGATACCCAAAGACTAAAGGTGAAAGGATGGGAAAAAACTTACCATGCACATGGACTCAACAAAAAAGCTGAGGTATCCATCCTCATTTCAGATAAAGTGGACTTCAAGCCAAAGTTAATAAGAAGGGATAAAGAAGGACATTTCATAATGCTTATGGGAACCATAAATCAGCAAGACATAACAATCATAAATATCTATGCCCTAAACAGTGGCTCGCCCATGTATGTCAAACAAATCCTTCTCAATCTCAGAAACCAAATAGACCACAATACAATAATACTAGGTGATTTTAACACGCCTCTCTCACCACTGGACAGATCTTCCAAACTAAAATTGAACAAAGAAATCTTAGATCTCAATAACACAATCAATAATTTAGATTTAACAGACATTTATAGAATATACCATCCAACCCAGAGTGAATACACTTTCTTCTCAGCAGCACATGGATCCTTCTCTAAAATAGACCATATATTATGCCACAAAGCTAAAGTTAGCAAATACAAGAAGATAGAGACACTTCCTTGTATTTTATCAGATCATAATGGATTGAAACTAGAAATAAATGGAAGAGTAAAAAACAGAAATTACTCCAACACCTGGAGATTAAACAATATGCTATTATATGAGGAATGGATAACAGAAGATATTAGGAAGGAAATTAAAAAATTCTTAGAGGTAAATGAGAACAAAGAAACATCATACCAAAATCTCTGGGACAGTATGAAAGCAGTACGTAGAGGAAAATTTATTTCATGGAGCGCATTCAATAAAAGAAGCAAAACTCAACAAATAAACAACTTAACACTACAACTCAAAGCCCTAGAAAAAGAACAGACCAAACCAAAAGTAGTAGAAGACAGGAAATAGTTAAACTCAGAGCTGAAATCAATGAAATTGAAACAAAAGAAACAATACAAAAAATTGACAAAATAAATAGTTGGTTCTTCGAAAAAATAAACAAAATTGATAAACCTTTAGCCACACTAACAAAAAGAAGATGAGAGAAAATCCAAATCACCAAAATTTGGAATGAACAAGGATATATCACAACAGACACGATTGAAATACAAAACATAATTAGAAGCTATTTTGAAAATCTATACTCCAACAAAATAGAAAATTTCAAAGACATCAACAAGTTTCTAGAGACCTATGAATTGCCTAAACTGAATGAGGAGGACATACACAATTTAAATAGACCAATTTCAAGTAATGAAATAGAAGAAGTCATCAAAAGCCTACCAACAAAGAAAAGTCCAGGACCTGATGGTTTCTCAGCCGAGTTCTACAAAACCTTTAAAGAAGAGCTCATTCCAATACTTTTCAAAGTATTCCATGAAATAGAAGAGGAGGGAACCCTCCCAAACTCATTCTATGAATCCAATATTACCCTGATACCTAAACCAGACAGAGACACATCGAGGAAAGAAAATTTCAGACCAATATCCTTAATGAACATCGACGCAAAAATTCTAAACAAAATTTTAGCAAATCGCATACAAAAACATATTAAAAAGATAGTGCACCATGATCAAGTGGGTTTCATCCCAGGAATGCAAGGTTGGTTCAACATCAGGAAATCAATAAATGTAATTCACCATATCAACAGACTTAAAGTCAAGAATCACATGATTATTTCAATAGATGCAGAAAAAGCATTTGATAAAATAGATCACCCCTTCATGCTCAAAACACTAGAAAAAATAGGGATAGTGGCAACGTTCCCTAACATTGTAAAGGCCATCTATGCTAAGCCCATGGCTAATATCATTCTTAATGGTGAAAAACTGAAAGCAGTCTCCCTAAAATCTGGAACAAGGCAGGGATGCCCTCTCTCACCACTCCTATTCAATATCATCCTTGAAACTCTAGCCAGAGCAATTAGACAGACCAAAGAAATTAAAGGGATATGAATTGGAAAAGAAGAACTCAAACTATCCCTATGTGCTGATGATATGATTATATACTTAGTGGAACCAGGAAATTAAACCAGAAAACTCTTAAAACTCATAAGTGAATTCAGTAAAGTAGCAGGATACAAGATCAATGCTCATAAATCCAATGCATTTTTGTACATAAGTGATGAATATTCAGAAAGAAAAGTTAGGAAAACTACCCCATTCACAATAGCCTAGAAAAAAATAAAATACTTGGGAATCAATCTCACAAAAGAGGTGAAAGACCTCTACAATGAGAACTACAGAACACTAAAGAAAGAAATTAAAGAAAACCTTAGAAGATGGAAAGATCTCCCATGTTCCTGGATAGGCAGATTAATATTGTCAAAATGGCCATACTACCTAAAGTGCTATACAGATTCAATGCAATTCCAATTAAAATCCCAACGATGTACCTTACAGAAGTAGAACAAGCAATCATGAAATTCATCTGGAAGAATAAGAAACCCAGAATTGCTAAAGCAATCCTTCGCAGGAAAAATGAAGCAGGGGGTATTGCAATACCTGAACTTCAACTGTACTACAAAGCAATAGTAACAAAAACGGCATGGTATTGGTACCAAAATAGACAGGTAGATCAATGGTACAGAATAGAGGACACGGACACAAACCCAAATAAATATAATTTCCTCATACTAGACAAAGGTGCCAAAAATATGCAATGGAGAAAAGATAGCCTCTTCAACAAATGGTGCTGGGAAAATTGGAAATCCATATGCAACAAAATGAAAATAAACCCATATCTCTCACCGTGCACAAAACTAAACTCAAAATGGATTAAGGACCTCGAAATCAGACCAGAGACCCTGCATCTTATAGAAGAAAAAGTAGGTCCAGATCTTCAACATGTCGGCTTAGGACCAGACTTTCTCAACAGGACTCCCATAGCACAAGAAATAAAAACAAGAATCAACAACTGGGATAGACTCAAACTAAAAAGCTTTCTCTCAGCAAAGGAAACTATCAGCAATGTTAAGAAAGAGCCTACAGAGTGGGAGAAAATCTTTGCCAATCATACTTCAGATAGAGCACTAATCTCCAGAATCTATAAGTAACTCAAAAAACTCAACACCAAGACTACAAATAACCCAATCGACAAATGGTCTAAGGAAATGAACAGACACTTCACAGAAGAAGACCTACAAACAATCAACAAACATATGGAAAAATGTACAACATCTCTAGTAATAGGAGAAATGCAAATCAAAACCACCCTAAGATTTCATCTCACCCCAATCAGAATGGCGATTATCAAGAACACAAGCAACAAAAGCTGTTGGCGGGGATGTGGGGAAAAAGGTACACTCATACATTGCTGGTGGGGTTGCAAATTAGTGCAGCCACTCTGGAAGGCAGTATGGAGATTCCTTAGAAAACTTGGAATGGAACTACCATTTGTCCCAGCTATCCCACTCCTTGGCCTATACCCAAAGGACTTAAAATCAGCATACTACAGAGATACAGCCACATCAATGTTCATTGCTGCTCAATTCACCATAGCCAGATTGTGGAACCAACCTAGATGCCCTTCAGTTGATGAATGGATAAAGAAACTGTAGCATATATATACAATGGAATATTACTCCACAATGAAGAATGATAAAATTATGGCATTTGCAGACAAATGGATGAAATTGGAGAATATCATGCTAAGTGAGATAAGCCAATCTCAAAAAACCAAAGGAAGAATGATCTTGCTGATAAGTGGATGATGATACATAATGGGGCGTGGGAGGGGTTAGTTTTAGGGTTAGAGTGAGGGTTAGGGAGGGGGGCAAGAATGGGGGAAGAAAGGACTGTATAGAGGGAAAAGAGAGATGGGAGGGGTGGGGGGAAGGGGAAAAAATAACAGAATGAATCAACCAACATCACCCTATGTAAATTTATGATTACACAGATGGTATACCTTTACTCTATGTACAAACAGAGAAACAACATGTATCCCATTTGTTTACAATAAAAATAAATAAATAAAAATAAATAAATAAATAAATAGATAAATTTCATGAAAGATGTAAGGAATAAAAAAAAAAGAGATAAACCTCAAGGTTTCTAATTTGAAGTCAAGCATGTTAAATTTTATTTATTGATGTTCTCCTAAGGCCCACGTGATTCTTAATGAAATGAAGCAACCACACAAACAATAACAAAACAACCTTAAAATGGACTTTTCGGGGTTAGAAGTGCAGCTCAGTGTTTGAGTGCTTGCCTAGCATGTGTGTGAGACCCTCAGTTCCATCTCCAGCACTACTCAAAGGAAAAGAAAACTGGATTTTTCCCTTCAGACTGAATACAATCATGATGCCAAATGATGTATACCAGAAACATTTCTGTTGCTGAATATTTCAACTCAGCCAAAAATAACATAATAGGTAATTATTGGTGAATCTGAGTTAATGGGAATTATGGTGAGTTTTTCGTTAGTAAAGAGACTAATGAAAACTTGATTGGTTTGAGCAGAGAAACTCGAAACAAAGTAACTTTGATGAAACTGCAATAGAGAAACAAGGCATTTTGTAGAAGATTGCTTGTGGATGAATTCCAGGAAGAAATCTTTGAACCAAGTATTTAAAAGGAAGGTATTTATGGTATTTACGTGTGGCACACTTACAGCAATTAGTTCAGATGGTGTAGTCTGGCTAATACATTTCATTTTTTTTTTGATTTGAATGTTTCTTGGCTAGAAGAAGTAATCAGAATTCGTGTTTTGTGTATATGATGCCTTTATCTTAGCTTTTTCTCTTTTTTTCTTCTTCTATTATAACTATGACCATAGTCATAACAATAAAAATGTATATTTTATCTTCAAAAAAAAAAAAAAGAAAAGAAAATGGATGCCAACCAAGAATCTTATACCCAGCAAAACTTACCTTCAAATTTGACAATGAAATAAAATCCTTTCATGATAAAAAAAAGCTAAAAGAATTTACAAAAAAAAAGCCAGCATTACAGAACATTCTCAGCAAAATATTTCATGAGGAAGAGATGAAAAACAAAGAAGCAAATCAGCAAAAGAAGGAGCTATACTAAAGGAACTCTCAAATAAAGAGGAACCAAGTCGTGTCAAAAATAAACAAATAAATAAAATGAGTCAAATGACCCGGAATACAAATCATATCTCAATAATAACCCTGAATGTTAATGGCCTGAATTCATCAATCAAAAGACATAGACTGGTAGACTGGATAAAAAAGAAAGATCCAACAATATGTTGCCTACAAGAGACTCATCTCATAGAAAGAGATACCCACAGACTAAAGGTGAAAGGATGGGAAAAAACATACCATGCACATGGACTCAGCAAAAAAGCTGGGGTATCCATCCTCATTTCAGATACTGTGGACTTCAAGCCAAAGTTAGTCAGAAAGGATAAAGAAGGACATTTCATACTGCTTAAGGGAAGCATAAATCAGCAAAATATAACAATCATAAACATCTATGCCCCAAACAGTGGCTCATCCATGTATGTCAAACAAATCCTTCTCAATTTTAGAAATCAAATAGACCATAACACAATAATACTAGGTGATTTTAACATGCTTCTCTCACCACTGGACAGATCTTCCAAACAAAAATTGAACAAAGAAATCTTAGATCTCAATAACACAATCGATAATTTAGACTTAACAGACATAGAATATACCATCCAACCAAGAGTAAATACACTTTCTTCTCAGGAGCACATGGATCCTTCTCTAAAATAGACCATATATTATGCCACAAAGCTAATGTTAGCAAACACAAGAAGATACAGACACTACCTTGTATTCTATCAGATCATAATGGATTGAAGTTAGAAATAAATGAAAGAGTAAAAAACAGAAACTACTCCAACACCTGGAGATTAAACAATATGCTATTATATGATGAATGGATAACAGAAGATATTAGGAAGGAAATTAAAAAATTCTTAGAGGTAAATGAGAACAAAGAAACATCATATCAAAATCTCTGGGACACTATGAAAGCAGTACTTAGAGGAAAATTTATTTCATGGAGCGCATTTAATAAAAGAAGTAAAACTCAACAAATAAACGACCTAACACTACAGCTCAAAGCCCTAGAAAATGAAGAACAGACCAACACCAAAAGTAGTAGAAGACAGGAAATAGTTAAACTCAGAGCTGAAATCAATGAAATTGAAACAAAAGAAACAATACAAAAACATTGACAAAAAGAAGTAGTTGGTTCTTCAAAAAAATAAACAAAATTGATAAACCTTTAGCCACACTAACAAAAAGAAGACGAGAGAAAACCCAAATCACTAAAATTCGGAATGAACAAGGAAATATCTCAACAGACACGACTGAAATACAAAACATAATTAGAAGCTATTTTGAAAATCTATACTCCAACAAAATAGAAAATTTCAAAGACATCAACAGGTTTCTAGAGACCTATGAATTGCCTAAACTGAATGAGGAGGACATACACAATTTAAATAGACCAATTTCAAGTAATGAAATAGAAGAAGTCATCAAAAGCCTACCACCAAAGAAAAGTCCAGGACCAGATGGGTTCTCAGCCGAGTTCTACAAAACATTTAAAGAAGAGCTCATTCCAATACTTCTCAAAGTATTCCATGAAATAGAAGAGGAGGGAACCCTCCCAAACTCATTCTATGAAGCCAATATCACTCTGATACCTAAGGATCGGTATGGGTCCAAACTATAACTTTCTTTCAGAGTCTGAGCAGAGATGCTGAGGTGGATTTTTTCGGGTATGCTCAGATTCCCTCTCTCGTACTCTACCTAGACTTTGCTGTTCTAACTTTCCCCCTGGAAGCATAAAAAAGAGTGTGTATGTAAAATGAGAAGTCACAGGAGAAATTATCCAAGTCAGACAATGAGCCTTTTTCTTCAAGGACAAGGCTTTGTCCTCTGAAAAGGACACAGGATGTGGATAATGCATGTGTAAGTTTGAAGCTCTAAGAACATGAAGCAAATATCATGGACCTGGAGTTTGTTCTTTTATTCAAAAAAAATCTTACTGAATACCATGTGCTGAACTCTAAGAACAGATTCTACCTTTGACTTTATAAAACAAATAAATTGCGCATCCTGCCAAAAAGCATTTCTATGTGAACAATACATTATTATTGCATATTGGAATTTGGACTTTGTTTCCCTCATTTGAACTGGCCTATACACCATCCAGTAAAGTTTTGTTCATGATGGTGTCAGAGTTTATGTGGTAGCAGAACTGTTGAATTCCATTACTTTGCCAAATTTTGCTTTGAAAAATCTACTGAATTTGAGCCTGGTGGTGTAGGCACTTCAGTTTGTTGTTTCCAGAACATAATTTTATACCCAGAGGAACCAAAATACGTGAGCAATCACTAGAGCTCCATTAGGGACAAGAACTTACAGCTAAAGCAGCTGCCCACCTCCTAGAATTCGTCTCTCCATCCTACTTCTTCAACCACACGCACCAAGTACATTTTTTGTCCTGTACAGTTACCTCTGACTTGAACAGGGACTCTGTGTTTCCACCAAGACCCTCCTCAATGGTCTTCATACCCACAAACCTTGGTTAGAATCTGGAGTACTGTTCACCTTCCCCTACATTTTCACACTTTCATATTCTCCATCTCACATCCTAGAGATTCACAACCTCAAATTAAACATTTGGCAAAATTTGGTTTTGGAAGAAATTAAATATTTATGATCTTACATCATTGTCCTTTTTACAAATATTAACCAAGCACACTACCCAGCATTTAATTTTCTATAATTACTAAGATCCCTCATGAATGTTTCTGGAATGTTATGTTATACACAAACTGCAGTCAAATGATGTTTCATAAATGTAGTGAACTTGGTATGAATCAGTTCATTGCATGTTGTTTAAAATTTATTGTGTGACTGGTTGTTTATAAATGTGAATTTGGAAATTTAGTTTGAGTAGGAATGACATGTGTGATTTGTGTCTCTGTGTTAGTTTGACCCATATCTGTGTGTTGATTTCTTATACTATGATTAAGGACTTTATGCCAGGAACAGTGGTGCATGCCTGTAATCCCTGAGGCTCAGGAGGATGAAGCAGGAGAACTGTGAATTCAAAGCCAACCTCAGCAATTTAGCAAGGCTATAAATATCTCAGCTAGATCCTGTTTCTAAATAAAATATAAGAAAGGCATGTGGATGTGACTCAGTGACTAAGCACCCCTGGGTTCAATTCTTGGTACCAAAAAAAAAAAAAAGAACTTTCATGTTTCTGTGTGTATGTGGTTTGTGTGTATCAGTGTGTGTTGCTCATTTACATGTGGTTTAGATGTTTAATGTGATCTAATAAAAATATTCTCACTAAGACTAGTGAAATATGTGTTTTTTGTGAAATTTAAGGGGAAAAAATCAAAGGATGTAAAAATCAATGTATATAACCAAAAAAGAAAAGTTGTGAAAACACAGGGCTATGCATAATAAACAAAGCATTTCTAAATTTCATGTAACATGTACAGTAATAAGAATGAACAAACTGGAATTTTACAGTACGTGCACTAAATTTCCATATAATGATAAGTGAAAGAAGCCAAGCAAAAAGTATATATTTTGTGTTTCTGTTTGTGCAAAGTTTAAAAAAATCAGTTAATGAATCTAAGATCATCACAAACAGGATAATGATTACTGGTTATAATAGAGGGACAAAAACTGAGCATTCAGAATTAAAATGCATGTCAAATTGTTTTGGAAAATAAGAGATGAGGGTAGGAACTGTATATGGGTATAGGAGGAGATAATTGTGAACATATTACCTATGAAATACATGGTTGTGGTGTTCTTTGACTGGGTGTGTCACATCCATATCTTGAAGATACCACCACTTTGAGCCTGTTTGAAGCTCTTTGTACTTTCACATCCTCCTGACAATCTCACATATGTATTTTGACTCATGCTGTCATAGTATTCATAGTGGTTTATATGGGTCTCATAATATTCTTGTTGCCTTAGTCCACCTCATATCTGCTCTCCTTAGCAACTTCCAATAAACTGAATTTTCCAGTAAAATGAAATAGAAGAGATGTGGTCATTAGTGGTATTTATGTGTACTTTTTTATGTTTAAGCACATAGTAAGATTCTACTCTATGACATGCTCAGTAAAGATGCAGTTTCCATCCACATGAAAAATAAACTCTTACTACTAAATTTTACATATAAATCAAAATTTATTGTGTTAATACATGTTGTGGAGGACTGTATTTGCACCATATGTCATTTTTAAATGGAGCAGAGACTGCTAGCTATCTCCCTTCAACCTGGGAATGCTCCTGTGTTATATTTATTAATCTCCCTGTGGTTAGCTCTGATCATACTGTAAAGATTTTTGCACCCAAGAATGAATAGAAATGACACATGCCTCAGCCAGGGATGGCCATACAAACATATATACTTCTCCTTGCTCTTTCCTTTACTTTCTGGCTGGAATTTTGATAACCCAGAGTTGTTTGAAAGTTCTATGTTCATAACAAGACAGTTTTCTTCAGTTCAGTCATGAAGCATGAATTATACAATGGAGGGCATTTGCCATTTCCACCTGCATCTATGCTCTGAATTGTTACCTAGGGAAGAAGAATCCTCATAATGGTTACTATTGCCTGGGCTGCTTTAATGAAGTCATGGTGTAACTTCTTAGAGGTACAAATAATCTGATCTGGTACATTAGAAATGAACACATTTGTGTTGGTTCTTTTTTGTTTTTTTTATATTTCTCATAGGAACCCCACATCTCCATCTTCAGAGTCTGAAATCAAAAAATTAATATTTATTCCTGAGCATTTGTATACATTCTACATGACCTTATATGCATCCTGTACAACCAGTTTTAAAGTGTTTGATTTTCTTTCAATGTTTCCCTCATTCCTGTCAGCCAGGAAAATTAGAAAACTCATCACATCATTTGTTTTCCTAATTCCCTTAAGAAGAAATCTAGTGAAAAGAAATGCAAATTTTTAAGAAAAATTCATCTAGACCAACCACTGTGTCTGTCACAGACACAGAGACTGTGACAGATACACAGTGACTTTGTGTAGGTGACCTACACCCAAACCGAGACAAGACCTGAATCTGCTAAATCTTCTCCTTGCTCAGGAAGACCTGGAGAACTATACAGAAAAACACCCCTTTAATCCTTCTTCCCTCCTTCAGACATTTCTCTAGCTCTTTTACTCCCTCTCTCCTCCCTTCCTCTGAAACTAACTAGAAATCCTCTCTTCTCTCTCTCTCTTTTTTTTTTTTAGAAGGAAGCTCTTGTTTACCTGAAGGCCTAGAAAAGATGCCAACAAATACCCCTTGACTTCTGTGCAGGCTGGGAGATGAGAGTGTCTTCTGGATGTTTCCTCTTTTACTTACTCTTCATGGTTCAACTCTTTGGAGTTTTTCTTAGATAGGGTAACTTCCACTCTGTAGCTCAACTCTCAAGGCATTAATTGATTATAACTAAGAATGAAGTCTGTAACTTCCAAAACAAAAAATAAAATGGGAAAATACTATCTAAGTCACTATCCTGAGCAGTTCTCAGTATAACTTCAAGGTTGTTATGAGACCAGCTATCACTAAGGCCTCAGCAGTGTATTGGGACTTATTACTGTCATCATCACAGTCAAGGACCCAACCAGTGTTCACAGTACTGCAGAATTGCTAAAGCTCATCACCCAAGGTGGTGCCTTGTATGCAGTGGGACTTCTATCATTAACTTGAATCTTCAACTCCAAAATTAGAGAGATGATATGAATTTAATAGAGGAAACAGTCCTCTGTCTCATGAATACCCCATTACTCAATCTCTTCAATGACAAGGATATGGCAATACCCGAGGGAGTCAGGCACAGCACCATGCATAGAAAAAGTAAAGAATATATTCCATTAGTACTACATACAGTATGTAGAAATCTAGATGAGAGGCATATTGGAATGTAGGTATGGGTTTGAGTATACTTCATCCATCCATACAGCCTGGAAGTTATTGAATTTTCCCTACTGCTGGCAACAGTCTCATGTATCTTTACAATCAGATTTTCCTCTTATTCCAATGTATTACTCTGTTTTAGATGATTAGAAGTATCATGGATGAGGGGAAGACAGATGAAAGCTGCAATGCTCAATGTGGCCAGGAGGCAGAGAGAGAAAGGAAGAAGCTGTGGAGAAGATGAGCCCTTCTAGAGCATGTCCCCAGTGATCCACCTCCACCAGCCACAACCCATCTACCTACAATTGCCACCTACTTATTTCACTCAAAGTAGGATGGACTGATTCAAGTTTTACTCCCATAAACCAAAAATATTATGTTTCATTATTCCAGCATTAACACAGGTGGCTTTGGAGGACACCTCCTGTGCAAACCATTACAAGGGACCCTAGCCCACCAAAACTCATGTCCATCTCCCAATATAAAATGCATTTCATCCACCTCCAAGAGTTCATAGTCTTAACAGTTTCAGTATTGCCCAAATTCCAAGTGCAAAGTCTCCTTTGAGACTCAAGCCAAATTTTTATCTGTGAGCTCTGCAAAAATAAACAGCAAGTTATATACACCCAGTATATAATGGCATAGTGCAAGCATTCCCATTCTAAAAGGGAGGAATAGGAGCATAGAAAAAAAAGGATGGGACAAAAGTCAGGTCTAAATTCAGCAAGGCATTTGAAAGTAAGTTAATAGATCCTTCTGAAAACTCAGTCCCAGAATAAACTTTGTAAATTAATTTTCATATAAAAATGAATCACTTTTTATAAATTAATATTTGATAAACATGAGTAAAGACTGTATACATTCTGGAATCACAGAACCTTTGAAATCATGATACTCACTCTCCTCTACATCTCCTTATTTCTCAGTTGGAGAAACAAACTCAAAAATAAAGCTCAGGGGATGGGGTTGTGGCTCAGTTGTAGAGCACTCACCTATCATGCGTGGGGCTCTGGGTTCAATCCTCAGAACCACGTAAAATAAAATAAAGGTATTGTGTCCACCTACAACTAAAAAAAACACCAAAAAATAAAAATAAACATACAAAGCTCAATGTCCAAGCTCAAGCAACAAGTCTGGTCACTAAACTGGGTTCCTCTTCTCTGGAGACATCTGTGTTCAGAGAGCACAGGAGTAAAGAACAGTTTATATGTGTTCCTCTAACAAAAAAGTTTGGGCAGTGAGCCCTAGGGATCCACAAACTTGTCAGCAATTGCTATCCAGATCCTCAAAGAATCATAAAGAGATAAAGATTTTATTATCTTTATTATCAGAGATAAAGCATTTATTTATTCACTCTCAATCACCCAATTCTGACCAAAGAGGACCACGTGTATCATTCTAAATGTTCTCCTCCAGTAAGAAATGACTCAGTTCTGAGCCCCTAGTGTAAATTTTCCAAACTCCAATGTCAAGTAAAGAGTCAACAAGTTGGAGTTGCATGAGAGCATCTGTCAGCAGCAGAGAGCAGACAGGTAAAAAAGGCTGGAAAAATCAGGTGAGAACTTCTGGTCCTTGATCCATTTTGAGCTGAATTTTGGGCAGGGTGAGAGATAGAAGATAAATTTCATTCTACTACATATGGATTTCCAGTTTCTCCAGCACCATTTGTTGAAGAGGCTATCTTTTCTCCAAGGTGCAGAGTTTTGATGCCTTTGTCTAGCATGAAGTAACTGTTTTTATATGGGTTTGACTCTGTGTCTATTGGTCTTCTTCTTGCCTGCTTTGGTGCCATGCTGCTTTTAGTACTACAGCTAGTATAATTTTAGGTTGGTATTGTGATGCCTCCTGATTTGCTTTTCTAAGGATTGTTTTGGCAATTCTGGGCCTCTTACTTTTCCAAATGACTTCCATGACTGCTTTTTCTATTTCCCTGAAGAATGTCACTGGAATTTTCGTAAGAATTTTATTCAATCTGTATAGTGTTTTAGGTAGTATGGCCATTTTGACAATATTTATTCTACCTATCTAAGAACATGGGTGATCTTTGTATCTTTTATGGTCTTCCTGAATTTCTTTCTTTAGTGTTCTGTAGTTTTTATTGTAGAGGTCTTTCACCTCTTTTGTTAGATTGATTCCCAAGTATTTTTTCCTTTCAGGTTATTGTGAATGGAATGACTTTCCTAATTTCTCTTTCAGCTGATTCCTCACTAGAGAATAAGAGCACAACTAAATTGTGAGTGTCAACTTTGTACCCTTCCAGTTTGCTGAATTTATTTATGAGTTCTAGAAGATTTCTGGTAAAGATTTTTGGGTCTTCTAAACATAGAATCATCTCCTTGGCAAACAGATAGTTTTATTTCCTATTTCCTATTTTTAGAACTTTAATTTCTCTCTTTTGCCTTAATTGCTCTGGCTAGAGTTTCAAGGATTATGCTTAATAGAAGTGGTGAAAGTGGACCTCCCTGTCTTGTTCCTGTTTTTAGAGGGAATACTTTCAGTTTTTTTTTTTTTTTTTTCTGTTTAGAATAATGTTAGCCTTTGGATTGCTGTACAAAGTTTTCACACTATTGAGGTATGATCCTTCTATTCCTATTTTTCCTAGCATTTTAATCATGAATGGACAATAATATTTTGTCAAATGCTTTTTCTTCACCTATTGAGATTCTTGTCTTTAAGTATATTTATGTGATGAATTAAACTTATTGATTTCTGTATGTTGAATCAGCCTTGCATCCCTGGGATAAAACACACTTGGTCATGGTGCACTATCATTTTAACATAGTTTTGTATGCAATTTGCCAGTATTTTATTGAGAATGTTTGCATCTATATACATCAAGGATATTGGTCTGAAGTTTTTTTCTTTGATGAGCCCTTGTCTGGGGTAGGTACCAGGGTGATACTGGCTTCATAGAATGAGTTTGGAAGGGTTACCTCCTTTCATATTCCATGGAAAAAATTGAGGATAGGTCTGGTTGAACCTGCCTGAGAATCCAGCCATTCCTAGGCTTTTCTGTGTTGGTAGGCGTTTAATGGCATCTTCAATCTCCTTACTTAAAATTGATCTGTTTTAATTTTCTATATCCTCCTGGTTCAATTTGGGTAGATCATATGTCTCTGGGAATTTATTGATGTCTCCAAGATTCTCTTGCTTATCAGAGTTTAAATTTTCAAATTAGCTTCTGATTATCCTCTGTATTTCAGTAGTGTCTGTGGTGATATTTCTATTTTTACTGAGAAATTTAATAATTTGCATTTTTCTTTTGTTTAATTAGCTTTGCCAAGAGTTTATTAATTTTGCTTTTTTTTCAATAATCCAATTACATTGTGGGTTAGACTAAAGATGGAAGGATGGTAAACACACTGATCACCTGGAACTTGTAAATTAGCATGGGTACCCATTCTCATATGGGGTAAAGGGACTGCAAGTCAAGATTAATCAGAAGAGGCAAATAAGGCCACTTCATAAGTTTAAGGGAATCATACATCAAAATATTATGATCAAAAAATTTATGCCCCAAACCATGGACTATCTATATACATAAAAAAATGCTTCTCAATGTTAGGAATCATACAGACCATAATACAATAACACTAGATGATCTTAACAACTCTCTCACCACTGGATCAATAATCCAAACAAAAATCAAGTAAATATTCTACAGAACTAAAAATGCATATAATTGGTGGAGTTATAGAATATCATGCTAAGTGAAATGGCCAAATGTTTTCTCTGACATGCAGAAGCTAACTCACAATAAGGAGGGGAAAGAGGGAAGAATAGAGTTACTTTATATTAGGTATAGGGGAGTGAATGGAAGGAAAGAGGTATGGAGGTAGGAATGATAGTACAGTGAAGCAGACATTACCTCATGTACATGTATTACTGCATGACCTATGTGATCCTATAATGTGTATAATCAGAAAAAAGAGAGATAACACTCCATTTATGTATGATCTCTCAAAATGTATAGATGCATGCTACTGTCATGTACAACTAATTAGAATGAATGAAATAAAAAATAAAAATAAAATATAGAATTAATAATATGAACCTCACAGGCATCTATAGACTATTTCATCCATCTATGACTGAATTCACTTTCTTCCAAGCAGCACGTGGAACATTTTCTAAAATAACCTATATTTTAGTTTACAAAGCATATCTTTGTGAACTAAATACAAAATACAAATTACAACTAAAATAGAAAAAATAGAGATGATATCTTGCATTCTATCAGATCATAATGGAATGAAATTAGAAATCAACAATAAGATAAAAAACAAAAACCACTCTAACACCTGGAGATTAAATGATACACTTTTCAATGGTGAATGGATGGCAGAAGAAATCAGGGGACTGTGCCTCTTCAGATAATGCCAACCCTCCAGTTTCTCAACATTTTCTCTTCGGTTGAATCAAGTGACTAGAACACAGTTGGAAATGTAGCACTTCTAAGTGTAAGTTCATTCCAATGAGAGCTTTCAGCATGACACCGCTGTAGGAATCAGCAGTGCTCCCAGCCCTGCCCCTGGGACCTGCATTGTTGAAGAGTAGGCATTCCTGGAGATGAGAAAACTGTCAGGAAGTGAAAGTTTATATGATTCTCAGGAAAAGGCCAGTGTGGGGATTTCATCGGCAAGTTCTCAAAAAAGAAAGATCCTCACCAGGATTTAATGGCATGAAATTCAAAATGTCAACTGCAGTAGCATCTGGGAAGCAGTAGACTTCCAGGGCACACTCCCAGGCTGTCTCTGCAAATGAACTGGATTTGTACACCTGGGCCTGTTCCATGTCAACGTAAATGTCAACTGGGAAACCTAGAGGTAATGACCAAAGAGAGCTACTTTTAGCACTGCATTTCCTCAGTGTCTTGTGCTATGCATTAGGAAGATATTATTCCTTTAAAAACTGAGTGAAATGGTGCTGAATACATATCTTAGTTTGTGCTGATGTCACTCAGGAGGCACAATGGGTATTTCAATACTGGTTCCTCTGTACACTTGGAAGTCCAGCCTGAATTCGAAAGGAGCATTTTTACAGACTTTTGTGGAGCAGGTGGATGACGTTCAGCCATGCTGTGTAGAATTGGGTGAAGAAAGTGGTGGGCTCATTTTTGCCATGGTTCAGGGAATTTTTTGACTGTACTTTGTAGGGCAAGGAATGATACAAGAACACTTATTTGAAAGAACTCACATATTTAAAGAATGAAATCAGAGACATTAGGTATGTGGCATGATTTCTGGGGATATAACAAACTATGAGAAGAAAAAAAGGATTTTGTATCTTAGAATTCTTTAGATTCCTTTTTTTTTGTTTGTTTTTTTGTGGTCACTAACTCCCATAACAACAAAAGAAATTCTTCAAACTTTTCTATTTTTGAAATTCAGAATTTGCCCATATTGGGTGTTCACTTTTGTATTTCAGAAGTGATGTTTTTCTTTAAACACCAGATGTAGATCCCTTTCTAGTTTTCTCTAGGCCTCCATCACACATGCTCAGTTACAACCCTCCCTACTCTCTTCTATAGGGATCACAGCAACCATACACATCCACATAGAAATCAAACTTCACAGATTCCAGATGTCACCTTTCTGTCATTGTAGAGAATTTTGGGCACCCTGCAAGGGTTACTTGGATGTTTTGAAACTTAATATTTACCTAAACCACCGGGTTGCTATGGATTCTCCCCTGCCCTCAACTGTGAATAGCCATAATTCTGTGTTTCTGGTAGGGTCCTAGGACAGGTTCCTGAGTGAGCAAAATTGCAAGTGAGAGCAGACCTAGGCTAGCAGGGCATGAGGGCAATGCTGCTGAGGCTGGTGCTTCACTGGCTGACTCTGGTGACCTCTCTGTACCCCACCATCCTCTCAGCACCAGTAGACCTGGTGGGAGCCTATTGCATGCAGCAGGATACTGGTGACCAGAAGGCCAGCCTGACAGATGCACCCAAATGAGACCAGTACCACCTCTTGTGCCTGGAGCATATTGCAGGCTGTCAGCTTCTGTGGGATCCCTTGCACTGAAAGGAACTGCAGTGTGCATAGACCCACTGGGTCTTGCCCCCAACATACCCAGCTTCCACTTCTCTTGGTCAAGGAATTTAGAATCTCTTTCCTTAAAAATAAGAGAGAACTGTACCTTGCTACCTTGGTCATCCCTTCTAACATCACAGCAGGGATTGCACTTGTCTGAAAACTCAGTCTGAAGGGTCCCAAACCAATAGTTTCTCTTGTTCCAATGAGAACTGTGATGTCATCATGTCATCATTCTGCCTCCCCAACATCATTAAGCATTTTCAAGAGAGGCCTGGATGTCGCAGCAGGCACTCATCAGTGCCCATGTTTCCCAAAGCCTAGAAACATCCCCTTGGGAGAGAAATCAAGTGGACTCTCCTTCAAGAACCTGGATCTCCAAGTCCTTAAATGCTAAGTTGCTGGATGCCAGCCAGTTCCACTTTTCATATCATAGCTGTCCTGATTTTTGCTCTCATTTCACAGGGGCACTGTTGTGCAAGATAGTGATTTCTTTGAGAAAGATCAAAACCAGTATAGCAGAATTTTGAAGGGAAGTGAATGATTGAAAGTTCAATGGAAGTGGCTTTCTGGAAGATAGTCTCAGTGCAATGACTCCTGAGAGGATTTGCAGTGAAAAAAACACAAGATGTTTGAAAACTGGGTGAGGCTTTTCTCCCAATGTTTTGTGACCAGTATCACATATCCCATGAGCCCTTACCTCTTCAAATTGTATATTTTTATTTATACACATAATCTGTCTAAGTTACTTAGACATTTCCTAATTTATGGAGGCTGGCTTTGCCCTGTGCTACACCTGCCTTAACCACCCCTATCCCTCAGATTATAGGAAAGATTCTGCACCTCCACTCATCCATTTATTTGGCCACCCATATCTGCTAGATAGAATTTTTAAGGGAAATGTCCAAGAGGAGGAGAGAGAGATGGACAAAATTTAATTGAATGTGTTCATAAAGTCTTGGGGTTCAGCTTTGAACAAACCTCATATTTTTCTGATACAATAATGTCTTGAGAATATAAACTTCCCAGATTTTAGCTACACTTTTTGGAGCTTGAACAGACAGGGGTAAATCTATCTCATCTGACATTCCCCAAGCCTGTGGGAGTTAATATTCAACTAATACTTCTGGTTTAGATGATTCCAAAAGTGAAATTAAAATTTGTTAGAATTTTTTTTTTTTGGTTTTGGGCTGGGATGGATTTCCTGAAAAGCATTTACAGAGAGAAATCAGAAGAGGACCCAGCTACCTGACATACTGAACTTCTTTAGAAAATCCATGTCCTTCAATCTCAACATTTTCTCCTCTCTTAAATCAAGTAAAGAGAACATGATTGGAAAAGTATCGATTTTAAGTGTATGTTTATTCCAATGAGTGTTTTCAGCAGGAGGCTTTGGTAAGAGTCAGCAGTGCTTCCCCAGTGACCTTGAAATTTTTACATTAGCCACTGCTGGAGACGAAATACATCTCAGGAATTGATAAGTTATATCCCTCTCATGAAAATGCTAACATGGTGTATAAATCAACAAGTCGTTGAAGAAGAAAGGGTACTGGTGAGGTCTTAATGGCATGAAATTCCAAGGGTCAACTGCAGTAGTGTTTGGCAAGTAGTAACCATCTTCGGCACACTCTCAGGCCAATGGAAAATGAAGGGGGCTGTTTCACATTGGCATGTTCCTGGAAAACCTTAATGTCATCTGTGAAACCTAGAGGTGATGACAAAAGAGAGATGTTTTTGGCCCTGTACTTTCTATCTCTGTTCTGTTTGCATTGAGAAGATATTATTTTCCATAAGAAATTCAGTGAATTGGCGCTGAATACATATCTTCCATTCAACAGATGTCAATCAAGTGCCACACCATGAATTAGAAATCTGGCTTCCCTAAATAATTTGGGGTACAATTTCACTTCAATGAAGTTTTTTTGTAGACATTTGCAGATTTGGATGTATGTTCTTAAGACATGCTGTGTAGAATTGTAGGTAGGATGCAGTTTTCTCAAATTTACCATAGTTGTGTGGAAAGTTGTGATAGCGCTTTCTAGGGTAAGACATCACACAACAAGAACAATTTAAATACATTCATAATTAATGAATGAAATCAGAGGTTATATATGTGGATTATTTCTGCTGTATATAAACAATTAAATGATGAAAAAGTGTTCAGTGTTTTGTACTTTCTTTAGGTTCCCCTTTTTGTTGTCAAAAACTCCCCTCACAAATTTAGTTATTTCTTAAAATTTTCCGACTTTGAAATTCTGGATTGGCCTGTATGGGTCTTCAATTTTGTACTTAAGTAGTGATTATCTATTATTTTGTTTAAATCTCCCATGATGTGGTGCACTATTTATTTGGAGAGCCCTCATTCAGTTCTGAAAATACAAATTTCTACATTTATAAATTTAAGTGCTTGGTTGCAGGTGCAGTGGTGTAAGGAAAACTTTCCTGCATAATTTATGTGCCAGGAAATCAAAATCAGTATTCAGGAAATCTGCTTAAAATTGCAACAAAAGAATACATCCATGAGTTTTCATGGGCATTCATGCCAATGCAAGTCGAGATATTATCAGTAAATATCTGTGCATGCCCAAAGATCTCCATTGTTCTTTTTGCTGTTTTGGTGTAGTATTTTGAAGCTGAAGAATGTCCTGGTCCTTTTTGGGAAATAATGATGAATGACAATATTTTATGTGTTTGCTCACTGATGTTAGCATTTCATTTCCAGCACCCATTTATATTGAGTACCCAAGAGAACATCTTCAGCTCTTCCCTTTTTTTATATTCAAAATTGAGCCTCTTTACCATTCCTTTCTCTCAGTCTGATGCAAGTGTCAAGATGATATTCTTCAAGGGAAAATTGTACTCCTCCCATAATGATCAGGCACATGTTTGATTCATCACATTCACTTTTTGGAATATCTTTGTGCCAGGGCCTGTGACACTGTCCTGTAATCCACATCCTACAAGTGTTGTTTAACAGAACCTTGGGATTGTCACAGAGGGTTTTCAACAGAAAAAAGTGATCTTGTCAATGAGATGATCCTTTATGCTAAGACAGATTGGCCAGATATTTGTTCATGTAAAATGAGTTGAAGGGCCCCTTGAAAACTCAGTACAAAAGAATTTCTGAAAGGAGAAAAGTTGCAGGGCAACAGCAAATGATGTGTGGCCTTGCAGGTGGAGTTTGCACAGAATATCTCTATTCCCTTGCCAGCTCAATCCAGGCATCCATCACACATGCTCAATGACTTGCTCCCTCCTCTCATCTCAAGGGATTACATCAGCCATCCACCAATACACTGAAGTCAAACTTCACAGATTTCAGCTGTCACCCTTTTGACAACCTAGGAAAGGTGGGGAACCCTGTCTGAGTAGCTGTAATGTTTTTAAACTCAATTATTACTAAACCACCTAGCAACTCTGGATGCTCCCCTGACTTCAGCTGCAAACTGCCATCACTCTATGTGACTGGGAGGGCCCTAAGATATTTTCCTGAGTGAGCAAAATCTCAGGTGAGAGCAGACCTGGAGGAGTGGTGCAGAAGGGGCTGTTGCTCCACTCTGTGACTTCCGACCTCGATGCACCCATCTATTTCTCCCCAATTAACTGACCTTGTGAAGGTCTATAACCTGCACCAGGATTGGAGTATCAAGGGACCAGCATGACAGATGTGTCCAAATAAGAATAGCACAACTTAGCAGGCCTGGAGAGTATTTCAGGCTCTCAGGTTTCAGTGGACTCCCTTGCACTGGAATAAGCTGGATTGTCCTTAGGCCCATGAGGCTGCTCCCACAATACTCCCTGCCTCCACTTCTCCTAGGCAAAGAATTTAGGATCAATTTTTCTTGAACCAAGGAGAGTCCTGTTCCATGCTCCCTTGGTCTTCCCAACTAGCATCACAGCTGATATGCACTTGTCTAGAAATTGGTCTAAAGCTTCCACTCCCAGAAGCATCTCTGGCTGCCATGGAAACCGTGATGTTATCATGCCTTCATTCTACCTCTCCCTGACATCAGGAGGTATCTGCATGTGAGGTCATCATGTAACAGCATGCACTCATCAGTACACGTGTTTCCCAATGCTCAGAAATATCCCCTGGGGAGAGAAAACAAGTAAACTCTCCTTTAGTAGACTGTAACTCCATGCCCTTCAATCCCAACTTGCTGGGGGACAGATGGTTCCACTTTGTATATCATCTGTCCTGTTTTTCCCTCTAATTTCCCAGGATCAAACTTAACCATGTTAGCCATTACTTTGAGAAATATCAAAACTAGGGTAGCAGAATTTTGAAAGGGAGAGAATGATTGAAAGTTCAATAGAAATGACTTTCTGGAAGCTAATCTCAGTGCAAGGTGTCCTGAGAGAATTTGTAGCCAACAAAACCACAAGATGTTTGAAAATTGGGTGAGTTTTTTTTTCCCCAATATATCTTATTCTGGTGTCACATATCCTGTGAGCCATTACCTCTTCCAATTGTATATTTATTCTTAGAGACAGCATCTGGCTTGCATGCATAGACATTTCCTAATTTAAGGAGCCTGGGTTTGCACTCCAGATGCACCTTCTTCAGCCTCCCCACTGTCCCTGATATGATAGTGAAAATTCAGCACCTCCACTCATCCATGTATTATGCCCAGATAACTACTGGTTAGAATTGTTTAAAGGAAATGTCCAGGAGGAGGAGGTAGACTGGAACAAAATTTAATTGATTGTGGTCCTAAAGGACACATTGGGGATCAGGTTGGAATTTACCCCAAAAGAAAAAGTTTCTTTTTCTTCTGAAAAAGAAACTTCCAGAGCACATAAACTTACCCAAATATCCCTGTCTCTTTTCCTGCCACAGGACCCCATGGAATAATGAGATAATTGTCTTCTCAGACTTCAGGTACCATCCTTTTTATCCTTGAAAAGACAGGGGAAAATCTATCTCTTATGACATCCCCCAAGATGTGGGAGTTGACATGCAACAAATATGTCTGGCTTAGTTTTTTTTGAATGTGAAATTAAAATTTGGTAGAACATTTTAGATTTGGGGTTGGAATGCATTTCCTGCAAAGTATTTCTTGGAGGGAGACCAGGAAAATATCCAGTCATCTGATATCCTGAACCTCTTCAGATAATCCATATCCTTCAATCTCAACATTTTCTTCTCTCTTAAATAAAGTAAAGAGAACATGGTTGGAAGAGTATCAATTTTAAATGTATGTTTATTCCAATGAGTGTTTTTAGCAGGAGGCTGTGGTAAGAGTCAGCAGTTCTTCCCTAGTGATCTTGAAATTTTTAGTTTAGGTATGACTGGAGATGAGATAACTTTAGGGAAATGATGGGTTATATTGCACTCATGAAAATGCTGATGTGGTGTATAAATCAGGAAGCTTTTGAAGAAGAAACAATATTGGTGAGGTTTTAATGGTATGAAATCCCAATGGTCAACTGCAGTAGTGTTTGGCAGGTAGTAGCCGTCTGGGGCACACTCCCAGGTCCTCAGAAAATGGAGTGAACTGGTATACCTGGGCACCTTCCAAGTACCCTCAATGTCGGCAGTGAATCCAGAGATAAAATGACAAAAGAGAGCTGCTCTTGGCACTGCATTTTCCATCACTGTTCTGCTTTGCATTGTGAAGTTATATTTTTTAAGGAAATGAATAAATTGGTGTTGAAACCATATATTTGTTTCCAGGGATGTCAATAAGGTGCCACATCATGAATTAGAAAATTGGCTGCTCTGTGTCATTGCGGGTTGATTCTCCACTTCAATGAAGACATTTTATAGACTTTTGCTGATTTGGGTGGATGTTTCTAAGCCATGCTGTATAGAATTGAATGTCGGATGCAGTTTTCTCATCTTTTCCATGGTCATTTGGAAAGCTGTGGTTTTGCATTCTAGGGTAATACAGCACACAAGAAAACCTATTTGAATGAATTCACATTTATGGAATAAAAGGAGAGATTAAGTGTGTGGATTCTTTGTGTTGGATATAAGCAATAAAATGATAAAAAGTGTTCACTATTTTATAAAAGCTTTAGGATGTGATTTTCATTGTCAATAACTCTCATCACATCTTAAGTTATTCCTTAAAATTTTCTATTTTTGAAATTTAGGATCATTACATATTGGAGCTTTATTTTTGTGTTTTGGTAGAGATTTTTGTTGTTGTTGTTTGTGTAAGTATCTCATGATGTGCTCTATTTATTTTGAGAGCCATCATTCAGCTCTGCATTTACAGATTTCTACATGTGCAAATTTAAGTGCTTGTGTGCTGGTTCTGTGGTGTAAGGAAAGCATTTCCTCATAAGTCATGTGCCAGGAAAGCAGAATCAGCATACAGGTTATCTAGTTATCATTGCAAGCAAAGGAATGATTCATGAATTTTCAAGGGCATTCATGTATTTTGCAAATTGAGATATTGTCAGTAATTATCTATTCATACCAAAAGATCTCCATAGTTTTCTTGTTATTTTGGCATAGTGGTTTAAAGCTGAAGGATGTCCTGGTCCTTTAAGGGAAACAGTGAAGAATATCAATATTTTATGTGTTTTCTCACTGATGTTAGCTTTTTTTTTTATATTGAAAGCCCCAGAGAAAGTTCTCAGGTCTTCTTTTTTTATATACTGCCTTGACCCTTTGTACCATTCATTTCACTCAGCCTGATGCAAGTGTCAAGATGATATTCTTCAAGGGGAAATTGTGCACCTCACATCATATTCGGGCACTTGTTTGATCCATCACATTCACTTTTGGAACATCTTTGTGCCAAGGCCTATGATGCCTTCCTGTAATATTTATCCTCCATGGGCTGTTTAAGGACCCTTTGCATTGTCACAGAGGATCTTTGCCAGAAAGGCAACTCTCTCCTCAACGTGATCAAACTTTATGCCAAGACAGATTGACCAGATATTTGTTCATGTAAGGATGAGTTGAAGGGCCCCTTGGAAAGTCAGTACAAGAGAATTTGTAAGAGCAGATGAGTTTCAAGGCAGTAACAAAAAGTTGGAGCTTGGCAGAGTGTGCATAGAATATCTCTGCTCCCTTCTAGCTTGATACAAGCTTCCATCACACAGGTTCAGTGACCCCCTTCTTCCTCTCCTTTCTAGAGAATCACAGCATCCACCCAATATCACATAGAAGTCAAATTGCTCAGGTTCCAGCTGTCACCATTTTGACATTGTAGAAAAGGCAGGGCACTCTGCCTGAGTTGCTGTCGTGTTTTCAAACTCAATCATTACCTAAACCACCTAGATGATCTAGATACTCCCCTGCCCTCAATTGTGGACAGCTATCACTCTGTGTGTCTGGGAAGGCCCTAGGCCACTTTCCTGAGTCAGCAAAATCTCAGGTGAGAGCAGGCCTGGAGGAACGGTACACCTACAGGAAGACAATGCCGCTGGGACTGGTGCTCCCTGGGTGATATTCATGACTCCCTGCATCCATCGGTCTCTCCCCTCTCCATTGGACCTGGTGGAGACCAATTTCCTGCAATAGGGTAGGGATGAACAGCTACCAGCATGACCGATGAGCACAAATAAGAACAGTGTCACCTAGCCGTCCTGGATAGCATTGCTAGCTGTAGGGCATCAGTGGGCTCCCTTCCACTGGAAAGACCTGGATTGTCCATATGCCCACAGGGCCGCTCCCCCAACACACCCACCCTCCTCTTCTCCTGGGGGAAGAATTTAGGAAAACTTTTGTTAAACTTAAAAGATCTCTGTTCCTTGTTCCCTTTTTCTTCCCTTGTGGCACTACAGCTGAGTTGGCACTTGTCTGGAAAATCAGTCTAAAGTCTCCACCACCAAAAGCATCTCTGGTTGCCATGGGAACCATGATGTCATCATGCCTTTATTCCACCTCTCCCTGACATTAGGTGGTATCTGTATGTAAGGCCATGATGGCCATGTTATCACAGCATACACTCCTTGATGACCAAGTTGGTCAATGTCCGGAAACATCTGGGGAGAGAAACCAAGTGAACTCTTCATTGGGAGCCTGGAATTCCACACCTTTCAATACCATGTTGCTGGATGGCAGCTTGTTCCACTTTTCATATCGTAGTTGTCCTGTTTTTCACTCTCATTTAACAGGAGCACTGTTAAACAAGTTGGCAATTCCTTTGAGAAAGAGCAAAACCAGAGTAGCAAGATTTTGAATGGAAGTGAATGATTGAAAGTTCAAGGGAAGTGACGTTCTGAAATATAAATGTCAATCAAGGATTCCTGAGAATTTGCAAACAGCAAAACCACAGGAAGTTGAAAATTGTGTGAGGCTTTTTTTTTTCCAATATATATTTTGCCTCATGTCACATGTTCCATGAGCCATTACCTCTTCCAATTGTATACTTATAGTTACAGAGAGTATCTGGCTAAGTTGCGAAGAACTTTTCTAATTTAGAGAGTCTGGCTTTTCACTCCAGATGCACCTCCCTTAACCTCACCCCTGTTCCTTAGATGATAGGGAAGATCTAGCACCTCTGCTCATCCATTTATTAGGACCAGAAAACGGTTGGTTAGATTTTTTTGAAGGAAATGTCCAGGGGGAGGAATAAAATTTAATCAATTTTGGTCATAAAGTATTAGGGTTCAGGATTGATTTAACCACAATATAATTTCTGATATAATAACATCCTGAACACATAAACTTTCCCAATTGTCCCTGTCTCTTCTCTTGCCACATGACCCAATGGGTCACTAAGATTATTTTCTGCTCAGAGTTCAGTTAATACATCTTCATGCTTGAAAAGATAGGAGAAAATGTTTCTTATGACATCTCCCAAGATGTGGAAGTTGACATGCAACTAATATTTCTGGCTTAATGCTTTTCCAATGTGAAATTAAAATTCAGTAGAAAGGTTTTGGTTTTGGCTTGGGATGGATTTTCTGCCAAAGAATTTCAGAGATGGAGAACAGAAAATGATCCAGCCACCTGGCATCCTGAAACTCTTCAGATAATCATATCTTTCAATCTCAACATTTTCTCCTCTCTTAAATCAAGTGAAGAGAGCAGGACAGGAGGGCAATGCCACTGGGGCTGATGTGTCCCTGGCTAATCCTGGTGACACTCTGCACCCCTTCATCCATCCCTGTTTCACTAGACCTGGTGTGGTCCTATTGCCTGCAGCATGACAGGGGTGACCAAGCAGCCAGCATGATTGATGTGCCCAAATGAGAACATCACCACCTCCAAGGCCTGGAGCATATTGTGGCTGTCAACTTCAGTGGGCTCACTTGCACTGGAAGGAACTTGACTGTGCTTAGGCCTGCTGGGTTGTGTCACCAACATACCATGCCTCCACTTCTCCTGGACAAAGAATTTAGGATCCCTTTCCTTAAAAATAGAGAGGACTGTACCTTGCTCCCTTAGTCATCCCTCCTAACGTCACAGCTGAGATGGCACTTGTCTGGAAACTAGGTCTGAAGAGGCCAAAACTAATAGCCTCTCTGGTTCCAGTGGGAACCATGATGTCATCATGCCATCTTTCCACCTCTCCCAACATCATGAAATATCTGGAAGAGTGGCCAAGATGTCACAGTATGCACCTACCATTGCCCATGTTTCCAATGATCAGAAATATCCCCTGGGGGGAGAAAACAAGTGAACTCTCCTTCAGGAGCCTAGAGTTCCACTTTCTTAAATCCCAAGTTGCTGGATCCCAGGCGGTTCTACTTTGCATGTAGTTGCTGTTCTGATTTTTGCTCTCATTTCACAGGAGCACTGTTAACCAAAATAGTTTGAAAATAGAGTGAGGCTTTTTATTTTTCCAATATCTATTGTGACTTGTGTCACATATTCCATGTGTCATTACCTCTTCTGATTGTATATATATAGTTAGACACATAATCTAAGTTGCTTAGACACTTCCTGATTTAGGGAGTCTGGCTTTGCCCTGCAGCTACACCCGCCTGAGCCACCCCTGTCCTTCAGATGACAGGGAAGACCCAGCACCTCCATTCATCTATTTATTTGGCCCAGGAATCTGGTGGATAGATATTTTTATAGTAAACATCCAGGGAGAGGAGAAAGAGAGGGACAAATTTTAATTGATCGTAGTCATAAAGGGTTGGGCTCAGGTTTCAGTTAACCTAGAATTTTTCTGATATAATAACATCCTGAACATATTAACTTTTCCAGATGTCCCTATCTCTTCTCTTACCCAGGCCCTTGTGAATCACTGAGATACTTGTCTACTTAGAGTTTAGCTGCAAATATTTTCTTGCTAGAAAATACAGGGGTAAATATCTTTTATGACCTACCCCAAGATGTCATAAGACATCTAATATTTCTGGATTCATTGTTTTCAAATGTGAAATTAACATTTGTTAGAAGATTTTTGATATTCAGTTGGGAAAGATTACTTGCAAAGCATTTCACAAAGAGTGACCAGAATAGGATCCAGTCACCTGACATAATGAACCTCTTAAGACAATCCATATGCTTCAATCTCAATATTTTCTCTTCTGTCAAATCTAGTCAATAGAATATCATTAGAAAAGTAGCAATTTTAAGCACAAGTTTATTCTAATGAGTGTTTTCAGTAGGAGGCTGTGGTAAGAGTCAGCAGTGCTTCCCTGGTGATCTTGAAATCTTTAGATTAGGTGTGGCTGGAGATGAAATAACTCTAAGAAATTGATAGTTTATATCCCTCTCATGAAAATGCTGATGTGGTGTATAAATCAGGAAGTTGTTGAAAAAGAAAAAATGCTGGTAAGATGTTAACTGCACAAAATTCCAATAGTCAACTACAGTAGTAGAAAATGAAGTGGACTGGTTCACCTGGGCATGTTCCAAGTCAACCTCAATGTCAGCTGTGAAACCTAGAGGTGATAACAAAAGAGGGTTGCTCTTGGCACTGCATTTCCTCTCTCTGTTCTTCTTTTTATTGGGAAGACATTATTTTCTTTAAAAAATTGAATGCATTGGTGCTGAATACATATCTTCCTTTCCACAAATGTCAATCAGGTGCTACTCCATGAATTAGAACACTGGCTTTCCTAGATCTTTGGTGGTTGAACTACAATTCAATGGAGTCTTTTTATAGACAGTTGCGAATATGGATGAATGTTCTTAAGGCATGCAGTGTAGGATGGGATTTTCTCACCTTACCATGGTTGTGTAGAAAGTTGTGATTGTGCTTTCTAAGATAAGACATTACACAAGAACACCTATTTGAATGAATTCACATTAAAGAATGAAATCAGAGGTTAGGTATGTGGAATTTCTGTGTTGGATATAAGCAGCTTAATGGCCAGTTTCCTGAGAGAGCAAAATAATAGGTGAGAGCAGACCTGAAGGAGCAGGGAAGGAGAGCAAGTCCTCTGTGGCTGGTGCCTGACTGGGTGTTCTATGTGACCTCATTGCACCCCTCCAAAGCACGCCATTCCACTAGATCTGGTAAGGGCCAATTGCCTGCAGCAGATTAGGGGTGACAAGGTGGCCAGAATGCATGATGTGCCCAAAGGAGAATAGCAAAATCCAACTGGCCAGGAGTGCATTGCAAGTTGTAAGGTTGCAGTTGGGTCCCTTGCACTGGAAGGAGCTTGATCATCCAAAGTCCCCTGGGATATGCACCCATCATACCCTGCCTCCCCTTCTACTGGGCAAAGAATTTAGGCTCACCTTTTTTGAATACAACAGGCCCCTGTTTCTCGCTCCCTTTGTCTTCCCTCCTAACATCACATATGAGAACATGCTGGTCTGGAAACTCGGTCTAAAGCCTCTAAAAGCAGAAGTGTTGGTGGTCATGGGAACTGTGACATCATCATACCATCTTTCCAACCTATCTGTGACATGAGGAGTTATCTGCAAGGGTGGCCAGGATGTCACAGCAGGCACTCATCTGTGGCCATATTGCCCAATATTCAGAAACATCCCCTAGGGTGAGAAACCAAGTGAATTCTTCTTTGGGAACATGGGTATGCTCACCCTTCAATCCAAACTTGCTTAATGCCAGCTGGTTTTATTTTTATTTTTTTATTTATTTTTATTATTTTATTGTAAACAAATGGGATACATGTTGTTTCTCT
Source organism: Sciurus niger (assembly GCA_020740815.1). Taxonomy (NCBI): domain Eukaryota; kingdom Metazoa; phylum Chordata; class Mammalia; order Rodentia; family Sciuridae; genus Sciurus; species Sciurus niger. The sequence goes on from JAHUXG010003507.1 coordinate 254,821, forward strand.
GTTTGTACATGGCGTAAAGGCATACCATTTGTGTAATCATAAATTTACATAGAGTAATGCTGTTTGATTCATTTTGTTATTTTTCCCTTCCCCCCACCCCTCCCACCCCTCTTTTCCCTCTATACAGTATTTCCTTCCTCCATTCTTGCCCCCTCCCTAACCCTAACTCTAACCCTAACACTAACTCCTCCCATCCCCCATTATGTGTCATCATCCACTTATTAGCGATATCATTTGTCCTTTGTTTTTTTGAGATTGGCTTATCTCCCTTAGCATGATATTCTCCAATTTCATCCATTTGCCTGCAAATGCCATAATTTTATCATTCTTTATGGCTGAGTAATATTCCATTGTATATATATGCCACAGTTTTTTATCCATTCATCAATTGAAGGAAATCTAGGTTGGTTCCACAATCTGGCTATTGTGAATTGAGCAGATATGAACATTGATGTGGCTGTATCTCTGTAGTATGCTGATTTTAAGTCCTTTGGGTATAGGCCAAGGAGTGGGATAGCTGGGTCAATGGTGGTTCCATTCCAAGTTTTCTAAGGAGTCTCCACACTGCTTTCCAGAGTGGCTGCACTAATTTGCAGCCCCACCAGCAATGTATGAGTGTACCTTTCTCCCCACATCCTCGCCAACACCTGTTGTTCCTTGTATTCTTGATAATCGCCATTCTAATTGGGGTGAGATGGAATCTTAGGGTGGTTTTGATTTGCATTTCTCTTATTACTAGAGATGTTGAACATTTTCCATATGTTTGTTGATTGCTTGTAGATCTTCTTCTGTGAAGTGTCTATTCATTTCCTTAGCCCATTTGTCGATTGGATTATTTGCATTCTTGGTGTAGAGTTTTTTGAGTTCTTTATAGATACTGGAGATTAGTGCTCTATCTGAAGTATGATTGGCAAAGATTTTCTCCCACTCTGCAGGCTCTTTCTTTGCATTGCTGATAGTTTCCTTTGCTGAGAGAAAGCTTTTTAGTTTGAATCTATCCCAGTTATTGATTCTTGCTTTTATTTCTTGTGCTATGGGAGTCCTGTTGAGGAAGTCTGGTCCTAAGCCCACATGTTGAAGCTCTGGACCTACTTTTTCTTCTATAAGATGCACAGTCTCTGGTCTGATTCCAAGGTCCTTAATCCATTTTGAGTTTAGTTTTGTGCATGGTGAGAGATATGGGTTTAGTTTTATTCTGTTGCACATGGATTTCCAATTCTTTCATGGTTTTATTTTGAACATAGTCATTGTCCCATTTTTCACTCTCATTTTACAGGAGCACTGTTAACCAAGTTTGCCATTTTTCCTTGAGAAAGATCAAAACAAGTTTAGCAAAATCTTAAAGAGAAGTGATGATTGGATGTTCAATGGAAGTGTCTTCCTGGAAGCTTATATCAGTGTAACAACCCATGAGAGGACTTTAAGCCAATAAAAACCACAGGAAGTCTGAAAAGTGGGTGTTTTTTTTTCCCCCAATACATATTGTGCCTGGTGTCACATATCCTGTGAGCCATTACCATTTCATTTTCTATATTTATAATTAGAGATAGCCCCCTTGTTGATCCCAGTTACTGGTTTTAAGAGTCCTTGTTCTGCCAGCATGTGTATTGGTCATGAGGAGTGGTTTAAATGTGTAGTCTAAAAAGAGTTTAGAAGGCATGCAGACGTGCTGGGCAGCAAACCACTTTAACTTGGAAGCACTTTATTTTCAATGAGAATATGTTTACATGTGGATGAACAAGCACAAAGCATAAGTGCTTTCCTACATCAGTAGAAACAGTTTTAGTTTGAATTGTAAATTTCAAAACCAAGATCTCATTCCAGGCAGACAACTGCAGTTGAAAAGTTTTCTGAAAATTTTTCACAAAAGGGATTCAATGAGAACTTGTGAATTTGATCATCCTTATAATCCCACTTGGCTTCCAGACATTAGTGCTCCTATCTAAAAGAGCTCCCTTGATGGACTGAACTGTTGTTTAAATGTGCTGGCTGAAATTAGCTCACAAGTGCTGAGGAGAAGCAAATCCTGCAAGTAGCTTCAATGAAGAGGTATTCATTTTTTTTTTTTTTGTGGTGCTAGAGATTGAACCCTGGGCCTTGAGCTTGCAAGAAAAGCACTCTACCAACTAAGCTATATCTCCAATCCTGAGGATTCATTCTTTTTTCATTGAGTACCATGTGTTTTGCCCTTGGATCAGTCAACTCTAAGCATAATTGCTTTCTAGCCAGTAAAGAAATGGTTCTTTTAGAGTCATCACAGCATTGTTAAATGACATTGTATTCCAAAAAATTGCAGTTGAAGACTGATTGCTAAAAAAGCTGCAGTAATGGATTTCAATGACTCTTTGGGGAACAGATCCTATGCATGGTCCCATGGTACATCATAGGTGCTTTCCAGCAACAGAAGAAACTGTTTGAATTCAATGTGTAGCATTTGAAAGTGGGAGTTCATTCCCAGCAGATATCTGCAGTTAAATATTTAAAGATGTTTCACAACTGGATTCTAAGGAAATCTTGTGGATTTGATCATCCACACAGTCCCACTTTGCTCCTTGAGGATGGGGCTCCTGTCTATGAAAGCTTTCATGTTAGCCCAGTTTGTGTAGTAGCACGGAACTGTGGTTTGAGTGTGCTGTCTCAAAATGGCATAGAAGTGCTGAGGAGAAGCATTTCCAGCAAGTAGTTTCAATGTACACATACTCAGTGTGTTCTCTATGAGTATAGATAGTTTGTATTTACATGAATTATCACAAAGCATAAGCACTTACCATTAATTTAAAAAAGGTTTTCCAATCACTGCCTTTATACCAATGATAATGTTGTGCCCAAAGTGTTGAGTCCCCACAAAGACCACTAGAGAGCACAATCAATGCAACAACAAAGAGTCATTTATTAGCAAGCTCGAGCCTGGTCCTCTGCGCCCTCCGTGACTGGTGATGCTAAGAGGTCCCAAGCTCTCATTTAGCAGGGTTTTTATAATGAAAGGCAAGCAATTTTACAGTGTTCTTTTAATTGGTTAACATTTGAACAGCTAAATATTAGTCCTCCTCTGGTTTGGTCCTGTCAATCTGTTTGATTCTCATTGGGTCCCGCCAGAACTTAATGGTCCTCATGGAAGAAGGGAGGAGGGAAGGGGTGAACTATGCCGGAGATGAGTCGGGGCTGAGCCCCTCTGTCTTTGATAGATAAGGTTTCCAAGCAACTGCACATTCCTCAGACAAATATCTCTTAACAACCTTTGTAAGCACAGGGGCCCAACAGTCCTGTTTGTCCTCTATTGCCTGCATCTGGGTGATTGAGACAGTTAGCAGCACAGATATCACCTTGTTCTCAACATTCCCCCCTTTCCAAGAACATTTAGAGAGCCAATCTTGGGTCTCTATTGTTTTAATTCTTGCTGCTTAATAGGTTGATATTGGGTCTTTAGCACCATTAGCTGTACTGTATTTATTCTATCTTTAACAAAAGCAATTAACTTATTGATTATACAAGGTCCTATAGTTAAAGCTAGTAGCAACAATATTAGGGATCCCACTATAGTGGACACCAGAGTAGTTAACCAAGGGGAAAAATTGAACCAGAATTCAAACCAGCTCTGACTAGCTTTCCATTCTTTCTTTCTGTTTGTTAGTCCTTCTCTGACTTTTGCCAGGGATTCCCTCACTACTCCAGAATGATTAGCATAAAACCAACATTCTTCTCCCAGGGCTGCACATAGACCTCCTTGCTTACAGTCTTTAAAGGCAGGTTAATTTGGTAATTAATGAACTTAGGAGATCCTTAACATTTTATTCTCCCAGAGGCAGTCTCCAACTTCCAGAGGCAGATGGCCTTCATGGCCTTCATTTCTTCGATTTGACCTGATCCCATACTTCTATACTAACTGCCTGTCCCCAATTCCGACATCATTTACCCCTCTAATAGTAGGAACTCCTTCACTGCTGTAGGGAAAATGGGCGATGACCAATCTGGCTTCTTCGAGCTGGAAGTGGGCAGCGTGGGGCAAGTATTTTGGAGTTCCCTTTTAGAAATCGGGTCAACTGAGGGGTCCAAGGTAGAAGTCTGGTTGGGGAAGAGCAGGCTGTAAAGGCATCTGGGGTGGGTGGTTCTATGAGAGAAGAACAAAAAGACATGAGTACTGAAATGAGATTGATACAATATAAATGTTGCGGAATCTGGAACATACCAATGCATATCATAAAGATGACAGAAGTGAATAATTCCTCACCAGGGGGTGGAAGAACTGAGAAGTTGTTCCCATAACAAGGCCTAGCAAAGGCTGGAGGGGACAAGACCTTTATTTGGGGACTTTAACATTGTCCAGGTTATCAGGAATTTAATCACAATATTTTACTCTTAATGTTATTGAGGTCACCAGAAAATATAGTTAAGCTACTTAATGTCATCTGATTTTTGTACAATATATCTTTATTAGTATAGCCTGTGTTAAGTAGCGATCTCTATATTTTTGTTACTTAGGGCTAGATAATTATACTAGCAAACATAGATTAAGCCTACCTGTGACTGTAGGTCTTAAACTGACTGAAATCTTCTGACTCTGGCAGTTTCCCTTGATAGATATCAGGCACATTTGCCTAAGAATCTTTCTTTTGTAGCTTCCACTCTTAATTTTAGTGGGTTAACACAAGTGTATATCTTAAGTTACTTTTAACTATTATTTCTTTAAATGCCCAAGGATGGCTATATTTTGGTTTTAACTGTTTTGCTGGGTGTTTAAGATCAAGCTGGTCAAAGTGACCTGTTCCTGTCTGTTAAAGAGTCAGCTGAGTTTCCACAGGGGTCACTCATAGAGAACTTAAGAGCAGCTTCTTAGCTCCATTAGTGCCATTGGTTAGGTAGGGTCTTCTCGATGAGGTGGCTTTCCTTGAGAGTATTAGGGGTGTCTCCCTTTTTCCATGACCTCCTCTGCAGCAGATGCACTGAGTGATTTTCATTCTCTAGTCTCAACAATCTCCTTGATCAGGAGGTTGTGTGACCCAGAGTTGCAGTGCTCCTTAGAGAAGTTCTCTTATTCCCTGGGTTCAGGCTGACTTTGAGGGCTAGATACTGTTTTTTTTTCCTCTTGGCCTCTGTATTTAATTCCAATTTCTAAGTTTGATCTTAATCATCCAGCAAGTCAGTCTCACCAGTCATAAAGTAAGAGTACTGGGCTTTAACTTTAATGTCCATAACTTTACAGTCATTTACCCTTTTATTAAAGTACTACCACATACTATCTGTTTTGAAGGTGATGGCCTATTATCACAAGTTTTCTAGGTTGTATGTTCTGTAAGCAGCTACTTCTGCAAAACAGTAACAGGCAACAGATTTACAAAATGAAATTAGCAAGAGTAAAATCATATTTAGCTTGTATAATAGTTATCTTGAATTTTGACTGAGTTCTACATTATATACCCTGTTTGAAATCATAGTAATCTTTACAACAAACATCAAACTTTTGAGCACAATTTTAAATGAGTTAAAGTCTGACTTACTTTGGAGCCATTCTAACACGCAGAGCCTTATCTCAGGTAAGGCAGGGCTCTTCACAAATCTTAAGTAAAATGTTCTAATCCTAAAGCTAATTTTTGCCCCTTTTGCCATGACCAGCATGACTAAATTTTCAAGTTCAGTGGGGGTCAAAGGAGTATTAGAAAATAAAGGTTCATAAACACAGATTTTGAAAATTAAGTTGAGATCAGATGGAGCTCTGTTCTCTGATGGAAATGCAGACCTAAAGAGTTATGTTAGCAATCTTTATACATGTCTTATTATTAGGTTAAAGACTATGTAAGCATTATTCTTTGTTTTCAGGAGAGTTACAGAGACTAGAACATCTATGCAACTTTTTTCCACAACTGCAAAGTGCAATGTTAGGAACTCTGTATAGCTCTCAAAGAAGTCCACTGTCCAAAGTTACTGTAAGGTGGGCAGGAACTAGAGAAGGGGACTGATGAAACACTGGTTATCTATCAAAACATTTTCTTTCTGCCCATGAGCTGTGTGCCTGAGATCAATGTAAGAGCTGATAGGACTCCTGTACAGAGCCTCCCCAGGGAGGCTACTGCCACAGCAGTTAGGCATCTTGTGCTACTACACAGGAACACTCCCAGGCACCAGGCATGCTACAGTCATGAGGTCAGAGACCCCAATCTCAGTCATTGTTGTCCCATTTTTGCTATTGCGCATTACACTCTTTTCTAAATGCCATTTTAAGAAGTTTACATATTTTGATTTCTGAGTCCATATGAACATTAGTTAACACAGTCTAACATTATATCCAAAACGGGAATCAATCAAAGAAAGGCTGAGAGAGGTTTTAACTTTTCATTTGTGTAGTGAAATGCTTTCACCTTCTATGATATGAACCTTTAAACAAATCAGGCTGTCAGTAGCTCTTAGATATACTTTTACATTTAAATTTTTATCTCAGTGAAATAAGTAACCAATTTTACACATACCTTACTGATAATATGTCCCATAATAGAACATTAAATGATAGAAATAAATCCCAAATAAAGTGTACTCTTTAAGTTTAAAATTACCATTACAGAGTAGTTTATTCTGGAGAATAGCAGCTTGATAAATTTCCTGCTTAAAAACTTATATACCTGGAAAATATGAATACATTTAATATACAAAGAGTGAAAATTTCACAATTATCTTGACACTTTAATCTTACTAAATTCAGTTTTAAAAGAAAAATTTAGACTCTGTAACATAGTACAATACTCTTAACAGTTGTTTAACCATAATTTTATAAATCCCAATTATTAAGACTAATTGTTTTAAAGAACAAAACTTAATAGACACAAAGTTAAGAGTAAATTAGTGTTTCTAAGAAATCCTTGTTATTTTACCATGTCATTTTACCATATAGATTAAACTTTGGCTTATATCAGAACATTAGTATTTCACCTTAGGAAAAAACTTAAATAGCTTTAACTGTCTCATATACATACAACCAACATAGTTACACACACACTTGTTGAAACTTGCCCTTTACTTACAGAGAATTTCTTAGCACTTACTTAGACCCTCATGTATTCCATCATACAAGCACTTTCTTACCCAGAAACATTTTCTTTTCCTTTTTATTAAATATATTTCCATACCCAGAACCTTTTTATTTTCTCTTTTCTATCTGTTGACCCATTTTTGTCCACATTCTGAAACAACACTTATGAAATTTTTGTATTTAGACAAATCACTCTACTTTAACAAGATAAAATAGTTTGTTGTTTATAGTACTCTAACTGAAACACAGTGAGAGGGGAGATGGTAACTCTAAATCCAAATCTAAGATCTTCTTGGAGCTTTGCAGAACTGGAGGGGGAGCAGGGGGAAGTGGTAAGGGAGCAGATGGAACACTCACCCTCTGGGTTGGGGTTTTGCCTGTTAGCACATAATTCTTAATAACCTTGTTTTTAGTAATGACACAAAGCGATTTTAAACACTTTTTAATTTACCAACCTATGAAACCACCAATAATGTTTAAGTATGTTACTCCATGGAATTTAAGGAGTTGAAAGTACATGATGTTATTTAACAATTAGCATTTTAACTTTGCAAATTAATCAGATGTCTCCACAAACACATTTGAGTAATCCCATACATGTTAACTCTAATTCACTAATTCTGTAAAAACCAAGATATCAGACAAGTGTCCTGAACAGTATTTGCTGCCTCTTTACTGTTGAAGAAAAGTCCTAGAAACAATTGATATTAGACATTGTTTAACATTAACATTCCATTAGTTTGACCTAGAGACTTGAGTTATTTCTAAAAACATTTTACTTTTATAAGTTTACCCAATTTAAATTGAACCCTTTTAAATCACGTGAATAAAAGTATTTGGATCCATTTTTAAATTTTAATTTTAGGAGCACTCAGTTTTGATACAGACAAAACATGACATTAGCATGACATACAAATAATACAAAATCAAAGGCCTTGTAACTTTATAGGTGAATCTCCATTGCAATGTAACAGATGTTCAAAAACTCTAGTTGAATAAAAAACAGAACTGATCAAAAAGAAAAAAAATCATTAATCTAGGTATGCAGGATCAAAATTATAAGCTCAGAGATACAGCATTGAAGAAAAACAAAGCAAAACAAGAATCCTAGAAAATGAGTTAGTTCTGTGTAGCAGCCCAGGAGTTTAAAATGGACACTTTTTTTTTCTTTTCTTCAGGTCACCACCCCTTCCCAGTGAGACTTCTGCAGTTTACATTCCAATGCAGGCTTCAGCAAGGCCAGGTAGGGGGGAGGGGGGATCACCTAGAACTTTTTAACCCTTTTTCTTCCTGGTTGAGAAATCAGGTTAGGTTTGAATGCAGTAAATCACAAAACATTATTTCACACTACTTTTGAGGAATGGAGCTCCTGCTGAGCTCTCTGCCTAGGGGGATTGGAGTAACCAAATCTCTCAGGAACAAGGAGAAGGACTGTAAAGTACCCTGCAATGAGTATCCCCAAGACTAAGATCGGATTAACACAATGAAGAATTTAATATGAGACAAGAGTAAAGACCGTACGGTACAATACACAAACAGACATATAGCACGTTAAATCAAAATTGGCTAGTTGGTATTTTGTCAACAAAAACAATTTCCAATTGTGACAAAGAGTTGTCCAGATGCAACAGAAAAGTTTCCTAGATGTAACACAAATTGCCCAGATGTGACAAAGAGTCACCCAGATGCGACAGAGTTGCCCAGATGCAGCACAAAAGCTTTCCAGATGTGAGAAAGAGTCACCCAGATGCCATAGAGTTACCCAGATGCAGCACAAGGGCTGTCCAGATGTGACAAAAAGCCACCCAACACAACACAAAGATTGACAGATGCGACAAAAACCCGCCCGATGCACCACAAAGGATGCCACATGTGACAAGAGTCGCCCAATGCAACACAAAAGTTGCCAGATGCAAAAAGCTGCCCAATGGGCCGAGGGGATGTCTCCTGAGGCCCTGCTGGGATCCTATAGTGCATCCACCAGGACTATGGCAGCCCAGAACCAGAACCTTCAGGCAATCCAGACCAGAAAACATGAGGCAATGCCTTACTCACTGGCCGAAGGTGTCACTTATGACTCTATGATCAGGTGTCTGGGTGGACTTGGGGCATCCTGGAAAAGCCCCCCTATGTTGTGCCCAAAGACTTGAGACCCCACAAAGACCACCAGAGACCACGATCAATGCAAGCAACAAAGAGTCATTTATTAGCAAGCTCGAGCCTGGTTCTCTGTGCCCCCGGTGACTGGTGACGCTAAGAAGCCCTGAGCCCTTGTTTAGCAGGGTTTTTATAATAAAAGGCAAGCAGTTTTACAGTGTTCTTTTAATTGGTTAACATTTGAAGAGCTAAACATTTGTCCTCCTCTGGTTGGGTCCTGCCAATCTATTTGATTCTCATTGGGTCCCACCAGAACTGAATGGTCCTAGTGGAAGAAGGGAGGAGGGAAGGGGTGAACTAGGCCGGAGATGAGTTGGGGCTAAGCCCCCCCTGTCCTTGATAGATAAGGTTTCCAGGCAACTGCACATTCCTCAGACAAATATCTCTTAACAACCTTGGTAAGCACAGGGGCCCAGCAGTCCTGTTTGTCCTGTATTGTCTGCATCCGGGTGATTGAGACAGTTAGCAGCACAGATATCACCCTGTCCTCAACAATAACTGGCAATGCATTCCAAAATGTCAACTGCAGTTGAAGGTTGGTTGCTGAAAATGCTTCACTAATGGATTCCAGTGACTCTTTGGGGAAACAGATCCTCTGCATGGAACCACTTTGATCCCAGGTATTGGCACTTCTAGCATCAAGAGCTCTCTTTCTACCATTTACTGTATTATTCATGTGGTCAGTGTGTACACTAACAGTGCTGAGAAGATGTGCAGAGGAGCAGGTTGGGCAAATAACTTCAATTTGCAGGTACTCCCTCTGAATTCAGTGAGAATGTGCTAGTTTGCATTTGGATGAATAAGCGTGAAAATCAAGTGCTTTCCAGGAATGAAGAAACAGTTTCAACTGAAAATGTACCATTGAAATTGGGAGCACATTCCCAGAAGAAAACTGCAGTGGAAGAGTTTTTCTGAAAATGTTTCACAAGTAGATTTCAATGAGACTTTGTGAATTTGATTATCCTTACAGTCCCAGTTGACTCCCATTGTTCCTATGTACAAATGCTCTCTCATTAGGCTAGTTTGTGTAATAGGACTAAACTGATGCTTGGATGTGTTGGCTGAAAACAGTTTGAAAATGCTGAGGAGGAGCAGAACCAGCAAGTCGCTTCATTATAGAGGCACTAATTGTTCTCACTGTGTACCTTGTGTATTACATTTGAATCAATGTCTTAAGCTTAATTGCATACCAGCAAGTAAAGAAATATTTTTTTTTCAAAGCCATCCTACCAGTGTTAACTGGCAGCATATTCTAAAAGGTCAACTGTAGTTGAAGAGTGGTTCGTAAAAATGTTTCATTAATGGATTTAAATGACTCCTTGTGAAACACATCCTATGCGTGTTCCCACTTTACCTCATAGGTGCTTTCCAGCAATAGAAGAAACCATTTCAAACCAAAGTGTATCATTTGAAACTGGGAGTTAACTCTTCAAATGAAGCTTTTGACTGTGAATTTTCTTAAATTTTTCACCAAAGAGTTTCAATGATACTTTGTGAATTTGATCATCCTTACAGTCCCACTTGACTTCCAGACATTAGTGCTCCTATCTGCAAAAGTTCTCTTGTTGGGCTAGTTTATGTAATTGGAATTAAGTGATGTTTGAATGTGCTGGCTGAAAAGACCTTACAAGGACTGAGGAGGAGCACATCCAGTAAGTAACTTCAAAGAAAAGGCACTCACTCTATTCTCAATGAATACATTGTGTTTTTTATTTGAATCAATTAGCTCAAAATTTCATTGCTTAACAGCAAGTAAGGAAATTATTTCTTTGCAAATACTGTACCACTGTTAACTGGCAGTATATCCCAAAAGGGCAACTGCAGTTGAATAGTAATGGATGAAGAATTGTACTAATGTATTGCAATGATTCCTTGAGAAATGAGTTCCTCTGCATGGCTCCATGTTGATCCCACTGACTGGTGCTTGTAGTTTCAAAAGTTTTCTTGTTCTACAAGTTTGTGTATTAGTCATGAGCAGTGGTTTAAATGTATAGTCTAAAAGAACTTAGAATGCAAGCAGAAGAGTAGGGTCAGGAAATAACTTCAACTTAGAGTCAATACTTTGTTCTAAGTGAGAATATGTTGATTTGCATTTGGATGAATAAACAGGAAGCCTAATTACTTTTCAGCAACTGAAGAAACAGTATCATTTCAAAGTGTATTTTTCAAAACCAGAAGCACATTAACGACAAACAACTGCAATTGAAGAGTATTTTGAAAATGTTTCCAAAAAGGGTTTCAAGGTGACTTTGTGAATTTGATCATCCTCAAAGTCCCTCTTGGCTCCCAGACATTAGTGCACCTATCTCCAAGAGCTCTCTTGATGGACTTTTTTTGTAATAGGAGTAAATTGATGTTTGAGTATGCTGAATGAAAACATCTTACAAGTGTTAAAGAGGAGTAGAAAGAGCAAGTAGCTTCAAAGAAACAGCAAGTAGCTTCAAAGTACAGGCAGTCATTCTATTCCCAATGAGTACATTGTGATTTGCATTTGGATCAATTAGTCCAAAACTTAATTTCTTAACAGCAAGTAAAGAAATTGTTTCCTTTCAAAGCTGTCACAGCATTGGTAACCAGCAGTGTATTACAAAAGGATAAGTGCTGTTGAAGAGTGATTGCTGGAAATGTTTCACTAGTAGGTTTCAATGAATCTTTGGGGAACAGTTTCTATGCACGTTCCCACTTTACATCATATATTCTTTCCACCAACTGAAGAAACCATTTCAATTTATAGTGTATCATTTGAAACCAGGAGTTCATTACCAGCAAACAACTGCTATTAAAGAGTTTTTTTAAAATTGTCTCACAAAAGGATTTCAAGTTAATCTTGTGGATTTTGTCATCCTTACAGTCTCTCTTTGCTCCCAGAGAATGGAGCTCCTGTCTACATGAGCTTTCTTCTTATCCCAGTTTGTGTATTAGCATGGAAATGTGGTTTGAATGTCCAGGCTCAAAACAACTCAGAAGGGCTGAGAAGGAGTCGTTACAGCAAGTAACTTCAATGTACACATACTCAAGGTGTTCTTTCTATGAGTATATGAGAGTTTGTATTTGGATGGATTATCTTCAAGGAAAAAAAGTTTTACAATCCCTGCCTTTTTACCAGTGGTAACTGGCAGTACATTTCAAAATGGCAACTGCAGTTGATGAGTGATTGCTAAAAATGTTTTACTAATGGATTCCAATGATACTGGAATAGATCCTCCACATGGCCCCACTTTGTTATCAGAGGGTGGTGATTATAGCTTTAAGAGCTCTCTTATTCTACTGGTTTGTTTATTGTTCATAAATTTCAGTTATTGTGTACACTAAAAAGAGTTTGGAAGATCTGCAGAGGAGCAAGGTCAGCAAACAGCTTCAACTTGGAGGTACTCACTCTGTTCTCAATGAGAGTATGTTGGATTGCATTTGAATGCATAAGCAAAAAGTGAAAGTTGCTTTCCAGAAAAGTAGAAACAGTTTCATTTGAAAATGTGTCATTGAATTTGGGAGCACATTCCCAGCAGAAAACTGCAGTAAAAGAATTTTCTGAAAATGTTTCACATATAGATTTCAAGGAGACTTTGTAAATTTGATCATCCTTACAGTCCTACTTGGTTCCTAGAGGTCAATGTTCCTATCTACAAGAGTTCTCTTGTTAGACTCATTTGTGTAATAGGACTGAACTGCTGTTTGAACGTGCTGGATGAAAACACTTTGCAAGTGCTGAGGAGGAGCAGAACCAGCAAGTAGCTTTAATGTAGAGGCACTCACTCTTCTCAATGAGTAAATTGTGTTTTGCATTCGGGTGGATGAGTTTAATTGCTTACCAGCAAGTAAAAAGTGGTGTCCTTTCAAAGTTGTCATAGCCTCGATAACCTAAACTATATTCCAAAAGGTCAACTGCAGTTGAAGAGTGGTTGGTGAAAATGTTTCACTAATGGATTTCAATGAATCTTTGGGGAACAGATTCTATGTATATTCCCACTTTACATCACAGGTGTTTCCAGCAATAGAAGAACCCAAGAGTGTATCATTTGAAACCAGGAGTTCATTGCCAGCAGACAAGTGCTGTTGAAGAGTTTTTTCAAAATGTTTCAAAAATGGGTTTCAATGAGACTTTGTGAATTTGATCATCCCTACAGTCCCACTTGGCTCCCAGACATTAGTGCCCCTATCTACAAGAGCTCTCTTGTTAGACTAGTTTGTGTAATAGGACTGAAATGTGTTTGAATGTGCTGGCTGAACAGTACTTACAAGTGGTGAGGAGGATTATATCCAGTATGTAAGAGGCACTCACTCTGTTCTCAATGAGTACATTGTGTTTTGCATTTGAATCAATTAGCTCAAGGTGTAATTGCTTATTTGCAAGCATAGAAATTGTTTTCTTACAAAGACTTTGTACAATTGTTAGTGAACAATGTATTCCAAAAAGGCCAATGCAGTTGAATAGGGGTTGCCAAAATAAATATTTACAAATGGATTTCAATAATTTCTTGAGAAAGCAGTTCCTCTCCATGGCCCCAACATTGATCACACTGGCTGGTATTTTAGTTTCAAGAACTTTCCTTGTTCTACCAGTTTGTAGAGCAGTGGCTTAAATGTGTAGTCTTAAAAAAGCTTAGAATGTATGCATAGGAGCAGGGTCAGCAAATAGCTTCAATTAGGAGGCACTCACTCTATATTCAATGAGAATATGTTGATTTGAATTTGGATGAATAGCAGGAGGCCTAAGAGCTTTCCAGCAAAAGAAAAAGCATTTTCAAATCCAAGTGTATCTTTTAAAACCAGTAGCACATACCCAGAAGACAGCAGCAATTGAAGAGTTTTCTGAAAATATTTTACAAAAGGGTTCCAATGAGACTTTGAGAATTGGATCATTCTTACAGTCCCACATAACTCCCAGATGTTAGCGATCCTATTTACAAGAGCTCTCTTGGTAGACCAATTTGTGCAATAGGACTGATCCAATTTTTGAATGTGCTGGTTGAATACAGCTTTCAAGTACTCAGGATGAGAAGATCTAGGTAGCAACTTCAAAGTAGAGTCACTCACTCTGTTCTCAATGGTACCTTGTGTACCATTTGGATCAATTAGTTCAAAGATTAATTGCTTATCAGCATGCTAAATAATGGTTTTGTTTAAAAGCCATTGTACCATTGGATGGCTGGAGCCTGGAAAGTTTGACTTCTATGTAGAGGTGAGAGATTGCTGTGATCCCTAAAGGGGAGAGGAGGGAGGGAGTCACTAAGCATGTGTGATGGAAGCCTGGCATAAGCTAGTAAAGGGGTACACATATTCTGTGCACACTCCACCTGCCAGGCACCACCTTTTATTGCTGCACCTGCAACTTATCTGCACCCATAAATTGTCTTGCACTGAGTTTCCAAAGGGCCTTTCAACTCACCTTTAGGTGAACAAATATCTGGTCATTCTTTCTTGGCATAACAGTTCATGTTCTTGACATGGCTGCCATCTTCCTGCCAAAGACCCTAAGTCAAAATGCCAAGGGTAGGGCTGGGATGTAGCTCAGTGGCAAAGCATCTGCCTTGCATTCACAAAGCCCTGGGTTTGACCCCCAGTTCCAAAAAAGACAAAAAAAAAAAAAAGAACCCTACAAAAAAAAATAACATAAAAAAAAACCTTGGGCTGGGGATATAGCTCAATTGGTAGAGTGCTTGCCTTGCAAGCACAAAGCCCTGGGTTCAATCTCCAGCACCACAAAAAAAAAACATGCTAAGGGTGCTTTTTTTTTAAATAGTCACTGGAGGATGCAAGCTAAATATTGGTGTCACAGTCCCTGGAACAAAGATGCTCCCAAAAAGTGAATGTAATGGACCAAATACGTGCCCAATAGTGATGTGAGGAGCACAATTTTCCCATGACACATGCATTAGGCTGAAAAAAAGGAATGATACTAAGGGTCAAATCTTAATTAAAAAAGGGAAAGGGCACTCAACATAAAAGGGTGTTGGAAATGAAAAGTTAATATTAGCAAGCAAACACATAATATATTGTAGTTGTTCATGGTTTCCCCCCCAAAAAAAACCCAGGACATTAATAAGATTCAAAATATTATATTAAAACAGCAAGAAGAATTATGGAGATCCTTTTTGAATGCACAGATAATGACTAGCAATATCTTGAAAATTATTGATCTTTTCTTTTGCTAGCAATGCAAGGAACATTACCTGTCTGTTGATTTTGTTTTTCTGACACATCACTTATGAGGAAAAGGTTTCCTTACACTATAGCACCTGCACCCAAACACTTAAATTACACAGGTGGAGAATCATATTCACTGATAGCTCCATGGAAGATGTACAAATACAGTGTACAGGTATTCCACAATTAACAGAATTACATATTTGTGACTATGTGCATGTTTATACTAGAGTTTCTCTGGAAAAACACCTTTTTAAAAAAAAAAAAAACTTGAGTGCTTCACTGTTATTAATTTCCATAAAAAGTGAACCACAAAGAATTTCAGGACAATATCTAAATATTGGTCAGCATTTTTTTTTCTTCAAACCTTTATAATATTCTAACATAATTCTGTCAGGAACACTTTATTACTATACAATTATTTCTCTTTTCCCAGGATGTACTTTCATTTTCCCCCTAAGTCTTTTTTTCTAAATACATGTTGGAGAATAGATTATCACCGCATCTTGACTGACTAATGAGGTAAGAATATTCTTTAAGAGAAGTTTTTAGGCATTTATGATGCAAAGCAAAAGAATAATCAAAATGCAAAGGTTTTTTCTTTTTCCAGTGGTTGTTATTTAAATAAAATCCAAAAGAATTAGAAATTGGTCTAATATTGTTCATATTTTAAAAGACAGAAAATTAAATTCATTTTTGTCATTGCAAAGTAAGATACTATGCCTCAAAATGCCAAGCTTTCTTCCTGGGAGAAATCTTACTGAGGAGATAAAGCTTAAACAGAAAATAAATGAACTCTATTCTTCCTTTTCAGTACAAGTTAGTCTATTTTATTTTAACTCAATTCTCATTCTTTCCTACACAGAGAAAAATATGAATAATTTCAGAATACTACATATCCAGTAACATGATTAAATGAATTTAGCAGTGCCAAACACTCCTTAGAAGATTTTACTAATATTACACCAAACAACTAATAAGTGCCTAGGTGAGAGACTACAGCACCATCTCAGTATAAGAAGATTGCATACATCCTCTGAATTCACATAAACCTAGAAAACTGATCCATCATTCCATCTTTATCTACACCAAAATCAAAGTTCTGTGTACTCAAAGCCCTTTCTCTGTGTCAGAAAATACTGCTAAAAACTATCCAATTTAGAGAATAGGACATACGTTCCCAAATAAGGGTGGTACCGATCAAGAAAAATTTGTTTTAATAATATTGTGAACACTTGAGTACCTATTATTTAATAAAGACTAAACTATCAGAAAAAGAGATCTCTTTACCAATTTTCACCTTAAAAAAAGAGTAACTATGTGGTCTGGCAGATGGTTTTAAAATTAAATCCTTGAAACTATACTATCATATGTTTTAAGACATAGGAATGAAACTTGCTAAAAGAACAGTGCAATTCTCTTGAGACGGTAGCCCTTAATGTCAGTAATCATTTAAAATCTGCGACCATCCACAGTTAAGATAAGCAAGTGGAACCAAATGGCATCCAGAAACTTGGTATTGAAGGGCATGGAGTTCCAGACTCCAACAGGATAGAGAGCTTTGTTTCTATCCCCAGGTAATGTTTCAGGTCATTGCCCAACTTTTGCACCAAAGAGTGCCTGCTATAACATCCTGGCCATTCTATAGATACCTCATGATGTCACAGAGCTGTGGAATGACAGGATGAGTTTCCAGTTCCCATGGCAAACAGAGACACTTCTGGTTCTGGCAGCTTCAGACAAAGATTCAAGACAAGAGCAGTTCAACTATTATCACAGGACCTAAGGCAGGGGAGCTAGACCCAGGGGCCTGTGGTTTTCAAGAAATATGATCCTAACTTCTTCAACCTTGAGAAGTGGAGTCAGTGTGTGTTGGAGGCACCACCCATTGGGCCTATTTATGATCTAGATCCTTCAGGGCAAAATATCCTACTGAAGCCTGACAGCCTCCACTATACCCCAGGTCAGCTAGGCAGCAACAGACTCATTTTTTTTACAACAGGCATACCATCCAAATGGACACATCTCTTCTGCTACAGGCAATTGTCATTCACCAAGTCTAGTGTACTGGTCAGGGTTGGAGTGGTTTGAGAATTCACTAGGATCACTCAGCTTAGCACCAGCCCCAACACAACAGCACTCCTGCCCCTATCCTCCATATCTGGGTTAACCTGCCATCTTGATCTCTTGGGAAACTTGCCTAGGGTACTACCAGTCACAGTGACTGATGGCTGTTCACAACTGAGATCAGGGTAGCATGCAGGGCAACTTGGTGGCTTAGGTACTGATTGAGTTTAAAAACTTCACACAAATTCCAGCGGGGTGCACTTACTTTCCCACAATGTCAAAACAGGTGACAGTGGGAACCCGTAAAGTTTCAATTCAATGTGGAAGTGTGTGGCTGCTGTGATCCCCAGGAAGGAGAGGAGGGAGAGAGTCACTGAGCATGTGTGATGGAGACCAGGACTGAGCTGGGAAGTGAGCAGAGATTTTCGTGCACTCTCCACCTGGCAGACAACACCACTGTTGTTGCTGCCCTACATCTAGGCCACACCCAGAAAGTCTCTTGTTCTGAGATTACAAGGGGCCCTTCAAATCACCTTTAGATGCAGAAATATCTGTCTAATCAGTCTTAACATAAGGGTTCATCGCCTTGCCTGACCACTCCCTGTCTGTCAAAGGCCCTCTTTAACAATTCCTTTTAACATCCCATGGAGGATGCAGATTGCAGGCCAAGGTCAAAGATGCTGGGAAATAGATGCTCTAAAAAGTGAATGTGATTGATCAAACAAGTGCTGATAGTGAAGTGATGAGCACAATGTTTCAATGAAGTATATTATCTTGACACATACATCATACTGAAAGAGAGAAACAGTACAAAAAATGTCAAAGTTAAATATTAATAAAGGGAAGTGCCAAGAAATTTAATTCAGAAGGGTGATAGTAATGGAGAGCTAATTTCAGTGAACAGACACTAATAACAAAAAATTTTCATTGTTTAGTGTTTCACATAATTATAAAATATACTTGTTTCAAAATACTACACTAAAATAACAAGAACTATGGAGATCATTTGGTATGCAAAGATAATTACTGATAATATTTAAACTTGCAAAGGACTTGAATGCCCTTGAAAATTCATGAATCTTTCCTGCTGCATGCAATGGAAAGCAGATTACCTGTGAGCTTATTTTCCTATCCTGGCACATGACTTAAGAGGCAATGCTCTTCTTGAAACACAGCTCCTGCACCTAGCAATTAATTTACACAAATACAAATGTGGAAATGCAGCACTGAATGATGGCTCTTGAAAAAAAATAGTGCCCCTCATCAAAAGACATTTAAACAAAACAAGATAATCTCTGAATAAACACAAAAATGAATACACAATATTGGCCAATCCTGAAACTCAAAAACATAAAATTTGAAGAAATAACTCAATAGGAGTTATTGAACATGAAATACATATCCTATACCATTTGTAAAACAATGACCATTTTTCTATTCATTTGATTTAACAGAGAAGAAAATGTTGAGATTGAGGGATATTGATAATCTGAAGAGGTTCATTATGTGAGGTGACTGAACCCTTTTCTGGTCTCTCTCTGTGAAATGCTTTTCAGGAAAACCATCCCAATGCAAAATCAAACATGCTGTAACAAATTTCAAGCTTGCATTTAAAAACATTCAAGTCAGAAATACTAGTTGCATGTCAACTCCCACAGTTGTGGGGGATTCAAAGAGATAGATGTACCCCTGTCTTTTTCAACACAGAAAGGTTTGTAACTGAACTCTGAGAAGAAAATTTCCTCAGTGATCCATGTGGACCTGAGGCAAGATAAGAGACAGGAATATTTGGGAATGATTATATGCTCAGGCCAGATTTACTTAAGAGAATTTTTGAGTTAATTCAACCCTGAACCCCATGTCTTTATGACCATAATAAATTAATTCTTGTCCCACTCTGCCTCATCCTCTGGAACATTTCCTCTAATAAATTTAAACCAGCAGAATTCTGTGCCAAATAAATGGATGATAGGGTTAGGGTTAGGGTTAGGTTTAGGGAGGGGGGCAAGAATGGAGGAAGGAAGAACTGTATAAAGGCAAAAGAGGGGTGGGAGGGGTGGAGGTGTTGAGGGCTGTCTTGGACAAGATGGCACCTGGCAGTGAGCCAAAATGCTCTGGCTGCCAAAATGAGGAAGTACATAAAACGCTGTTTGCTGTTACTAGTTCCTTGGAGACTTATAACGTGTTAACGCCAGGTCAAGGATTTGCTATCTAAAATCATGCTGCATGTGGACAGATCGTGATTTATATAGTGGTATGCTGGCATTCCCCTACATGCTCTCCTGCATGAGAGAAAGCTTTGCTATGATTGGCTGATAAGCAAGGAGCCTGGGAGAGGAAAGGAGGAAGGTGGAAGAAGAAAGAAGCAGGAGAAAAAGAACCAAGGAGGCAACAAAAAATCTTGTCAAACTGAAGCTTGTTGGTGTCTCCTTTCTCTGCGTCAGTTCCGCTGGGCAGAACAAGTAGTGGCCCATATGGGGTACTTTCTTTCTCCTTCTGCATCCTCCCAGGTAAGTAACTTAAGGTAAGCTACAGGAAAATTTTAGGATAACCTCCCAGGAATCTCTGGCCAGAGTATACACGAGGGAGGTCACATAACTCCAGAATGGGGTCAGAAGTGTCAAAAAATCAAATGAGTGTGGATTTCAAGATGGTGGACTAGAGGGTGGCTGCAATTCATGTTGCTCCAGGACTCAGGATTCAAAAGAGGAGATAGTGAGAGACTTGGGACCAACCCAAAGCCACTGGGTAAGTCTCTCCCATTGGGGAGGCATCCCGAATGGGGCAGTAGTCCCGGAACGCAGGGAACTTTGTGAAGTAGAGTTGCCTGGCGAGACACCCCTCCCCCCACTGGAGCAGTGAACTCGGACAACTGCGAGCATCATTGAGGAGGCTGCTCAGCACAGTGCTTGGACTCGAAGCAACCACTGGGGCTCCGGGTGGCTGCCCAGAGGAGCTGTGTGGCGAGCTGTTTGTACTCACAGCAACCTCTCCTGAACACCGGAGCCTGCCCGGAGGAGGTGGAGGAGGGGCGTGGCGGGTACCATGGACACGGAGTGACTGCACCAGAGCTACAGGTGGTTGCCAGAGGAGTAGTGGCGCAGTGAGCTGTTTAGACTCAGAGTGACCACTTCTGAACACCTGGGGGCTGCCCGGAGGAGAAGGAGAAGCACAGCGGGTCACTTGGACTTGGAGTGATTGCATCAGAGCTTCAGTTCCTGAACACCCGGGTGGCTACCCGGAGGAGGAGGAGGAATGGGGTGGGTCACATGGACTTGGAGTGACTGCCCAGGGCTACAGGCGGTTGGCAGGAGGAGGAGTCACGAAGTGAGTTGCTTGGACTCCTAGTGACCACGCCACAACACCGGGTAGCTGTCTGGAGGAAGAGGCATGTGGCGGGTCGCTGGGACTCGTAGCGACTGTACGGGGCTCCAGGTGGCTGCTCAGAGGAGGGGCCGCATAGCCAGGTGATTAGGTGAAGAGCAGGATCCCAGGACCTAGGCGACTTCTTGGTGGAAGGGCCGCACAGAGACACGCTTAGGGGTGGAGCGAAGTTTCCACGACTGCGGGCAGATTCTCTGAGGAGAGGCAGCCTAAGGAGACTCGTCTGTGAAGGGTGAGGCTCCCAGGCCCAGGAGGTAGGTCTGGGCCCCTGGGAACATTGCAGAGGAAGGTAGCCCAGCCCTAGTGGTAGTTGTCAATTGAGGGGAACCTCTAGGAGGGGAACTGACCAGTGGGACCTCCCCACTGGGTGAGTCTTTCCTGCTGGGTGAGGTTTTCCCACAAGGATGATAAAACCAGAGACACAGGCCCAAACAGTCTTTGCCTCAGCCCGCAGCCTAGTTCCCCTTTGGATGACCATTGGTCAACAAGTGGAGGCACCTCTGCCCACTATCAGGGAATATATCCCACCTGAAGGTCACCACCCCTAGAGAGGCAGCTTCCTTGTGGAGCACTGCGTTATCAACTTCCTCCAACACTTTAGGCTACTGAAGGATAAGAGGGGATATACTAGCAATCTTCAGGGACATTATAAGTCAATAGAGTAAATATGCAATATCTTAGCGGTCCACTGATACCTGAACAATATGAGAATACAAGGGAAGAAAATGCCCCAAACAAATGTAGATGTTACATCAATTAAATCCAATGACAGCATGGAAGAAGAAATGGCAGAAAGGGAGTTCAGAATGTACATAATTAAAATGATCAGAGAAGCAAATGATGAGATGAAAGAGCAAATGCAGGCATTAAATGATCACACCAATCGACAGTTAAAAGAGCAAACACAGGAAACAAAAGACCATTTCAATAAAGAGTTATAGATATTAAAAAAAAACAAAAATAAATTCTTGAAATGAAGGAAACAATAAACCAAATTAAGAACTCCATAGAAAGCAAAATCAATATGATAGAGCACCTGGAAGATAGAACCTCAGATAATGAAGACAAAATATTTAACCTTGGAAAACAAAGTTGAACAGAGAAGATGGTAAGAAATCATGAACAGAATCTCCAAGAACTATGGGATATCATGAAAAGGTCAAATTTAAGAATTATTGGGATTGAGGAAGGCTTAGAGAAACAAACCAAAGGAATGAAAAATCTATTCAATGAAATAATATCAGAAAATTTCCCAAATCTGAAGAATGAAATGGAAAATCGGTTTATAGGATTCCAAATACACAAAATTACAACAGAATGACACCAAGGCACATTATCATTAAAATACCTAACATACAAAATAAAGACAGAATTTTAAAGACTGTAAGAGAAAAGAACCAAATTACATTCAGGGGGAAAATAATTCAGATATCAGCAGATTTTTCAATCCAGAACCTAAAAGCTAGAAGGGCCTGGAACAACATTTTTCAAGCCCTGAAAGAAAATGAATGCCAACCAAGAATCTTATACCCAGCAAAACTTACCTTCAAATTTGACGATGAAATAAAATGCCTCCATGATAAACAAAAGCTAAAAGAATTTACAAAAAGAAAGCCAGCATTACAGAACATTCTCAGCAAAATATTCCATGAAGAAGAGATGAAAAACAAAGAAGCAATTCAGCAAAGGGAGGAATTATCCTAAAGGAATTGTCAAATAAAGGAGGGACCATGTCATGTCAAAAAAATAAATAAATAAATATATAAAATAAAATAAATAAACCAAATGACTGTGAATACGAATCAATCTCCATAATAACCCTGAATGTTAATGGCCTTAATTCATCAATCAAAAGACATAGACTGACAGATTGGATTAAAAAGAAAGATCCAACAATATGTTTCCTGCAAGAGACTCACCTCATAGAAAGAGATACCCATAGACTAAAGGTGAAAGGATGGGGGAAAAACATACCATGCACATGGACTCAGCAAAAAAGCTGGGGTATCCATCCTCATTTCAGATAATGTGGTCTTCAAACCAAAGTTAAGCAGAAGGGATAGAGAAGGACATTTCATACTGCTTAAGGGAAGCATAAATCAGCAAGATATAACAATCATAAACATCTATGCCCCAAACAGTGGGTCATTCATGTATGTCAAACAAATCCTTCTCAATTTCAGAAACCAAATAGACCATAACACAATAATACTAGGTGATTTTAACACACCTCTCTCACCACTGGACAGATCTTCCAAACAAAAATTGAACAAAAAAATCATAGATCTCAATAACACAATCAATAATGTAGACTTAACAGACATTTATGGAATTTACCATCCAACCAAGAGCGAATACACTTTCTTCTCAGCAGCACAAGGATCCTTCTCTAAAATAGACCATATATTAAGCCACAAAGATAATGTTAGCAAATACAAGAAGATAGAGACACTACCTTGTATTCTATCAGATCATAATGAATTGTAGTTAGAAATAAATGAAAGTGTAAAAAACAGAAACTACTCCAACACCTGGAGGTTAAACAATATGCTATTATATGATGAATGGATAACAGAAGATATTAGGAAGAAAATTTAAAAATTCTTAGAGGTAAATGAGAACAAAGAAACATCATATCAAAATCTCTGGGACACTATGAAAGCAGTACTTAGAGGAAAATTTATTTCATGGAGCGCATTTAATAAAAGAAGTAAAACTCAAAAAATAAACGACCTAAAACTACAGCTCAAAGCCCTAGAAAAAGAAGAACAGACCAACACCAAAAGTAGTAGAAGACAGGAAATAGTTAAACTCAGAGCTGAAAACAACGAAATTGGAATGAAAGTAACAATACAAAAAATTGACAATATAAATAGTTGGTTCTTCGAAAAAATAAGCAAAATTGATAAACCTTTAGCCACACTAACAAAGAGAAGATGAGAGAAAATCCAAATCACTAAAATTTGGAATGGACAAGAAGATATCACAACAGACACGATTGAAATACAAAACATAATTAGAACGTATTTTGAAAATCTATACTCCAAAAAAATAGAAAATTCCGAAGACATCCACAGGTTCCTAGAGACATATGAATTGCATAAACTGAAGGAGGAGGACATACACAATGTAATATTAGACCAATTTCAAGTAATGAAATTGAAGAAATCATCAAAAGCCTACCAACAAAGAACAGTTCGGGACCAGATGAGTTCTCAGGTGAGTTCTACAAAACCTTTAAAGAAGAGCTCATTCCAATACTTCTCAAAGTATTCCATAAAATAAAAGAGGAGGGAACACTCCCAAACTCATTCTATGAAGCCAATATTACCCTGATAACTAAACCAGACAGAGACACATGGAGGAAAGAAAATTTCAGAACAATATCCTTAATGAACATCTACGCAAAAATTCTAAGCAATATTTTAGCAAATCGTATGCAAAAACATATTAAAAAGAGCACCATGATCAAGTGGGTTTTATCCCAGGGATGCAAGGTTGGTTCAACATCAGAAAATTAATAAATGTAATTCACCATATCAATAGACTTAAAATCAAGAATCACAAGATTATTGCGATAGATGTAGAAAAAGCATTTGATAAAATACAGTACCCCATCATGCTCAAAACAGTAAAAAAATAAGGATTGTGGGAACATTCCTTAACATTGTAAAGGCCATTGATGCTAAGCCCATGGCTAATATCATTCTAAATGGTGAAAAACTGAAAGCATTCCCAATAAAAACTGGAACAAGGCAGGGATGCCCTCTTTCACCACTTCTATTCAATATCATCCTTGAAACTTTAGCCAGAGCTATTAGAGAGACCAAAGAAATTAAAGGGATATGAATTGGAAAAGAAGAACTCAAACTATCCCTATTTGCTGATGATATGATTTTGTACTTAGAGGAACCAGGAAATTCCACTAGAAAACTTTTAGAACTCATAAGTGACTTCAGTAAAGCAGTGGGATATAAGATCAATGCTCATACATCTAATGCATTTTTACACAAAAGTGATGAATCTTCAGAGAGAGAAATCAGGTAAACTATCCCATTCACAACTGCATCAAAAAAAATAAAATACTTGGGAATCATTCTAACAAAAGAGGTGAAAGACCTCTACAATGAGAACTACAGAACACTAAAGAAAGAAATTAAAGAAAACCTATCCCATGTTCTTCGATAGGAAGAATTCATATTGTCAAAATGGCCATACTACCAAAAGTGCTATACAGATTCAGTGCAATTCCAATTAAAATCTCCAGATTTCAAAACTGTAAAAAAATTTAAGGAAGCAGTACCTATGTATGGTCCACAGGCCCCATTTACAATTAGTATGTTGGAATCAGTATTGGGACTAAATCTAGTGCTGGAAGAATGGAAAAGGCTATGTAAAGCTGTGCTATCAGGGGTCAATACCTAGTGTGGAAAACTGCATGGCAGGAAGCCTCATTAGAAATGCACACTGTAACGCTGCCACAGGTTTTCCCCAAAGAAATGTAGAAATGCTAACAGGAGAAGGAAACTAGGAAGGTATTCAGCAGCAGATTACTTATGATCCTGGGGTGTACGCACAAATTACTGCTGCTGCCACTAAAGCCTGGAAATTAATTAAAGGGACAGGAGACTTGCAGGGACACTTGTCCAAGGTGATTCAGGTAAGTAAAGAACCATTTGCAGATTTTGTTGATAGATTAATCCAAACTGCTGCTAGAGTATTTGGGGATTCAAAACAAACAACGCCCTTAATCAAATAATTAGCTTATGAACAAGCAAATAAATGATGTAAAGAGGTATAAGACCATGGAAAAATAAAGATTTAAGTACCTATATAAAGGTCTGTAGGGATATCAATGATGCAGTCATAACAGGACAAGTAATAGCCAATGCTCTTCATGGGCCATTAGGAGCTAGAAGAAAAACATGCTTTAAGTGTGGGCAAGAAGGGCACTTCAGAAAAGACTGCCCTGAAGGACCCACAGGACTAAAGCCCAGGGGAACACCTAAGACTGGGAAACAACAAGGGTCAAATCAACCTGCCCTAGGTCTATGTCCCCTATGCTGAAAAGAAAGACACTGGGCAAAATATTGTACATCAAGATTTGAGGTGGATGTCATCCATATCCCTGAATTTGGTACTTTAAGATTTGTACATGTAACTGTAGATACCTACTCAGGATATATATTTGCTACCGCCCATACAAGTGAAAAGACAAAAGATGTAATCAGTCATTGCCTTCAAGCCTTTGATACTATGGCAAGGCCAAAATTATTTAAAACAGATAATGGGCCTACGTATACTTCTTCTTCATTTCAACAGTTTTGCCCAAATTTTAATATCTATTATTCTACAGGATTGCCCTACAATCCACAAGGACAAGCTATCGTGGAAAAGGCTAATCAAACATTAAAAGTCTGCTTAATTAAACAAAAAGGGAGAATGGGGCATTAGCCCCTCCCAAGAACAGATTTAACCTTGCTGTATTCACCCTCAATTTTTAAAATTTGGATGCTATGGGCTGTATTGTGGCTGATAGACATTTTAGTGGAAAGTCTGGTGACCATTCACAAGCAATGTGGAAAGACATCTTGACTGGGTCCTGGAAAGGACCTGACCCAGTATTAATTTGGGGGCATGGATCTGTTTGTGTTTTTCCTCAGGACCAACAACAACCTATCTGGGACCCAGAGTGCTTGGTAAGAACTATCCATAAGAAAGAAAATGGCACCAAAACACAAAATGATGGTGATGGTGGTAAGCCTGCTGTTGTTAACTCTTCCTAAACTTTTGGGGATATATTCTGGGGACTGCTATCCACATGGCCTATTCCCTTGCCTATTACTCATGAAGCACAAGTTTTCCCTCAATTATTTCCTAGTACAGAACTTCTAGGTATCCCTTACCTACCAGCTGATTCCACTGTAAAGTCACTTAATACTAGTCTAAACTTCAAGTTAAGAGGTAGTCTTTGCTTCATCTGGTTAGTCACCTCAGAAACTGCCAATGGTACCTTGCCCTGTGTGCAGCTTGCTTCCAATTGGAATATTTCTTATGGGTATTGGCAAGGAAAGGACCTTTATGCCTTTGCTCTAAATATATACAAGGCCATTGGTAGTGTAAATTATACACAACAGACTAGATGATGTATAATAACCTATAAATTTTGTGAGAAATTGTGGATCAGAGTTCAGAATTCGGAGTTTTTGTTTTCCACTGGACCTGCCTGCACAAAATAAAGTTCTCTTCTCAAGTGCTCCTTGCTGTTTCTCCATCTGTCTGTTTCCCGTGACATTTTGTTTGCCTGCCCAGGAAGCAACAATCATGCTGTCCCTTTGTGACACCAGAGCTACTCGTTGCTTATGCTGGAGTGTGTGATACCCCTAAAATTGATACAGATTGCACCATCCAGTAGTTTTCAGATATCCTTTGCCTGGGAGACCTGCACCTCCACAGCAGTGACTGCCACTGGACTCCTTGGAGAGTTAAACCATCACCAGCACAATCATCAGGATAAAGGTAAAATCCTGGGATCTCGAACTTCAGACCTGTCAGTAAGAGAAGGGGAGCTTGATAACCTTCCATGGCCACCTGCAGTTGGGCCACAGGTATCAGGGACTCCAGCAGGGAATCATCAATATGAGAAAATCTGAAAGTGCATTGACAGTGTTTTAAAATTCCTGAATGTATATGTGAGTGTGGAAATTATTGTGAAAGTTGTTCTATATGTAATTTTGGCTGTGATATTTCTTAGTGTGTGTCTTTTTCTCAGTTTAATTTTTTTATGATGAATACATTGTTTCTCCTAAACAAATTAGTCTTGTATTGTTTAAATGAAATTTACTGCCCTCTGCTTTTCTTTCTATTGTCTTTATGCAGAGGTCAATTGTTCAAGGGTCAACTCTCAAATACCCTAAAAAATTGACTTCATGTGACTTAAAATGATTGGAGATAAAAATAAAGTTTTCTCTAAAATCAATAAAGCACACTTTTTTGACCCCAGTGATCAGACAATGAAGGGTGTTCTTTTGTAAAAATCATTTAAGGTATATTAATGCATTTTTTCTAGGATTTTCCTTCAAAGCTATAAGACTTATTATATTAACTAAACTTGATTTTCATGGGTAACCTAAGTTAAAATATGAGTGAATCAGATTGAACATCAATGTGATAAATATCATAAATATCTTATTTTTTAAATTTTGGTGAAGGGAAAGTTTAAGATTGCTTTGTTTCTGGTCTTCACTAACAAGAGGATGATTAAGGATTTAAATTCTACCTTCATGTATGTTCTACATACAAGGATTAAAAGAATGGAGAAGAAGAAAAACTCACAGGATGAAAAAAATACTATTGTTTTATTTGGTTTTAAGAGTCCTTCAGTATTCCGACTCAAAATTTTATCCCCCTCAATGCCAACACTCCCAGACTTGTGACTCTGGGAATAATGTCAGCAATGAGAAAAAAAAAAGAGTCTGAGCTATCTGCAGAGGCTCCCACTCCTCCACCTGTCCTTTTTCCTTCACTATCCAAGCTAAGAAAAAAAATTTTATGTGCAAGTTTTTCTGTTTCAAAAGTTCTTGAGAAACTATTAGACCTGGATTTGGTGAATTTTCCCTGTTTATCTCCTTTGAATATCTGTTACTGGACCTTTAAAATATGGGCCATATTATATTGATCTTACTAGTAGTCTCTTAAAAATAAATCTTGGCTGAATGGGTAACCTATAGGTATGGGCCTATTTAAGAAAATCATATATTACTGATATTATCTCACCTTTAAATTGTTTTTTGGATTATTTTACAATCTTACAGTTGAAGGTGGTCTGTCAGGGGTGAAATATATAAAAGAGTTTCTGTATGTACAGGCAATTCTTCAGTTGCATGATAAGGAGTGTGAAAAGTCAGGTACTATTTAAAGGTGCAAAAAGACACTACTTCTGCTCTGCAAGGATAACAGGGCATCAGAAGCAAAAGTTTTTTTAAAGATAAATATTTAAGAGTTTCAAACTCATTTCTGGCACTGCCAGTATCATTTCTCAACCTGGCCCAGGAAGCCACACATAATCTCACTGTGGCCAAGGACACCAGCTGTAAACCGGAAAAAAATGCCAGAAAAGTTGCCTGGACTATAGAAAAAATTGCCATAGAACCTGGCCTCTCCCCTGCATTCCAGTTCCTTTTCCCCTGGGGTTTGGGAGCTGCTGGCCACAAAGGATGTGGCATTATGTTTCAACACTGTTAGTTTCTGACCCAGGGACAGAAATAATCTCCCCTTTGAAGTTTTGCCAGGACAACAATTTTGGGCAGGGGATAACTATCACTGAGGCAAAGCTGTTCATGCCATAATACTATTTTATCAAAAACCTGGGGAAACTGGAAGAATAAATAACTAACCGTATTCAGGAAAAGAATAAGACAGGAACTAAGGCCAAATATGAGTTTCATAGGCAGCTTCTGCAAAGGGATCTTCAAGGAAAGCATAGAAAAAAGATGGAAAGTCCCTCCTGCACTGCATATTAATATGGCTAGTATAAAAGCAAATCCCAAAAGGCACTCTGGGAACACTTGACAGTGGAGAGAACTCACTTAAATTTAATGAAATTATGATGAAGATAAGGAAGTCAGATGAGGCTCAAAAATATCCTGTTCTCTAACCATTTGACAGCAACCAGGAAAAAAAAAAGATTAAGGAAAAGTTTTTGTATGTACTAGATTGCCTGATAACTCTTCTCGCAAAAAATTTGTATGTAAATTAAATACATAGATACAATTCATAAGGACTATTTCAAAATATAAATTTTAAAAGGAATCTGAAACCAAAAGTAAAAATAAATAAAAAAATGTCATAAGTTTGGAAAAATGTTAGAAGGTAAAAGAAATGTTCCTGAATGAGAACGTATTTTGTATGGTAAAGTCATATTCTTGTGGTAAAATTCAAGATGAGAGGACAAAATTAGTGATGTGAACAAGTTGCAAATGTCTAATTAGCCACTGAAGTTCTTCAGAAGGTAAATCTCAAATAGATTGTGCTTGCGATAAAATTAGGTGAATTAGCACAGTTATTTGAACTTTGATATGCTGATATGAAACAGTCTAAACATTGGTTTGCTATTATCAGTCAAGATAATTTTCTTGTATTTGTATTTGTTAGGTTTTATTACTTAGGGAAACTGAGTCTTAAAGAAATTAGGATTTGTACCTGTTTTAAAGTCTTAAATGATTACTTTGCAACTGGTTAAACAATCAGCTATTATGTACATTATAACAAAATAGTTCACACCCAAAATATGTGACTAGGTAATATGTATGCATCTGAAAACTATATCAATGTATGGTTTGTCTAAATGTTATGTAAAATTTTCTAAAATGAAGGGCTGGACTTGTGGCTCATGGTTGCTTAGGATGTGTGATGAACTGAGTTCAAGTTTCATCACTACATATAAATAAGTGAATAAAATAAAGATCCATCAACATCTAAAAGTGTTTATGAAATAAAAGTTTATGTAAGCTTACTGGCAAGATAACCAATAGGGGCTCTCTTTTGAATATGGTCATATAAAGGCCACAGGTTCATTTGAAGATCCATCTTATACCTGTTTATACCTGTTTACTTTGTTTGACTAAGTGAATTTCTAATCATTGACACTGTTTCCCAAATGTATAAGAGATTTAAAGCTATTCTTTGTTTTTTTTGTTAATCCGTGCATACATATAATTATTTACCTATACACTCTAGAGTCTAAATTGTATTTTAATAGTTAAATTTAGATAAATGTAAAACTTAGAGAGCACTTTGACAAGTTGGTGTTCTATAAACTGTTGCCACCTGCAGCAAAGAGACCACAGAAAGAATCAGAAGTGGACTGGGGATGAACAACTTCTTTATTTTTCTTTAGAGGTGCTTCCTTGCTTGCTTCCTTGCTTGCTTCTCTCCCCAAGTAGATGCCTTGGTGCCAACACCAGCTCCGCCTTCCAGGATGGTTAAGGCCTCTCTTTGCCTTGTGGGACAAGATACCAGTGGTGTCTTTCCGGTCCAAGTGCAGGTCTTGCAGGCTGAAGTGCCAGTCTCACATAGAGTGGCACTCCCAGGAGCCCAACATTCAAGCATGCTCTGTCATCCGATGCCTCACACGTGAGGTTGCTGGGTCCAGGGTGCAAATGCAGCCAGGGCCACGTGGGCGAGTAAGGGCAGGGGAGGGTGCATCGTGTGGCCTCCTCCCCAAACAGCTGCAAGCATGTCTCTACACCAAACTAAAATTATCTGTAGGAAAATCTCTGATTTGTATAAAAACAACAACTTTGGTTGGTATTTATTCATGTCATTTGGTGTTTTATAACTGGATAAGGTAACCTGTTGTTAATAAGTTCTATATTCAATTCCAGTGTGTTCTTCTTCACACTGGAATTAAAATTTAAATGCATTTTTGAAAAATAATAAGGAGTGCCTAACCTGTAATAAAGACATTTTAAACTGTATAAAAATTAAGTAAACATCAAGTTTCAGAAATAAAACACCTTACCTAAGTTTTGCAAGAGGCCATCACAGCTGCATTAAAACTCTGCCTCTTACCTTATTCCATGTTTGAATAACCACTCAAGTTTATTTAAAGTTAAGTTCAAAATATTGGGGTATTTTTATAAGAATTAATATGATCTTAAAATAAAAGGAAATATACATAGGGAAATAAAAGTTTATGGTAACAGAATTATGTTTTCTTGGTTAATAGTTATAGTATAAACTCACATGTTCTTACTTTTGTTAATTTCATTTTAAACTTTATAAGTATAACACTGACTTCCAGCACAATATTGAGCCCAAATAAATGGAAAGGTAGCTAATTTTAAAATTACATATGTTGAAGTTAAAACCCAGTAATTCTACATTAACACTGGTAAAATTTGCTTGCTGGATGATTAACACAAAAACATAGAGACTAAAGATAAAAAGAGCCAAGGAAAATGCACAATATTTGAGTCTTTCCCTCTGATGTCAGTTTGAACCCAGGGCACAACAGGGACTTCTCTAAGGCTTTACAATTCTGGGTCACATAATCTCCTGATCAGAGAGATTAGTGAGACCCAGTAAAATAGGAAGTCAACCAGTGCACATTCTGTAAGGGGAAGGTCACTGGAAAGGGAAATAATTCCCTAGTTCTTCCAGGGGAAGCCACATATGATCATCAAGACCTTGACCTATCCTAGCACATGGTACTAAAGAAGCTAAGAAGCTTCTCACAAGTTCCAACAGTGATCTCCTGATGAATTTCAGCTGATTTTTAACAGTGAAAAAGGACAAGGTCAACTTTGACCAAGTTTGTCTTAAACACCTGACAGGAGAGTTACACAGTACAGCCACTCAAGGGCCAACATCCATAGCTATGGTGGCACAATTGATAACAAAGGGGTTAGAGATCACCAGGAAGTTACAAATAACTGTACCAGGAAACCAACCTACACTGAATCAAGTGTTGCCAGTTAATAGTTAGGTCAAGCCCCATTAGCAGACAGAATTCTTCCCTTATGAGATTCTCTGTGTATACCCTCCTCTCATTATAATAGGTATATAAAAAGATCTAAAACTAAAATGCATTATGCCCACCCCTTTAAACCAGGAGATGTAAATTTTTTTTTTTATATATAATAATAAAGTCAAGTCTAGTTGCTAAATCTTCTTTGGAGGGGTTGTTCACTGTCTTTATATCAAGGCCAACTACAGTAAAGATAGAAAATATGGCCCCTTAGATTCATCACAGCAGGGTAAAAGTACCCTCTGATGTTTGGGAGTGCATTCTTGATTCAATTGCATCTGGCAAATTGATCTTCCAAAATAAAGAAGCTGCAACTCAGAGCCCTCAAGGACATTAGCTCTGCTATGCTACAGTCACTCCAGAAGATGACTTATCTATGCATGGCAGATGCTTGAGGAACCAATGGCTACCTGGGATAAATGGAAAACTCTTATTTTCTGCATTGGTCTATTTTACTGTCATGATCCTCCTGGCACTTCTGTTTGATCCCTACATTCTAAATGTACTGACCTGATTTTCTCATCCTGCTTAGAGGCCATGAAACTCTGAATGGTCCTCTGAAGTTACCAGTTGATTAACTTGGAGGACATGAACAGAGTTGATGCCCTACAGAAAGTTTAAAATTGCATCAAGGGGGATGTAAATGTGATGGAAATACCAACATGATGTGAAAAGTAATTATAAAAATATTAAAGTAAGGGTCCAATGCCTGGGGAAGGGGTAAGTTTCCCCTTCTCTCTAAGCCTTTCTCCAGGAATCTTAATTTACTATGGATCCCTTCCTTTTCCATGGTCAGTAACTAACCTGTCTTAATTCTCCCTCCCAAAATGTAATAGATGTCTGTGAAAAGAGGTGGTTTTTCTTATCTGTTATTTGAGCATTCTTTGTGATAGAGACTCTGTCCAAACCTTCAGCTGCATAGATTATGAATTTGTTTTTTAAAGAGGAAAAATTCCCAATGATAGGATGGGTCTAAGTTGGCATCAAATAACCTATAAACTAAGTTGGCATCAAATAACCTAAAAACATTGTGAGAAACTGTGGATCAAAGCTCAAAACTTGGAGCTTTTGCTTTCTTCTGGTACCACAAACTTAAAATAAAGTTCTCCTCCTCTCCAGTGCTGCTTGCTTCTTATCTAGCTTTCTTTCCTTTCAAGAACATGTCAAGACCCATGGTCTTGTGTGTGCCATCAGAGAAAGACTTACCCCTGTCTTTTTAAGCATGAACGGGGTTCTAGCTGAACTCAGAGTCAATAAATTTTTCAGTTATCCATGGTAAGTACTGCGGTAGAGGGAAAGGCAGGAAATCTTGGAAAAATTATATGCTCAAGTCATTATACTATACAAAGGTGAATTCTAACCTGAACCCCAACTCTATACTACCACAATCAATTAATTTGTGTCCCACTCTGCATTCTCCTTCTGGACTTTTTCTCTAAAGAATTCTAAGCAGTGAATGTATGTGCAAAATTAACTGCCCATTGAAGGTTCTATCTTGTCTATCATCTCATGGACAGGGGACACTGAGGGAGGATGTTCTCCATTGAAAAGCCAGGCTACTTAAATTAAGGAGGCCTAAGCAACATAAACAGACACTGTCTGTAAATATAATTACACAAAGTAAAATGTGATTGCTCTCAGGATAGATGAACCCAAGCAAAATATCTGAAGACATAATTGAGGACATGCAGTTGGGCTAGAAATAGGAAATCAGGTCAAATTGAGAAAATGGAGGCATGAATGCTATCTGCATCTGGGAGGTTGGAGAATGCCCCTGGGAGAATGGAAGGTCAAAGACCTCCAGAGTCCTTTGATTACCAAATTTGCCTGGCCTTTCCTTTCTTTTTCAAAAGACTGCAGGCAAAGACTTGCTAATTAATACCCCTGGACTTCATTTGGCCTTTTGATTTTTTTGCCATCTCATGGCATCTCCATGTCCTACTCAAATAGGGAGGAAAGAGAGATATAAGGGGCTAGAAAACAGGAAAACAAAGGAGATATTAATCTATGAAAGATGCAGGGTATGCTCACTTCTTAGATTGTAGAATATCAAAAATGTCCCCCTTCTCCCTACCAGGAGAAGTTGGTTCTGTTATATTTAAATAAAATCTGCTTATTATGATTGCCTGGACATTCTTCTCTGACATCATACTTCAACATATGAGGAAGCAGAACTTGTCACTTATGAACAATGGTATCATATCTACTGGCAGGAAAAAAAAAACACAATATCCAATTTTCAAAACTCCTACTCTTACCCTTGCTGTAAAACTCTCAGGAGTCATTGCCCTGAGACTAGCTTCCAGAATATCACTTCCATTGTACTTTCAATCATCCACTTCCATTCAAAATCTTGCTAATTGTGATGTATAAAGCTGCTCTGCCTGACATTTCTGGTGCAGTCATTTTCCCCACCTTCCAACCACCTGTCAATCTGTGAACATCCTAGCTAGCTATTGGTTCATCACTCAGCTTGCAAGTATCCTTCTCCAATATTGGTCTCCTCTTATCCCAGTGGAATTCAACTGTTTACTATAGCTTCCCCGCCATCTTTTCCCATCCTTCTGTCTGTCCTACTCACTTTTCTCTATCCTTCTGGCTTTCCATTCTCCCTAGTGCACACCCTTTCTCTTTTCTTTCTCTTTTCCTCACATTTTCTCTCTTACCATGCAGGGAGAGACTCTGTTTGCTTAATAAACTTTCTTATGTGATTTCCCATGTCCAGCATGGTTCCATGGGATTTCCTTACACTAACCATGTTTTGATCCTTCTCAAAGAAATGCCTATCTTGGTTAAGAGTGCTCCTATGATATTAGAGCAAAACACTTCAGCTACCATATTCAACGTGAAACTAGTTGGCACTCTGTATCTTGTGATTAAAGGGCATGGAGGTTCTAGTCTCCAGTAGGAGCATGCACTTTGTTTCTTTCTCTAGGATTTGTCTGAACATTGGACAATATGTGCCCAAATGAGTGCCTACTGTGAATTCCTGGGCACTCTACAGATACTCCTGATTCACAGAAAAGTGGAATGACAGTATGACAATGTCATGGTTTCCATGAGAAACAGAGAGGCATCTGGTCCTGGCCACATCAGATGAAGATTCAAGACAAGCACTGGCTCTGCTGTGAAGGTATGAGGGAAGACCAAGGACATGAACCCCGGGAGTCTGTTGTATTCTTGAAATGAAATCCTACAATCCTATGTTCTTCAACCAGATAAAGTGGAGCCAGGGTGTGTTGGGGGTTTGGCCCCGAGAGACTACATATATCCCTCTGTTTCCAGGGCAAGGAAGCCCATTGAACCCTCAAGGCCTGCACTACACTCCAGGCCCAATAGGTTGTGCTGTGCTCATTGGGCTGCAACAGGCAAGCTGACCTTCAAGATACCCCTATCCTGTTGCAAACAATTGTCCTACACTGAACTGGGGAACCATGGTGGGACAGAGGGTTGTTCCAGGCTGTGAGGATCGCCCAGCAAAGCCCCTTCCCCATCGATATTGCCCTCTTGTCCTGCTCCATTAGGCCTGGCTTCACTTGAGATTTTATTGACTCAGGAACCTGGAAGAGGGAGCAAGCAGCCTCATGGAATGATGGCTGATGTAGCTGAGGGCAGAAGAACATCCAGATCAGGTCAGTGGGTTACATAAATATTGAGCTAGGAAACATCACACTGAGCTGGCTGGTTGTTCCTACTTTGTGATAATACCAAAACAGGTGAGATGTGCAACATGAGACATTTGACATTTAAATGCTGGTGTGTTCCTGCTGTGAAGCTTATTGAGGACAGGAGGGAGTGAGTCACTGAGAATGTGTGATGGAGACAAGGAGAGGTCTAGATTGCAAGTCTAGGTGTTTTCTCCTCTCACCTGCCAGGCCCCAACTCTTTTGCTCCTACTCAACACTAAGCTTCACCCAGAAATTCTCTTGGTGTGAGTTTCTAAGGGACCCTTCAACTCACCACTTGTTGCAGAAATATCTGGTCAATCTGTCTTGAAATGAGGTTCATCCTCTTGACTAGACAACTGCCTGTCTGACAAGAGGCCCACTGTGACAATGCCAAGGGTTTCTTTAACAGCCCTTGGAGGATGCAGACAACATTCCATTTTCACATAACCAGGCATAAAGATGCTCCATAAAAGTTCATGTGGTAGATCAAACAAATGCTGGATAGTGACATGAGGAGCTTTCTTCCAGATCACAATATCATCTTGAAAAGTGCATCAGGCTTAAAGAGAGGAATGGTACAAAGTTTCAGAATTAAATATTAAAATATTCATGAACTGAGGGCTTCCTATTGGTACAAAATCAAAAACAGATTTTCAAAATAAAATAATTTCGCTCAACAGACACTAAGTAAAAATTGTCATTGTTAATGATCTCTCAAAGAGTACCAGTATATCTTGTAGTTTCAAAACACTATACCAAAACAAAAAAAGAAAAAAACAAAATGGAAAGGATTTGTCAGATCACTTCATAAGCAGAGATGATTACTGACAATAACTGAACCTGAGGGGATATAAATGTCCTTGAAAATTTGTGGCTCATTTTAGTTGCTTGCAAAGCACATCAGATTATAAATATGCTGACTTACCTTTTCTGGCAAATCATATACAGGGAAAGACTTTTCTGTTACCATGGCACATGTACCAAAGCATGTAAATTTACCCAAGTACAAATTAGGAAAGGCAGCACTGAGTGACGACTTCTTAAAAACCAAGTGCACCACATCATTAGAGATTTGAACAAAATAATCTTGGCTAAAATACAAACTTGATCACCCCATATGGGCAATTCCTGGATTTCAAAAACAGAAAATTCTAAAGAAAAATAAGATGTGATGGGATTCATTGATCATGAAATACAGATCCTAAAACATTTATTTCTTTTAAATTGTTATATCTATTACTAAGGTGTGACATTTCTAATGTCTCTGATTTTATTCCTAAATGTGCACTCATTCAAATAGGTGTTCTTGTGTGATGCCTTACCCTAAAAAGGACAATAAAAATTTTCCATAGGCCCAAGATCAATGTGAGAAAACCAGATAATACACCCAATTCTACAGGGCATGCCTTAAGAATGTGCATAAAAATCAGTAAAAGTATATGAAAAATCTTCATTAAAGTTGAGACTTGATCTGCAATGACACAGGGAAGCATGTTTGTAAATTCTCACTGTGGATCCTGACATCATTAGAAAGAGAAGTAAGTAATCAGCACCAATTCACTCAGTTCCTTATAGAAGATATCTTCTCACTGCAAAGCAGAACACAGAGAGAAAAGGCAGTGAGAAAAGTAAATCTCTTTTGACATCAACTGCTTGTTTCCCAGCTGACATTAAGATTTACTTGGAATAAGCCCAAATGTCCCAGTCCACTTCATTTGCCCACAGATTGGGAGTGTGCACCTGAAAGTTACAAATTCCCAAATACTATTGCAGTTGACTTTTTGAATTTCATGTCATTAACTCCTGGTGAGCATCCTTTCTTCTCCAAGAATTTGCTGACTTGAACCCCACATCAACATTTTGATGAGAATGAAAAACCTAACAGTTCCTGAGTGTTGCCTCATTTCCAGGAAGATCTACTCTTAAAACTTCAAGGTCACTGTGGAAGTGCTGCTGACTCTTACCACAGCTTCATGCTGAAAAATCTCATGGAATGAGATTCCACTTAAAACTGTGACTTTTTGAACTGCTTTCCATTTTCTTCATTTAATAGAGGAGCAATTGTTGAGAATTTTAAAATGTTGAAATATAAGCAGAGACTGAGTATATCAGAAAACTGGATAATTTTCCAGTCTCTTTCTATGAAATGCTTTCCAGGAAAATCTTCCCAAGATAAAACCAATCATTTTCAAATGAATTTGCAATTGCATATTGTTGAGCAATCCTTCCAGGATTATTGGTTGCAGTTCAAAGCCTACAGTCTTTGGGGTGTCATTAGAGAAAGATTTACCACTGATATTTTAAGCAGGAAATGGGTTGTAACTGACTTTTGAGCTGTAAATTTTCTCAGTCATCCATCATGGCCTGGGGCAGAAGGAGAGACAGGGACACATGGGACAAATTATATGCCTTGGTCATCATATTGTATGATTTTGGGGGTTAATTTCATCCTGAATCCCATATCTTTACTACGAAAATCAACTCATTTTTATCCAATTCTGCCTCCTCCTCCAGGATTTTTCTTTAAACATTCCAACCTGCAGATACCTTGGAAAAATGAATGACCCATTTGAGTTTCTGGTTTTTGCCTATCATCTCAGACAGGAAAGGCTGAGGTTGGATGTTCTCCGTTGCAAAGTCATGCTCCCTATTTTAGGGAAATCCTAAACAACTTATCCAGACACTATCTGTAAAAAGAAATATACAAAGGGAAGAGGTGTTGGCTCATGGGATAGGTAACCCAGGCAAAATATCTCCAGGCAGAAAAAAGTAAAACTCACCCAATTTTCAAACCTCCTGCTGTTCTTCATGCTGCAAAACCCCTCATGAGTCATTTTACTGAGTCTAGTTTCCAAAATATCACTTCCATTGAACTTTCAATCATTCACTTCCATTTGAAACCTTGCTACCCATGTTTTGATCCTCCTTGGAAAAATGCCTATCTTGGCTAAGAGAGCTCCTATGATAAGAGAGCAAAACCCAGGGGAGCCACGGTATTCAAAGTGGAACCAGTTAGTATCCTCACTTTGGGATTAACAGGCATGGGGGTTCCAGGATCCAGGAGTAGATTACGCTTGGTTTCTTATCCCAGGAGTTGTCTGTGCCATAGTCAACATGTGTACCAATGAGTGCCTACTGAGACATTATGGCCACTCTGTAGATATCTCCTGATATCAAAGAAAAGCAAAATGACTGTACAAAGACATCATGGTTCTTATGGCAGCCATAAAGGCTTTTAAACCTCACAGAGTCAGACAAAGATTTAAGACAAACACTACCTCAGCTGTGAAGGTATGTAGAAAGACCAAAGGAGTGAGACCTGGGAGGCTGCTGCATTGTAGAAATGCAATCCTATGTTCTTCACCTAGATGAAGTGAGCCAGGGTGTTTTGGGGGCTCAACCCAAGGGCCTATAGAAAATCCATCTCTTTCCAGGGCAAGTGACCCCACTGAAGCCTGACAGCCTGCACTACACTTCAGGTCCAATAGATTTCTCTGTTTTTATTGGGCCACAATGGGCAAGTTGGGCTCCTGGACAGCCGTATTCTGCTGAAGACAATTGTCCTCTCCTGTTCTGATGAACTGGGGTGGGTCAGTGGGATATGCCAGGGTGTAAGGATCTCCCAGCAAAGCATACTCTGCATTGACATTGCCCTCCTGTCCTGTTCCTCCATGCCTGGACTTACCTGAGATTTTATTCACTCAGGAACATGGTCTAGGGTCCAGCCAAACAAATCAATTGATGACTGTGTGTAGCTGAGGGCAGGGGTGGATCCAGTGCTAATCAGTGGGTTAGGTAATGATTGAGCTGGGAGTGTCTATTTCTTAGAAAGCCCAAACAGGAGACACCTGAAACATGTGAAGTTTGACTTATAAGTGGTGAAAAATTGTTGATATTATCTTTAATAAGGACAGGAGGAAGTGAGTCATGTAGAAAGTGTGACAGAGGCAAGGATCAATCTACAAACCAAATTGAGATGTTGTCCGCACACTCCACCTGCCAGGCAACACCTTCTTTGCTACTGTCCCACAAGTTGGCTACACCCATTATTGAGAACAAGGTGACATCTGTGTAGTCATGTTCCATGAACAAACTATTTCCGGAACTTACCCATAACCCCGCCCAGTAAAGGGCGTGCAAACACTAAGGAATGAGGAACTATCTTACCACCAGTATATAGGCAGGTGCTACCCTCAAGAGCCAATACAGGACAAACAGGATGTACTGGGCCCCCGGGGTTTATCAAGGCCATTAAGAGATGTCTGTCCAAGGAATGGGCAGCTGCCCAGAAACCTTATCTATCAAGGACAGGGGAGTGGGCCTAGCCCCGACTCATCTCCTGCATAGTTCACCCCCTTCCTCCTCCCTTCTTCCTCAAGGACCATTCAGTTTTGGAGGGACCCAATGAGATTCAAATAAATTGGTGGGACCCAACCAAAAGAGAACAAATGTTTAGCTGTTCAAATGCTAACCAATAATGTACAGGTCTTTGTATGTGAGTGATTGGAAATTTCTTAAATAGAGTGCTTTCTTATCCTTCAGGTGTGCTCCCCACTCAGTCATTGTGGTCTGAGAGGTTGGTGAATGGTCCAGGCTCGAGCTTGATTTGAATAAAACCTCATTGTGTGACTTGCATTACCGTGTGTGCACTTTGACTTTCTGGGGATCAGTTAATATTGAACCCCAATATTCGGGGACTCGTTCGGGATAGGCTCATCCAACTCTGCCCCAGGAGAAACAAATGGCCCATGCTATCGAGGTTTTTAAGTAGGTTTGCTGCGGAAGAAGAGCTGGCCACCTCCATTTGGTGGTACACAGGTCCCCTTTTGAGATTGGTTGAGAATTCTCGTTTGGCGGAAGGAAGGGTCGCAAGTGACCCTGGAGGTTCCACTGTTGGAAGTCGTGGGAGACGTCCCTGACAAACAGGAGTCATGCTGACATCCACAGTGGACGCCATTTGGGTGACTTTCTGGTAAGGATCCTTCATCTGATTTTGGTAGTGTGAATGAGAAAGGCATTGTGCCTGTGTGAGTGGTGTGGCTGACCAGCCAGTGGATGTTAGAGAGTCCCGTGAAAATTTGTTTTACTACTGGTATTGTCTCCCTCATTCTTTTCAGTCTGCTTGGTCCTTTTCTCATTATTATGGGACAGGCTCAGGTAACTCCTAAGACTTTCCTCCTGAGCCACTTCTCAGAGGTCCCTGCCAAAGGACGGAACTTTGGTGTGGAACACCTAAAGAAAGGTAAGTTTGCTGCACTCTGCTCCGTGGAATGGCCAACCTTCAATGTTGACTGGCCACCTGAGGGCACCTTCTCTTTAGAAGTCATCAAAAGAGTCCGGGATGTCATTAATAGGCCTGGTTTGCAGGGGCACCTGACAAGTACCCCTACACATTAATATGGCAGGCCCTGGTGGAAGATCCCCCATTGTGGCTTAGTCCTCTACTCCATGGGCTGCAGAAAGCCCCATCCAAAGTTCTGGCAGTGACTACCCAAAGGCCATTACCATCTCTAGCCTCTCCTGAGGCTCCTGCCCCTTCCCCTGAGAAACCAGAGAAACAAGTCCTCCAAGAAGTTCTGGACCCTACCCATCCCTCTTGGATCTGGATTTGGAGGAGAATCCTCCACCTTATGCCCCACTGCAGCCCAAGTTCCTTCCGCACAGAGCTGATTCTTCCACTTCCCTGTTAGCACCCCGACCTAGGGTGGAAGGGCTCTCAAGGGGACTACATCCTCGGAGACACCGGGGTGGAGGGAGAACAACAATGAGGATCCTTCCTCATCTTTGATGGGAGCCCCAATTTTACCTGTCTGGGCCTTGGGCAGAGGAGGAGAAGAGGGGAAGGCACCTATCAGTATTGGCCCTTCTCCTCCAGTGATTTGTATAACTGGAAGGCCCAGAACCCCTCTTTCTCTGAGGTCCCCAGGGGTTTAAGTGATTTGTTTGAGTCCATTTTGCATACCCATAGCGCCACCTGGGATGACAGTCAGCAGTACCTCAGAACTCTATTCACAACAGAAGAGCATGTGCGAATCCTCACAGAAGCAAGGAAGAACTTTCTTGGGGACAATGGAAGACCGACCACCCTCCCAAACCTGATTGATAATCACTTTCCTCTTGAACAGACCTGAGTGGGATTTTGGGACACCTGCAGGTAGGGAGTGTCTCTGAGTCTACTGCCAGACTCTTACGGCCAGTCTCCAAGTGGCAGCTTGCCACCCTACCAATTTGGCTAAGGTAAAAGCTGTGATGCAAGGGGAAAATGAAAGCCCGACCACTTTCCTTGAATGATTGTATGATGCTTTTAGACAATATATTCCTTAGATCCTATGGCAGAGGAGAAACAATCCACTGTAATTATGTCTTTTATAAATCAGGCTGCTCCATATATTAGGAAACAGCTCTATAAGCAAGAGGGACTAGGAGGAATGACTATTCAGGATCTTATGATGGTAGCGGAACATGTGTTCAATACTCGATAGACCCCTGAGGAGTGGGAGGACTGAATCAGGAAAAAGAACGAGGAATTACAGGAAAGAATGAGAAGGGAAGATAGTGAGCACCAGAGTAACGAGAGCAGGAGACAACAGAAGGAAATGGCAAAGATACTGTTGGCTGGGGTGAGAGGGGACGGGAGACAAGGTTTTGGGAGGAGTGACCCTAGCCGCCCTTGGCAGGACCTGGCAAAGCTGGATCGAAAGCAGTGCT
The DNA here is from genome assembly GCA_020740815.1 of Sciurus niger. NCBI lineage: Eukaryota > Metazoa > Chordata > Mammalia > Rodentia > Sciuridae > Sciurus > Sciurus niger. The sequence goes on from JAHUXG010003507.1 coordinate 297,497, forward strand.
CATACTGCAAGGAGCACGGACATTGGAGGTGAGAGTGCCCAAATTACGGCAGGGGGAGAAGCCAGGAGACAAAACAGGTGGTGATTCCCAACTCCTCCTGGCAGGGACGGACAGTGAATAGGGGAAACGGGGCTCAGAACCCTTCCCTGAGTCTTGGGCAACCATATTTGTGGAGGGGAAGCCAGTGGGACTTATGGTGTATACCGTAGCTCAGTATTCAGTTCTCAATAAGCCCACCAGACACTTGTCCCAAAGGATTAGGCTGGCTCAAGGAGCCACAGGATCCAAAGTCTATTGTTGGAGTAGCAAGCCACAGGTGGATCTGGGTAGACACCAGGTAACCCATACTTTCCTGGTCATCCCTGAATGTCCGTCTCCTCTTTTGGGATGGGATTTGCTAACCAAAGTGCAGGCCCACGTTCACTTTGATCTGAATGGCATCAAAGTCACAGGTGGCCAAGGTCAACCCCTCCACGTTTTGATCATGTCTATTGCAGATGAATTTTGCCTGTTATCCCCCAGGGAACTCCCCCTTCAGGCTAAGTGACCCTTGAGATGAACTATTGTGTAGAGACCTTCCTGCAGGCATGGGTGTAAGTAGCAGGAGTAGGGTTAGCTACACACTAATCCCTGGTGATAGCGGAACTTAAAATGACTGTGCAGCCAGTCCAGATTTGGCAGTACCCCATGTCTGCTGAGGCACATAGAGGAATTGCGCCACACATCTGTCAACTCCGGGAGGTGGGAATATTGAGGCCCTGCCGCTCAGCTTGGAACACCCTGCTCCTTCCCGTCAGAAAGCCAGGGGGAAAAGATTATAGGCCTGTCCAGGATCTGAGAAAGGTGAATGAGAATGTTGTAGACATTCACCCTACGGTCCCCAATCCTTATACCCTGCTGAGTCACCTGTCCTCGGAACATGTTTGGTACACCACCCCAGATTTGAAGGATGCTTTCTTTAGCATAGTCCTGGCACCCAGCAACCAACTCATTTTTGCCTTTGAGTGGCAAGATGAAGATGCAGAAACCTCTGGGCAGTTTACTTGGACCAGACTCCCACAAGACTTCAAGAATTACCCCACCCTTTTTAATGAAGCTTTGAGTGAGGACTTGAACACCTTCCGGTGGAACCATAACTCTGTCACTCTACTCATCCTAGCAGCTCCCTCCAAGACTGAGTGTCAAAGGGCAATGGATGATCTCCCCCAGGAACTTGGGAGGCTTGGCTATAGGGCCAGTGCAAGGAAAGCACAGATATGCAGGCAGACTGTTACCTACCTAGGGTACAAGCTAAAGGAAGGAACTAGGTGTTTGATTAAGGCCATGAAGGAGACCATCCTGAGACTCCCGGTCCCCACCTTGGCCCGAGAAGTCTGAGAATTTCTGGGAACCACTGGTATTGCCGCTTGTGGATCTTAGGGTATGCAGAGTTGTCTAAACCCTTGTATGAGGTCACTAAGGACAGGACCCCCTGGGTCTAGGGGTCAGAACAACAGAAAGCAATCAAGGGGCTTAAGACCACCCTCCTAGAGGCCCCGGCACTGGCACTACCAGACCCCTTGAAGCCCTTCAACCTCTTTGTAGATGAGAGGAAGGGAATAGTGAAGGGACAGTTGATGCAGCGCTTAGGGCCATGGAAGCGCACTGTAGCCTACTTGTCCAAAAGGCTAGACCTGGTTGCAGCAGATTGGCCCAAAGGTTTGTGAATCAAGGCAGCAGTCGCCTTGATAGTGAAGGATGCTGACGAGTTCACCTTTGGTCAGCATTTGAAGGTGGTAACACCTCACTACATTGACAGAATCTTGAAGCACCCCCCTGGTAGATGGATAACAAATGCCCGACTGACTCACTACCAGGGACTCCTGCTGGACTCTCCTTGGATCATATTTTCTGAATCAGCCTCCTTGAACACAGTCACCCTGCTGCCGACACCAGATCTGGAGGTCCCTCTACATGACTGCCAAGAGATCATGGCTGAAGTAAACCAGGTGCGCCCCGACCTGCGAGACTCTGCTCTCCCCAACAGTGAGTTCATCTGGTACATTGATGGGAGTAGCTTTGTTCAGAATGGGGTGCGCCGGGTGGGTGCGGCAGCAGTGGATCAAGAAGGAACTGTTATCTGGAGTGCCTCCCTGCCACCAGGGAATTCGGCACAAAAGGCCGAGTTGGTCACACTAGCCGAAGCCCTTGAAAGGGTAGAAGGGAAGCAAGTGACTGTCTACACTGATAGTTGCTAAACCTTTAGCACTGTGCATGTGCATGGGGCCATCTACCGGGAGCGAGGTTTCATTACCACAGAAGGGAGAGAACTGTGAAACTTGGATGAGATCCAGAGGCTGATGGCAGCAGTACAAAAGCCCCGGGCTGTTGTGGTCATGCACGTTTCTAGCTACCTGTCTGCCTGGACCCCAGAAGCTGAATGGAATCGGCGAGCAGAAGCAGCAGCTAGACAAGCGGTTGGAGTTTCTGCAACTTTGGCTCTGACCCTGCCAGTGCCTGAGCTTCTGCGACTACCACTGCCACCCAACTACACCCCTGAAGACCTAAAAGGGATTCACCACCACCACAGTGCAGGACTCAGTCCACAAGACTGGTATCGTGACCCCAAAGGGTGACTCATCCTGCCATCAGAACTGGGACAGTTTCTCCTCACCAACCTGCATCAAGCCAGCCATCTGGGAAGAAGAAAGCTCCTGACCCTCCTTGAAATGGCCCACCTCCTGTTCCTCCATCTGACAGCCCAGATCCAGCAAATCATGGATCAGTGTGCCGGGTGCCAGACAATGAAACCCAGTAGGAAGGTACGCTTACATACAGGTACCAGGGTACTGGGAAGGTATCAGGACAGAACTGGGAAGTGGATTTCACTGAAGTCAAGCCTGGGAGGTATGGTTACAAATACTTGTTAGTTATGGTGGATACCTTCTCGGGGTGGGTGGAGGCTTTCTCCACTAAGAAGGAAACAGCTCAAGCAGTAGCCAAGGTCTTGCTTGAAGAGATCATACCTAGGTAAGGGGTTCCTGAGATGTTAGGGTCAGATAACAGGCCGGCTTTTATCAGTAAAGTCCTGCAAGGGCTAGCCCAGACTGTGGGGACCAATTGGAAGTTGTATTGTGAATACAATCCCCAGAGCTCAGGGAAGGTAGAAAGGATGAATCGGACTTTAAAGGAGACCTTGTCCAAATTGGCAATCCAGACTGGAGGGGACTGGGTGACCCTCTGCCTTATACCATCTTCAGGACTTGGAACTCACCCTATGTGCATGGATTGAATCCCTTCGAAATTCTATGTGGGGCTCCACCCCCCATAATTGTCCATACATTACCGGACCAAGGTTCTGATGTGGCTCCAAATTATTTAGTCAGTTTGAAGGTTTTATATGAGGTACAGTGTGAAATCTGGCCCCAGGTACGCTCACTTTATGAGGTCCATGACCCTCCAAGTCCAGAGCATGGAATCATTCCAGGGGACTGGGTAAAGAGACACCGAGCGCACACCTTGGAAGGATGTTGGAAAGGGCCTTATGTGGTTGTCTTAGTTACTCACACTACTGTTAAGGTTGACAGTATTGGACCCTGGGTGCATCACTCACACCTACGCTGTGTGGGCATTGAGGAACAGAAAGAGGTGGAGGAGTGGACAGCGCAGCGACACCCCAACAACCCCTTGAAGTTGAGCTTCTGGAGGAAGGATGTGGGTGACCCAGCTGTTCCTAGCGACTGCCTGACTCCCTGCTTGCATAAAAGGCAATCTGCATACTCCATTCAAAGCAACATGGAAAATGCTCCAGGTAGTGGCCCTTTGCTTCCTAACTCTAAGTACTGTGCTGATTCGAGGAAACCTCCACCTCCCATAGAACCAAACCTGGATGATCATCAACGTGGAAACCAGAGAGTTAGCCAATATCACCTCCTCAAACTTAGTCCCTCAAGGAACTAGGTTCCCTGACTTCCACGTGCACTTATGTGACCTTGTGCGGGATGCATGTGACCCCTTGGACCAGTAACCCTTCCCGGGGTATGGATGTAAGATCCCCGAGGGTCGTAGCAATACCAGAAGCCTAGGGTTCTACGTCTGTCCCGCTCACTTGTGAGACAGAAAGCAAATTGCCAAGTGTGGAGGTCCTGAAGCACCTACTGTAAAGCATTGGGGTGTGAATCCACTGGGTGGATCACATGGAACCCCTCCATCACTGGAGACCTAATGTCAGTGGAAAGGGATGGAAACATGCAAGAAGTGGGACGAGGTTACTGCCAACAGAAAAGTAAAAGGGTGGGCTGTGGGCCATGCTATAATGAAGATCAGGTAGGATATTCTGCCTTCCTGTTAGCTACCCCAGGGGGATGCTGCAACCCATTAGTCATAAAGTTTACCCCCAGGGGAAAGAAGGCAAACTGGGAGGCTGGAAAAACCTGGGGACTAACACTTAACCACAGTGGGTACGATCCTGGAGAAATTTTCACAATCAAGCTAGTCCAGAGACCCCTGAGCAAAACAGCATTGGGTCCCAACCAGGTACTTAACCTGAGCAGACAATCTGTTCAGCAAACCAGCACCCCAAAACTGAGCCTAACACATTTCTCAACCACTTTTCCTTGTGCCAAGACCTTGCTACCAGAATCTGTCACTTTTCCGGCAGAGACCCTCAAAGACCCCTTGTTAGCTCTTCTGAAACAATCCTACTTAGTCCTAAACAGCTCTAATCCCAATATGACTAAACCCTGTTGGCTGTGTTACGATACAGTGTCACCATATTGTGAAGGCATAGCAACTCTAGGAAACTATACCTCTTCCCACAACCTTGCCCAATGTTGCTGGCAATCAAAAGGTACCCTAACCTTACAACAAGTCACTGGACAAAGGCTCTGTATAGGCCATATCCCTGAATCTCATCAGTCCTTATGCAACCAAAATGTGACACTGGGTGACTTAAGTCAATATCTAATTCCCCAGCAGAATGATTGGTGGGCCTTTTCTACAGGACTCACACCACGTGCCCATACAGAGCTGATCCATGACTTCTGAGGTTTTTGTGTTCTTGTTAGGTTGGTTCCCAGACTGTTGTACCATTCAGATGAGGACTACTATTAACAACTAAGAGGGAACCCCCCAAGGATCAAGAGGGAACCTCTTATGGCCCTAACCCTATGTATGATTCTGGGTATGGGACTCATAGGAGCCGGAACAAGCACAGCTTCCTTAATAACTCAGAAGCAACATTACTCTAGTTTAAGAGCAGTTATTGATCTAGATATTGAGAGGCTAGAAAACTCCATTGCTCCCCTTCAAGAGTCACTCACTTCCCTAGCTGAAGTAGTGATGCAAAACAGGAGGGGGTTATTTTGATTTTCCTACAGCAAGGAGGATTATGTGTGGCCCTAGGTGAAGAATGTTGCTTTTATGTTGACCATTTGGGAGTAGTTAAAGAATCTATGGCTAAAGTTAGAGAAGGACTAAAAAATGAAAGAAGGAATGGGAGGCACAACAAGGCTGGTTTGAATCATGGTTTAATTCCTCCCCTTGGTTGACCACCTTGATTTCTACTGTACTGTGGCTGGTTATTATTTTATTCTTACTCCTAACCTTTGGCCCCTGCATTCTAAATAAGTTAATACCTTTTGTCAAGGATCTTGTAAGCACGATCCAACTGATGGTGCTAAGGCAACAATACAAGACAGTACAAGCCCCAGAGGATGGATACACATGATGCCCAAAAGAGTATGATTCCTCATTAGGAACAACCAAAGCGGGGAATGTTGAGAATGAGGTGACATCTGTGTAGCCATGTTGTATGAACAAGTCATTTAGGGAACTGACCCATAACCCCCCCCCAGGAAAGGGCATGTAAACACTAAGGAATGAGGAACTATCTTAACCACCAGGATATAGGCAGGTGCTCCCTCAAGAGCCAATACAGGAAAAACAGGATGCACTGGGCCCTCGGGTTTATCAAGGCTGTTAAGAGATATCTGTCCAAGAAATGGGCAGCTGCCAGGAAACCTTATCTATCAAGGACGGTGTGGAGGGCCTAACCTAGACTCATCTCCTGCATAGTTCACCCCCTCCCTCCTCCCTTCTTCCTCAAGAACCATTCAGTTTTGGCGGGACTCAATGAGATTCAAATAAATTGGTGGGACCCAACCAAAAGAGAACAAATGTTTAGCTGTTTGAATGCTAACTAATAATGTACAGGTCTTGATATATGAATGATTGGAAATTTCTTAAATAGAGTGCTCTCTTATCCTTCGGGGCCGCTCCCAACTCAGCCATTGTAGTTGTCTGAGAGGTTGATCATGGTCCAGGCTCGAGCTTGCTTTGAATAAAACCTCATTGTGTGACTTGCATTACCATGTGTGCACTTTGACTTTCTGGGGATCAGTCGATATTGAACCCCAATACCACAAATGTCTTGGTCTGAGTTTCCAAGGGGTCCTTCAACTCACCTGTTGTTTCAGAAATATCTGACCAATTTGTCTTAAAATGAGGTTCATATTCTTGACTTGACTACTGCCTGTCTGACAAGAGGTTCACTATTACAATGCCAAGGGTCCTTTTCATAGCCCCTGGAAGGGTGCAGACTACAGTCCATGGTCATAGAACCTGGCACTAAGATATTCCAAAAACGTGAGTGTGATGTATCAAACAAGTGCATGATAGATATGTGAAGAGCGGTATTGCAGACCATAATATCATGTTGACAGATGCATATCATGCTGAAAAAGAGGAATCGTACAAATTTCAAAGATGAATATTAAAAAATCAAGAGCTAAGAACTTTCTCTGGGAGCTAAACATGGAAGAGTGTTGGAAATGAAAAACTAACTTCAGTGAACAGACACTAAAGAAAATACTGTCATTGTTAATTAACTTCCCAAATATAGCATGACATCCTTCAATTTCAAAATACTATAGAAAACAGCATGAAGGATTTGACAGATCTTTTGGTAAGCCAAGATAACTACTGAAAATAACTCATCTTGAAGGGACTTGAATGTCCTTGAAAATATATGGCTAATTCCTGTTGCTTACAATGGACATCAGATAACATATATGCTTATTTTTCATTTCTGGGACATGACATTTGAGGAAAGCCTTTCCTGTTACAATGGCACCTGCATCCAACACCTAAGTTTATAGAAGCACAAATTTGGAAATACAGCAATGAATGATGGCTCCTGAAATAAAGAGTGCACCACATCATCAGAGATTTAAATGAAGTAATCACTGCTGAAATACAAAAATGAAGACACAATATGGTTGAATCCTGAATTTCAAAAACAGAAAAATTTAAAAAGGAATTAAACATGTGATTGGCAATGAAATCCATATCCCAAAGCATTTATAAAATACAAAATACTTTTTTTTAATTGGTTATGTAACACTACAAAGTTGCGGCATACCTGATGTCTTGTATTTCATTCTTTAATTGTCCATTCTTTCAAATAGGTGTTCTTGTGTGATCCCTTACCCTTAAAAGGACAATAAAAAGTTTCCATAGATCCATGATCAAAGTGAGAAAACCACTTAATAAACCCAATTCTGCAGGGCATGCCTTAAGAACATGCATAAAAATCAGCAAAGGTTTATGAAATGCTTCATTAAAGTTGAGACTTGATCTGCAATGACACAGGGAAGCACGTTCATAAATTCTCACTGTGGATCCTGAGTGACATCATTAGAAAGAGAGATAAGTACTCAGCACCAATGCACTAAATTCTTTAAAGAAAATAATATCTTCCCAATGCAGAACAGAATGAGAAAAGGCAGTGAGAAGAGATCTCTTTTCTCATCAACTGTTTGTTTCCCAACTGACATTGAGGTTGACTTAGAATATGCCCAAGTGTCTCAGTCCACTTCATTTTCCCAGAGACTGGGAAAGTGTCCCTGAAGGCTATAAATTCCCAAATACTACTGCAGTTGACCTCTTGAATTTCATGTCATTAATTCCTGGTGAGCATCCTGCCTTCTTAAAGAACTTTCTTATTTAATCCCCACATCAACATTTTCATGAGAATGAAAACTTAACAGTTCCTGAGAGTTGCCTCATTTCCAGGAAGATCTACTCTTAAAACCTCAAGTCCACTGGGGAAGTATTGTGGACTCTTACTACAGCCTAGTTCTGAAAACTGTCATCGAAATGAACTTCCACTTAAAATTACTGTTTTTCAAACCATAATATATTCACTTGATTTCCCATAGGAGAAAATGTTGAGATTGAGCCATATTGATAATCTGAAGAGACTCAATTTTTCAGGTAACTAGATCCATTTTTAGTCTCCTGTGAAATATTTTAGAGGTTAACCATACCAATGCAAAATCAAATAATTTCTAGCAAATTTTAATTTCACATTTGTAAACAATAAAACCAGAAAAATTCGTTGCATGTCATTTCCCACCATATTAGGGGATGTCATAAGAGATAGATTTACCTATGTCCTTTTATGCATGAAAAAGTTTGTAGCTGAACTCTGAGCAGAGAAATTTTTAAGTGATTCACAGTGGCCTCTGGAAGAGAAGAGACAGGGACATCTGGGGAAAATTCTATGCTCAGTTTGTTATTATATAAGAAAATTTTGTGGTTAATTCAAACCTGAACCCCAAGCCTATATGACTACAATCAATTAATTTTTTGTACCACTCTTCCACCTCTTCCTAGGCATTTACTTAAAAAAAAAATTCTTACTATCAGATATCTTGGCCAAAAAATGGGGGAGCAGAGGTGCTGGATCTTCGCTGTCTTTTCAGGGACAGGGGCACGCTTAGGTAGGTGATTCTGCAGTGCACAATCTGCATCCCTAAATTAGGAAATGTCTAAGCAAATTAGACAGATGATGTCTCTAACTATAAATATACAAAGGAAAGACTTAAAGGATCACAGGATATGTGAAAAACAGGCACAATATGTGCTGGCAGAAAAAAAAATATTTCTCACCCAATTTTCAAACTGTTTCTTGCTCTGCTGCAAATTCTCTCAGGATTTGTTGCACTGAGAACAGTTTCCAGAAAGTCACTTCTGTTCAAACTTCAATCCTTCTCTTCCATTCCATTTCTGTTGCTGGAAAACACTTATGCTTCTTGCTTATTCATCCAAATGCGAACCAACATATTTTTATTGAGAACAGAGTGTGTACCTCCACGTTGAAGCTCTTTGCTGACCCTGGTCCTCTGCATGCTTTCTAAGCTCTTTTTAAAATGCACATTTAAACCACTACTCATGACCAATACACAAACTGGTAGAACAAGGAAGTTCTTGAAACTACAAGCACCAGCCACGGTGATCAACATGGGGTCATGCTGGAAACTGTTTTCCCAAGGAATCATTGAAATTCATTAGTGAAACATTTTCAGCAAGCACTCTTCAACTGAAGTTGCCCTTTGGAATACACTACCAATTAACAATGGTACCCTGGCTTTGAAATGAAACTATTTCTTAACTTGCTAGTAATCAATAAAGCTTGGGGGGGGGGGTTCAAGATGGCGGACTAGAGGGCGGCTGCATTTCATGTTGCTCCAGGATGCAAGATTCAAAAGAGGAGATAGTGAGAGACTTGGGACAAACTCAAAGCCGCCGGGTGAGTCTCTCCCATTGGGGAGGCGTCCCGAATGGGGCGGTAGCCCCGGAATGCAGGGAACTTTGTGAAGTAGAGTTGGTTGGTGAGACGCCCCTCCCCCCCACAGGAGCAGTAAATAAAGCTTGGGGCTAATTGATCCAAATGCAAAACACAAGATTCTCATTGAGAACAGATTGAGTGCCTCTATATTGAACATGCTTGCTGAATCTGCTCCTCCTGTGTACTTGTAAGCTCTTTTCTGCCAGCAAATTCAACATCAATTAAGTCCTATTGCACAAACTAGTCTCTTGTAGGTTTGAGCACTAATGTCGTGGAGCTAATTGGGACTGTAAGGATGATCAAATTCACAAAGTTTCATTGAATTTTATTTATGCAACATTTTAAGAAAACTTCCCCTGCAGTTTTCTCCTAGGTATGTGCTCCCAATTTCAATGATTCAGTTTCAATTGAAACTGTTTCTTCTGTTGCTGGAGAGCACTTATATTTTATGCTTATTCATCCAAATGCAAACCAAGATAATCTCATTGATAACAGAGTGAGTAACTCCAAGTTGAAGCTGTTAGATAAACCTACTCTGCTGACCTTTAAGCTCTTTTTAGGGTATAAATTAACCACAATCCATGAACATTACACAAAATGGTAGAACAATGCACATAAAGTAATAAGAATAGTTATGTGTATTTTACTTATACCTTCAATTATCAATGGTATATTTCCATAGATGTAATTGTGTATTCACATACATATTTATCCATTCATCCCCAAATTTAAAAATATAGGTATTTAAATGTCTCACGTTTTACCATTCCATATTTCAGAACATATATACACTTTCACACATATTTTCACATGTAGATGTTTATGAAGATTCATGTTTCACCATATATACAATCAATCCCTAACCATACATGGAAACCAATAAAAAATTTAATACTAATTCTAACATTTTGTGGAGAACTAATTATATATAAAATAACATGTGATAATGTGAATATTGATGTGTATTTTGATTGACATATTCACTTATAAATATTTGCATATGTATTATTTTTTCATGTATATTTTTAAGTGTAAGTTCCTAAATTTAAAATGTGCATTTATAAAATTCACACTATACTCTTCTATTTCAAAGTTTTTATGTTTTACACATATTTTCACTGTACATTCTTATTAATATTCTTATTTAAATATATACAAATTTGTTCCCTAAACAACTCAAAATTTATAACTAACTCTAACTTTACCCATATAACTAAACCCAATTTTATGTAAAAGTTGTACACTGATAAGAATTTTATGTTACTTTGATTTACATATTCAATTATTATATATTTGCACATATATCATATATTAATTTATATATCCATGCATCTGCAATTTTAAATAAGTATGTTAGTGGAAAGCCATCTTTATCTAGCAGAATCAGATGGTTTTCTGTCTAGTTCCCCTAAGAGAATGGGTCCCCTAATTCCACCCTATCCTCTCCATCACAGAAGGAATTCCTCCCAGTCTTGAGCCCCTTTACCTGTGTCTATCTATATAAGAGATTTTGGCTACTGCATATTGTTAGAGGCCTGAGTTGGTATGGCCACACCCTTCATACCACCTCTCATTTAAAAAGAGTATTGACTCTTGTGTGTTTATTGAGTAGATAAGTTATGGGTAATTGAATAAACAGCCAACATCATCCTCCAGCAGTTAAACCTTTTCTCTTTGATGTGGGACATGGCTGAGAAGCCCCCACAATGGGTGCCTGAACAGGGACTGATTGAGAGGATTTTTAGAAATAAAATAAAGGTAATTTGTTGGCCCTTTCCTGTGTGTCTTGCACATATGTGAATAAGTTTAGTAGTAAGAAAGGAAAGGGAATTCCATTATGTGACTTTAAGCCTGGGGTCTTCACTCCCTACAGAGAGGGAAATAAAATTTACTTCAACTATATTCAATACTTTTCCAGAATGAAAATTCAGTAGAAAGACATAACTCCTACAGTTTTTGAAATGTAAATGGAGACCTAATTGCTTTAAATACTATAGACTCAATCAGGCAGGTCTGCCTGCCTCTGTGTGACCTGTATGAAACTGAGAATTAACTTGACTGAGATATGTGCAAATATTTAGAATCCTGGGTAAAACAGATCCTAATCAGGAATTCAGAGAAAATCTCTAACTTAAGAAGAGAAAATTACTTAGCAATTTTCCTCATTTAAATATGTGTGTTCCCATCACAGCTTTCAGCCCTCCAGAAACAGAATGGTTTCTGCCCCTGGGCAGGGAGGATGGGAAAGCCTAATAACAACATAGCTACTCCCTGTTCAGGCAGAGCCCCTCATGGCCAAGCCAAGATGAAAAAAGAAATAGCATGGGAATTAGAAGAAACATTGGCAGGCTATGGGAATTTTAAAAACATGCCTGAGAGCACAATTGAAATTGTAAAGACAATTTGGACTTTAATAGAAACTTTCTTTTATTTGGATCAAGATATTGATTTATGGACTTTGGGAGATTTAATCATGGGACTTAGAAATTCTTTTAAGACCTTTAAATCTAAGAGTCAGAAATATTCATCCTCCAGGACCTCTTTGTTTTCTGGAAACATATTGAAAAGGTTTTTGATAGTTAAGCAGTTCCCCATGGACAAAAAGATTCTGAAGGGTAGGGGCAAAATTTTTATTCAGAATACTGGAAAGCATACAAAGTCAAAGGAGGATAATTTAACATGGGACCTGTGTAATTTGCATTTGAACTGTTTTACTCTAGTTGAAGTCAGGATGGAGAACAGGCAGTTAGCATAGAATACAGAATATGGTCAGATTGAGGATGCAGGCCATCAGTCTGGAAAGTTAAAAACTACCCCTGGGAAATTAGAATGTCAGTGTTTCCAGAGCCCTTTAGATCACCAAAGCTGTTGCTAGAGGCCAGAGCTGGTATGGCCAGACCTATCATGACCCCTCTCATTTAAAAAGAGTATTGGCTCTTGTGTGTTTACTGAGTAGATAAGTTTATGGGTAATTAATCAATAAATAATCAACATCATTCTCTGACAGTTAATCCTTTTCTAATCCACATGAGACAAGACTGAGAAACACCCACATATGTTTATGACTTACTTTATAAAATTTCCTGTATCAGATATATTATGTTTTCAAACATATATTCACACAGTCTGATTCAATAAATTCACATTTATTGATATACATATGAATTCCCTAACACTAACCTTAATGCAACACAAAATTGAATTCTAACCTTAACCCAAACCAAAATTGAATTCTATCCCTCACCTTCTCCAATATCTAAACCTAATTTTGCATGAAAGTGTTTTTACATATTTATGGTCATTTTGAAATATATTAAAGTATTTATTAACATATTATATGTTTATTAACATATATTATTTTATATTCAGTTATATTTATACAGCCTCAACTTAAAAAAATGTGTATTATTATGATTCTTAAAAACACTCATGTTTCTCGATGTACATATTCATTCCCTAACTCTAATTCTAACTCAACTCAACATTTAGTACTAACCCTATTGTACCTATAACTAAAACTAATTTCACATAAGAGCCTCTGTAGTAATTTGATTATTTATGTGTATTTTGACATATATTCAATTATCAATTGTATATTTGCATATATATATATATATATATATATATATATATAATCCATGCATCCTCTATTAAGAAATGTGTAAGGGCTGGGGATATAGCTCAGATACTAGAGTGCTTGCCTTGCAAGCACAAGGCCCTGGGTTCAACCCCCACACTGCAAAAAAAAAAATTAAAAAAAAAAGAAATGAGTAAATGCATGGTTCATCTTATGCTCATTTCCTTGTGATAACTATATGCTTATATGCATTTTGTTTATATTTTCATTCATACTTTCATGTGAAACTTCATGTTTCCTGATATAAATTTTCATTCTCTAATCCTAATTTTAACCCAATGGAAAATTTAATGCTAAAGCAAACTCTATCCTCACACCAAAACCTAATTTAACAAAAAGCATATATTGTCAAAAGTTTATTTATCTGCATTTTGACATATGTTCAACTATCAATGGTACATTTGCATACATATTACTATATATTCATTTATATGGTATATCCATGCATCCACAAAGAAAAGAAGTGTGCTCATATGACTCACATTATACACTTCCCTTTTCCAGAACCTATGTTTACATTGGTTTTCATTCCTGCTTTCTCAGGTATATCCTTATGAATAGGTGTGTTTCCTGATATACATATTCAGTTCCTCACTCTAACCATAAAGCAACCCAGAATTTAATACTAAACATAACCCTACCCTGACACCTAAACTTAATTTTACATGAAGACTTTATAATGATATGTGTATTTATCAGTTTTTGATTTGAATATTGACTTATCAATGGTGTACTTGCATATTTACTTTTATATATTCATTCTTATGCTATATGCATACATCCCAAGTTAAAAACTTTGTGCTTTTATTACTCACATTATACCCTTTCCTTTTTCAGAATATATATTTGTTCATAATTTTCATACATATTTTCATGCATACACTCTTATAAATCTTCATTTTTCCCAGTACACATTCATATAATTACACTAATCCTAACTCTGACCCTAACTAAAAGTAAGTAAAAACTTACCCCACAGCTAACAATAATTTACATAATATCATGTAGAGTAGTATGCATATTTGTGTATATTGATTTATATTTTCAATTATGAATGGTATATTTGCATACATAATATTATATATTCATTTATTTGATATATCCATGCATACTAGTTTGAAGTTTAGTGTACACATGACTCACATTATACTGTGTCCTAATTGAGAACATATATTATTATATATGTTTCCTCTCATATTTTCACATGTATAATCTTATATTCATGTCTCTTGGTGTATTTATTCATTCTATAACACTAACTGTAAAACAAACCCAAATTTAACACTAACCCTGTCCTTATTCACATACCTAAACATCATTTTAAATAAAATCATACTAATGTGAATTTTGTGCATGTTGAAAAATTTATGCAACTATGAATAATACATTTGCATATATATTATTTGTATAAATTCATGATATATCCCATATGACCCTAATTTTAAAAAGTATATTATTTGACTGACATTATAACTTACTCTTTTTATAACAGTTTTATATATCTTTTCACATGCATTTTTATATTTATATTCTTATGGATGTTCATTATCCTGATATACATGTATTCTCCAAACAACTCAAAGTTTAATACTAATTTTATACTAAATTAAAATACTCCCATCCCTGAAATTTATTTCTGATAACAGTCTGTTAAATAAATGTTTATTTGTATTTTGAATTACACATTCAATAATCAATGGTATATTTGCACATATATAATAATATATTCATTTATAAATCCAGACATATCCAAATGTGAAATATAAATTCAAAGGAGTCACATTATAAAATTTCCTCTTTCTGAAAACAAGGTTCTTGTGTTTTTATACAACTTTTCACATGTCCCTTCTTGTGAATAGTTATGATTCCTGATATACATATTCATTCCCTAACCCTAATCCTAACCCAACTCAAAATTTAATATTAATCTTAACAGTACATCATGCTGAAACCTAATTATATAATAGGATGCATAATAATATGAGTGTATTTGTGGTTTTACTTATACCTTCAAATTGCCTGAATACTCTTAAATATTCTGTAATATGATATACCCAGGATTTAAAATTCAAGTTAAAAAATCTGTATTCATTAATACACAATATACCATTGCATGTTTTAGTACATATATATTTATGTGTTTCCATACATATTTTTAATGTACAGTCTAATGAATATTCAAGTTTCCCAGTGTACATATGCAATACTTAACTCTAACACTCAAGAGACATGAGATTTATTACCCCTCTATCTAAACCTAATTTTAGATAAAGTCATTTAAATCCTCTAAATAATGATCCATGAAAAATAACTGGTTTTAATATCCTAGAAATGAGAAAAAACCCAAATATGAATATGTATATGAACCATTATGGTCACAATTAAACCAAGAATAATAATCTTGAAAACAAGTTAACACATTGTTTCCATTGGAGTTCCAAAGGTTCTCAACTTTCCGTCTTAGCAGTGTTAGGTGGTTTCATCTGGAGTATCATGCTTGATCAACCCTCAGGGTGTGGTTGCTGGAGTGAGAGAGGTAAGCTATTAAAGGTAAGTCATGAAATTGGGGTTTATGATTAGGTAGGTTTCAGGTTCTAGGCTGGATGTCAATTGTTCTAGCAGTTTTAAACCAGGGCACCTCCCCGGGCCCAGAATGGGCAGTCCAAACTGTAAGACTACACTTGAGGGCTCTATCCCCTGAATTTATTCCTGAAGTGAAGGAGAAAATTCTTAGTCCACTTTGTCACCTGTGGACCCCATGTTTCCTGGTCTCAGATTTTGTCTTCAAACTCAATCTCTCCCACCCCTGCCTTGTTGAATTCCTACTTAGACACATCTCTCCTAACCCATCCTGCAAGCACATGAATTGGAATGAGAAGGGGAATTTGAGTGGGTTTTTACCACCAGTATTGACCTCTGCAAACTCTTCTGCATGTTTAATTTTCCCCTTGTCATTAAAAATGCTCCATGCAAAGCAGAGTGGGTTTCCCAGGCCTTTATTCTGGGACAAATTTGGGATTTCCAGGAATTGGCCCCTAGGAGATGATGCCTGCAGCAAGGTTGCAAAATGATTCTTTCCTCTCCTCCACATTCAGCATGGAGAGATTGGGTTTCTTTTCTGCACTAGAATATTGCCTTTAAGTTTATTTGGGCAGTCTTTGATCTCTAAACTCTCACTAATCATGGATTCTGTGCAGTTTGCCAAGTGTGGGTCTTCACAAGTGAAATCCAGCACTGATAGGAAATTTTCTGATAAAGTTTGCCAGTTCAAATTCACTAAACATTTGGGGGAATGCACTTTCTTCAAATACAAGTTTCTTCCTCGATCTAGGGCACCTAGGTACAAGTGCTCCCTTAGAACCTTCATGTTCTTACTCAAAAAGCCTGAAGAATACACATGCACAAAAGTACATTGGCACCAGAGAGAAGGTTTCAAGAGTGCACTCACACTTAAGCAGCACACTGCAATTCTTACTAAAAGACTCTGTATATGGGGTCTGAACTGTGCTGTGGATGTAATTACTGAGAAGATCTAGAAAGAGCAGAAGTGAAGCACATTTCGGAAGCAGGTTCATGTTGCAGGAACTCACTTCTCAGTGTTTAAATTGTGGTGTTTCCTGGATGGAACTAGCATTAAGCTTTACTGCTTTTTAGAGCATTCTGGCAAGTATCTAATTTTGAAACATTTGTGACATTTTAAATGGCAGTTCATTGCAAGAAGGATCAAACAAACTGGGGGTTTCCTGAGAAAGTGTTTGGTTAGAGTTCATGAACTGACTTAATTACCATACCAGTTTGTTTCTCTCTTTGGAGCAGGTAGGTACAAGTGCTCCCTCTGCAACTTCTGGTTCCCATTCTAAACACATTCAAAAATATAAAATTTTATATTCACAGAGATTCCTTCAAAAAGTGCAGCACACACAGAAGTGCAGTGTATAAAAAGTATCATTAGCACTTTGAACTGGAAGAGTGATAGCCTTTCAAGAGAGCACCCACACTTCAGTAGTAAACTCCTAAGGGCTCCGAACTGGGTTCTGAACATGCTGGCTGAGAAGAGGTAGGAAGAGCAGAACTGAAGCACTTTGTGCAAGCAGTTTCAACTTACAGGAACTCAGTGGTCAGTAAGCACATTGGGGTCTGTCCCTGGGTGAAAGAGTATGAAATAGTACCACCTCTAAGCTTGTGCAGATGAGGTTTAAAGTTGAAATCATCTGGACAATTGGTAAGTGGCTGTCCCTTGTAAGCAGGATATGGCACTTCAGGGAGTTTTCTGAGAACAATGTACAGTTTGATTTTAATGAAACTTTGGGGAAATGACTTTTTTTGCATCACCAGATTCTTCCTTTCTTGGGCTTCCTATGTACAAGTGATCCCTCAAAACTTGTATTTTCCTCTTGCAAATGCCTGAGGATAAGCAACTGAAAGAAGTGTGTTTAACACATAGCAGTAGAAAGTCCAAATTTCATCAGAGAAAATGTTTCAAGAGTGCACTTATTCTTCAGTAGCACATTCCAATTTTTCCTAGAAGATTCTTGATATTGGGTCAGAACTGTGTTTTGAATATTTTTGCTGAGAATAGCTAGGACGAACAGCACTGAAGGAGGTTGTGCAAGCAACTTAGGCAGAAAATAATGATTTCAGTGAGAATATTGGAGTCAGTTGTCGTCAAACCAACATGAAGCATTATGCTTTTCAGAGCTTGCAGGCAAGATTTCACCTTTGAATCAACTGTGCCATTGGTTAAAGGTATTGGTAATCTAGGCTAAACTAAGATACAAGTGCTTTCTCAGAACCTTCATCTTCATAGTCCAAATGGTTTCCTGAGGAAAAGCAGCACATAGAAGTGCAACTGCTAAACAAGTGACAGAGGCATGTAGAGGTCATTCAGAAAGGACGTTTCAATACTGCAGTTACATTTTAGCAACACAGTGAAATTATTACTCACAAACTTTGTAAACTGGGTTTGGAGCATACTGGGTATGAACTGTGCTCCACATGTGTTTGCTGAGAATATCTAGGACAGAAGAACTGAAGTAGTTTGTGGAAGTACGAAGTCATTTAATTTTCATTGAGCATGTTGGGGTTTATCTCAAGTTGACCCAGCATAAAATAGTACACTTTCTCAGGGGTCACAGTCAAGGATTCACTTTTGAAGTGTCTGTGCCATTGGTAAATGGGAGTTCCTTCCAAGATGGAGCTGGTACTTTGGGGGGGGGTTGGCAAAGTTTGACATTTCAATTTCAATGAATCTTTGTTGAGTTGACCCTTTCATTAGTAACAGCTTTTCCCACTAACTGGGGGCACCTACCAGACTGGATACATGGTCAGAATTGTGTCTATATGATGTTGCTAAGAAGCTAGGAAGAACAGAAAAGTAACACTTAGTGCAAGCAGATTCAGTTTGAAAGAACTCAGTGGGCTAAAGTAGTGTGAAATATTACTGCTTTTCAAAGTTTGGAGGTAAGATTTCACTTTGAAACTCTATGTGCCATTAGTGAAGAATAGTTCAATGCAAGTGGGATATTCACTTCAAGGCAGTCATCTACTTTGAAAACATCACAGCAACTCTGGGAGGCTGTCCTACCTTATATACAAGGTCAAAAAGGTGACCACTGAAAACTGTGAATTTGACGTTTTGTGGAGATAGCTGCTGTGATCCCTAGAGAGGAGAGGAGGGAAGAAGTCACTGGGCATGTGTGATGGAGACCTGGGGAGAGCTAGCAAGGGAGAAGAAATATTCTGTACACACTCCACCTGCAGGCACCACCTTCTTTGCTGCTGCCCTGCAACTTATCTGCACCCAGAAATTCTCTTGTACTGAGTTTCCTAGAAGCCCTTTAGCTCACCTTGAGATGAACAAATATCTGGACAATCAGTCTTGGCATAATGGTTCATCTCCTTGACCTGACCACTGCATTCCTGGCAGAGGCACTCTGTGACATTGTCAAGGGTCCTTTAAAAGGTCCCTTCAGGATGCAGATTACAGGCTGGTGTCACAAATCCTAGGATACATGAGGTTTCTAAGAAGCTAGGAAGAACAGAAGAGTAGCACTTAGTACAAGCAGATTCAGTTTGAAAGAACTCAGTGGACTGAAGTAGTGAGAAATATTACTGCTTTTCAAAGTTTGGAGGTAAGATTTTACTTTGAAACTCCATGTGCCATTAGTAAAGATATGCTTCTGGTTATGGTGGCTTCAGACCGAGTTTCCAGACAAGCACCAGTTCAGCTGTGATATTAGGAGGGAAGAACAAGGGAGTGAGGATCACAGTTATGTTGTTTTCAAGAAAAGCGATGCTAATTTCTTTGCCCAGGAGAAGTGGAGGCAGGGTATGTTGGGGGCGTGACCCAGTGGACCTATGGACAATCCAGCTCCTTCCATTGCAGGGTATCCCACTGAAACCAGACAACCTGCAGTACACTCCAGTACCGCTAAGTGGCTGTGTTCTCATTTTGATGCAACAGGCATGCTGTCTGCCTTGTCATGCTTCTCCAGCTGCAGAAAATTGCTCCCACCAGGTTGAGTGGAATGAGGTTGGAAGAAGGTTTGCAACTAAGTCAAGAGTATCACACAGCATAGCACCACCAGCCCCAGCAGCATTGCTTTCCTGCTCCACTCTCACCCACAATTGTTCTCACTTAGGAACCTGGCCTAGGGAATTAACAGATACATGGAGTTATGATTGTTCACAACTGAGGGCAGGGAATTGGCCAGTACAGCTGGGTGGGTAAGGTAATGGTTGAGTTTGAAATATCACAGCAACCCTGATGGGGTACTCTGCCTTTTCTACAATGTCTAAATGGGGGATAACTGGAACCTGTGAAGTTTTACTTCTTTGTGGAGGTGGATAGCTGCTGTGATACCTACACAGAAGAAGAGGGAGAGAGTCACTCAGCATGTGTGATGATGTCCTGGAGTGAGGTAGCAATGGAGCAGATAAATTATGTGCACTCTCTACCTACCAGGCACCACCTCCCTTGCTTATGCCCTGCAACTAGTTTGCTCCAGATATTCTCTTGTACTGAGTTTCCAAGGGGCCCTTTAACTAACCTTTACATGAAGAAATATGTGGCTGATCTGTCTTGGAATAATGGTTCAACTCTTTGTCCTGACCACCGCCTGTCTGGTAAAGGCCTTTGTGATAATGCCAGGGTTTCCTTAAACAGCCCATGGAGAATGCAAATTACAGGGCCGGTTTCACTGTCCCTGGCACAAACATGCTCCAACAAAGTGAATGTGATGGATCAAACAAGTGCCCTATAGTGATGTGTTGAGCACAGTTTTCCCACAAAAATATCATATTGACTCATGCATCAAACTGAAAAAGTAATGGTAGATTGTTTTAAAGGTGAATATAAAAAAAGGAAAGAACTTAGGACATGCTGTGGGCACTAAATACAGAAGGGTGTTGGAAATGCAAAGCCAACTTCAGTGAACAGACCAAAAAGAATAATTGTCATTGTAAATGGTCACCCAAAAAATGTCAGGAAATCCTTCAGGTTCAAAATAATATAATAAAATAGCAAGATGAGTTTCTAGATCATTAAGTAAGCAAAGATATATTCTAACAATTGCTCACCTTGAAAGGACATAAATGACCCTAAAAATTTATTACCTATTCCTGTTGCTTGCAATGGACATCAGATTACACATAAGCTAATTTGGATTTTTGAGCATGCAACCTATGAGGAAAGGCATTACTTTCACCATAGCACCTGCACCCAAGCACCCAAATTTAAAGCAAAACACAGGATAACTACAATATTCAAAGTTCAATCAGATGGTATCTTGCAACTTGGGATTAAACGGCATGGGGTTTCCAGGCTCCAGGACAGAGGGGTTCAGCAGAGTATGAGGATCACCCAGCAAAGCATCCTCCCCATTGACATTGTCCTCCTGTCCTGCTCCTTTAGGCCTGGGCTCTCCCAAGATTTTGTTCACTCTGGAAACTGGAAGAGGGAGCAAGCAGCCTCATGGAATGATGACTGATGTAACTGAGGGCAGAGGAACATCCAGTGCAGCTCAGTGGGTTAGGTGATGATTGATCTGGGGAACATCACAC
Source organism: Sciurus niger (assembly GCA_020740815.1). NCBI lineage: Eukaryota > Metazoa > Chordata > Mammalia > Rodentia > Sciuridae > Sciurus > Sciurus niger. The sequence continues at coordinate 318,805 of JAHUXG010003507.1, forward strand.
CAATTCTGTTGGGGTGCCCCTTCTTTCTTAGAATGCCAAAATGGATGATACCTAAAATATGTGACATTTGCCATTTAAATGTTGGTATGTTACTGCTGGGATCCTTATTAAGGAGGGAGTGAGTCACAGAATGTGTGATGGATTCCAGGAGCCATGTAGGCTGCAAGGCTAGATGTTTTCTTCACACTCACCTGTCAGGTACCACCCCATTTGCTACTGCCCAACAACTAGGCTCCATGCAGAATTTCTCTTGGTCTGAGTTTACAAGAGGCCATTCAACTCACCTTCTGTTGGAGAAATATCTTACCAATCTGTCTTGAAATGAGGTTCATCTTCTTGACTTGACTACTGCCTGACTAACAAGAGACCCACTGTGAAATTGTGAAGAACAGTATTAAGGGCACATTTAATAGAATGCAGACAACAGTCCATTGTCACATAACCTGGCAAAAAGATGCTCCATAAAAGTGAATGTGATGGTTCAAACAAGGGCCTGATAATGATTGAGGAGCAGTGTTCCACATCATAAAATCATCTTGACAAGTGCATCATGCTTAAAAACAGGAATGGTACAAAGTTTGAAAGCTGAATATGGAAAAAGTCAAGTGCTTCCTGTGGGTACAAAAGCAGAAGGATTTTGGAAATAAAAAGCTAACTTCTGTAAAAAGACACTAAAAAAAATCATAATTGTTAATGGTCTCCCAAAAAATAATAGTACATCCTTCAGTTTCAAAACACTATACCAAAACAAAACAAAACAAAAAAGATTTTTCAAATCATTTCATAAACAAAGATCATTACTGACAATAACTGAACTTCAGGGGACATGAATGTCCTTAAAAATTCATGATTCATTCCAGTTGCTTGCAGTGCACATCAGATTACATTTATACTGATATTGATTTTATGCCACATCACCTATGAGGAAAAGCTTTCTTGTTACAATGGCACCTGCACCCAAGCACTTAAATTTACAGCAGTACAAATTCAGAAAGACAGCACTGAATGATGGATCCTGATAAAAAAAGAGTGCACTGCATCTGTGTCTGCCAAAATAGATACATGAAGACCCAATATAGGCAATTCTTGTATTTAAAATACAGAAAATTTGAAAGATAAAGATGTGATGATATTCATTGGTTACAAAATACAGATCCTAAAGCATTTATAAAATACAAAATACATTTTTTCTATTAATTGGTTATATTCACTACAAAGTTGCAGCATACCTAATGTCTCAGATTTTGTTCTTTAAGTGTGCCTTCTTTCAAATGGGTGTCCTTGTGTGATACCTTACCCTAAAAGGGACAATCAAAATTTTCCACAGAACCATGGTCAACGTGAGAAAATCACTTCTTACATCCAATTCTACACATCATGGCTTTGAATGTGCATCAAAACCAGCAAATCTCTAAAAATGCTTCATTAGAATTGAGACTGGATATGCAATGATAAAGGGAAGCCAGTTTTTAAATTCTCACTGTGGCTCCTGGGTGATATCTGTAGACTAACATAAGTACTCACCAACAATTCACTCAGTTCCTTAAAGAACATAATATCTTCCCAATGCAAAGCAGAACAGAGAGAGAAAAGACAGTGAGAAGAGTAGCTCTTTTTTGTCATCAACTCTTATGTTTCCCAGCTGACATTGAGGTTTATTTGGAACATGCCCAGTGTCTCAGACCATTTCATTTGCCCAGAGGCTGGGATTGTGCCCCTGAAGACTACAAATTCCCAAACACTACTGCAGTTGGCCTTTTGAATTTCATGTCATTAACTCCTGAAGAACATCCTTTCTTCTTCAAGAATTTGCTCATTTAAAGCCCACATCAACATTTTCAAGAAATGAAATAACCAATTAGTTCCTGATAGGTTTCTCATCTCTAGGAAGACTTACTCTTAAAACTTCAAGGTACTGCTGACTCCTACCCCAACTTCATGCTGAAAAATCTCTTTAGAATGAGATTACACTTAAAACTGCAACTTTTCCAACCATGTTCCATTTTCTTCATTTAACAGAGGAAAAAATGTTGAGAATTTAAACATCTTGAATTTTCTGAAGAGACTCAGTATGTCAGGTGACTGGATCCATTTCCAGTTTCCCTCTAAGAAATGCTTTGCAGAAAAATCATCCCAACATGAAACCAATCACTTTCCAATGAATTTGTAATTTTACTTTGAAAGCAATCCTTCCAGGAACATTAGTTGCTTATCAAGACCCACAATCCTGTGGGTTGTCATAAGAGACAGATTTGCCACTGATATTATAAGCAGGAAAGGAGTTGTAGCTAAACTCTGAGCAGTAAATTTCCTCAGTAATCCATGGTGGCCTGGGGTAGGAGGAGAGGTACAGACACCTGGGAAAAATTATAAGCTCTGATAATTATATTGTAAGATTTTTGGGGTTAATTCTAAGCTGAACCCCAAGTCTTTACTATCACAGTCAACTCATTTTTGTCCCAATCTGCCTCCTCCCCCTGGATTTTCCTTTAAAAATACTACCAGCAGATATCTGGGCAAAATGAACCACCCATTCAAGGATCTGGATTTTTGCCTATCATCTCACAGACAGAAAAGGTCATTGCAAATCAGGCTTCCTAAATTAGGGAAAGCCTAAAAAACATAACCAGACATAGTTTGCTAATAAAAATATACAAAGAGAAGAGGTGCTGGCTTATGGGATATGTGAACTCAGGCAAACTATCTGCTGGCAGAAAGAAAGGAAAATTTCATCCAATTTTCAAACCTCCTGCTGTTCTCCTTGCTTCAAAACCTCACAGGAATCATTGCACTGAGACTATGTTCCAGAATATCATTTCCATTGAACTTTCAATCATTCACATCCATTCAATATCTTGCTGCCTGTGTTTGGCTCCTTCTCAAAAAAATGCCTATCTTGGTTAAGAGTGCTCCTATGATACGAGAGAAAAATACAGGACAGCTGTGATATTCAAATGTGAATCAGTTGATACCCTTCACTTTGGGATTAAAAGGCATGGGGTTTCCAGGCTCCAGTAGGAGAGTGTACTTGGTTTCCTACCCCAGGGGTTGTCTGTGCCTTGTGCAATATGTGCACCAGTGTATATCTAGTGTGACATCCTGGCTGCTCAGCAGATACCCCCTGATGTCACAGAAGAGAAGAATGACAGTACAGTGACTTCATGGTTCACATGGCAACCAGAGAAGCTTCTGGTCCTGAAGATGTCAAAGATTCAAGAGAAGCACTGATTTAGTTGTGAAGGTAAATAGTACAACCAAGGAAGTGAGGCCTAGGAGCCTGGTGTACACCAGGAATGTAATCCTAAGTTCTTCAACCAGATGAAGTAGAGCCAGGGTGTGTTGGGAGCATTACCCTTTGGGCCTATTGTTGATCCATCGCTTTCCAGGCCAACATACCCCACTAAAGCCTGACAGCCTGCACTACACTCCAGGCACAATAAGTTGTGCTGTACTCCTTGGACTGCAACAGGTAAGCTGGCCTCCTGGAACCCCTATTCTTCTGCAGACATTTGTTGTCCCCTGGTGTGAGGGATATGGGTGGGGAACAGAGGGGTGGGCCAGGGTGCAAGGATCACCCAGGAAAGCACCCTCCCCATGGACATTACCCTACTGTCCTGCTCCTTTTGGCCTGGGCTCACCTGAGATTTTCTTCACTCAGGAACCTGGCCTAGGGCCCAAAAAACCAAATGGATTGATGGTTCATGGTAGCTAAGAGCAGGGGTGCATTCAGTGCTACTCAGTGGGTTAGGTGATGACTGAGCTGGGTGCCCATATTTCCTTGAATGCCTGAACAGGTGACACCTGAAATATGTGAAGTTTGAATTTTAAGTGGTGGTAGGTTGTTGATGTGATCCTTATCGAGCACAGGAGGGAGTGAGTCATTGAGAATGTGTGATAGAAGCAAGAATCAATCTAGAAACTGTGTTGAGATGTTCTCTGCACACTCAACCTGCCAGGTAACACCTCCTTTGGTGCTGCCCCACAAGTTGGCTGCACCCACAGATTCTCTTGGTCTCAGTTTCCAAGGGAACCTTCAACTCACCTTTTGTTGCAGAAATATCTGGCCAATCTCTCTTGAAATGGGGTTCATCCTCTTGACTTCACTACTGCCTGTATGACAAGAGGCAAACTTTGACAATACCAAGGACCTTTTTAACAGCCTCTGGAAAACAATGCAGACTATAGGCCATAGACACAGAACCTGGCACAAAGATGCTCCAAAAAGTGAATGTGATGTATCAAACAAGTGCATGATAGACATGTCATGAGCAGACCATAATGTAATATTGAGGTGTGGATTATGCTGAAAGAGAGGAATGGTAAAACTTTCAAAGTTGAAATTTAAAAAGTCAAGAGCTGAAAACATTCTGTGGGAACTAAAAACAGAAGGGTGTTGGAAATGAAAAGCTAACTTCAGTGAACAGACATTAGAGAAAAAAATTGTGGTAGTTAAATATCTCCTATAATATAACAGGGCATCCTTCAGTTTCAAATACTATAACAAAACAGCAAAAAGGAGTTGACAGATCATTCAGTAGGCAAAGATAATACTGACAATAACTCATCTTGGAGGAACTTGAAAATCCTTGAAAATTTATGACTTGTTCCTGTTGCTTGCAATGGACATCAGATAACACATGCTTATTTCATATGCTTATTTTCCATTTTGGGCACATGACCTTCAAGGAATTGCTTTCCTGTCACCACAACATCTGCACCCAACATCTAAATTTACACAAGTGCAGGTTTAGAAATGCAGCAATGAATGAGGACTCTTGAAATAAATAGTGCAACACATTCTCAGATATTTAAATGAAATAATTGCTACTGAAAAACAAAAATGAAGATCCAATATGGTTGAATCCTGGATTTCCCAAACATAAAATTTTAAAGAACTAAACATGTGATGGGAGTCATTGGTCATGAAACAGAGATCCTAAAGCATTTATAAAATACAAAATGCTTTTTTTTCTTTTAATGGCTATATTCACTTCAAAGTTGCAGCATAACTAATGTCTTATTTTGTTATTTAAATGTGTATTCTATCAAATTGTTTTTCCTTTGTGATGCCTTACCCTAAAAGAGACAATCAAATTTTTCCAGAGAACCATAATCACTGTGAGAATATCATATTCTACATGTAATTCTACACAACATGGCTTAAGAACCTGCATTAAAATTAGCAAAAATCTATAGAAATGCTTCATTAAAGTTGAGACTGGATCTGCAGTGACACAGGGAAGCCAGTGTGTATCGGGTCCCCTCTGCCCGCAGAGAGAGACACGACAAATGTCTGAAGCTTTGGAAGTTTATTGTGCACAGTACTTCTCTTACGCTTCTCTTTCCCCTAGCTTCTGCGCACTCCCAGCTTCCCTTCTCCCAGCTTCTTCCAGCTCAGCTCCAGCCGCCGCTTCTGCTGCTGCTGCTGCCGCCGTCGCCGCCCTTCTGCTCCGTCCGTTCCGTTTCTCTCCCCGTTCCGTTTCTCTCTCCCCTCGCTCTCCCACCCACCAGGCTTATATACACTTCAATCAATCAAGGGAGAGTACACGAGATGAACGCGGACAGCTGCAGGCGCAGGATGGGTACACGAGGGGAGGCATGCTCTAATCACATTGTTAACTAGCCAATCATTAGAATTCGCTGGTTGTTTACTGTATAGCCGGCCGCTCTCGGCTCAGCGTCAGGCGCCATCTTGACCATGTCTAAGGCCGGGGTTCCCGGGAACCCCCACAAGTGTGTAAATTCCTGCTGTGGAATCTGAGTGATGTCATGAGAAAGTAAGCTATGTACTCAGCACCAATCCACTCAGTTTCTTAAAGAAAGTAATATCTTTCCAAAGCAAAGCAAAACAGAGTGAGAAATGGCAGTGAAGAGTATTTCCTTTGACATCAACTCTATGTTTAGAACCTGACATTGAGTTTGACTTGAAAAGTGCCCAAGTGTCTCATTCCACTTTTTGCCCAGAGACTGGGATTGTGTCCCTGAAGGTTAGAATTTCAAAAACTACAACAGTTGAACTGTTGAATTTCATGTTATTAACTCCTGGCGAGCATCCTTCCTTCTTCATGAACTTTCTGATTTAATCCCCACATCAATATTTTTGTGAGAATGAGAAACCTATCAATTCCTGATAGTCACTTCATCTCCAGGAAGACCTACTCTTAAAATGTCAAGGTCACTGAGGAAGTACTACTTTTCAAACTTTGACTTATTCACTTGATTTACCAGAGGAGAAAATGTTGAGATTGAGGGATATGATAATCTGAAGAAGCTTCTTGTAGCATACACATTAACAACAGTTCATGAACAATACACAAACTGGTAGAACAAGAAAGCTCTTGAAGCTACAAGCACCAAACCCTGAGATCAACATAGGACCATGTAGAGGATCTGTTTCCCAAAGAGTCATTGAAATCCTTTACTGAAACATTTTCAGCAATCACACTTCAACAGCAGTTGCCCTTTGGAAATGTACTAGAAGTTCACAATGGTACAACAGCTTTCAAAGGAAACCATTTCTTTACTTACTGGTAAGCAATTAAGCTTGGAGTCATTTGATCCAAATGCAAAACACAAGGTACTCAAGTACCTCTAAATTTAACCTACTAGCTGGATCTGCTTCTCCTCAGCACTTGTAAGCTGTTTTCAGTCAGCACATTCAAGCATAAGTTTACTTCTATTACACAATTTAGTCTAACAAGAGAGCTCTTATGTAGGAACACTGACATCTGTGAGCCAAGGGATAGTGTAAGGATTCTCAAATTCATAGTCTCATTGAAATCTATTTATGAAACATTTTTAAAAAACTCTTGTCATGCAGTTTTCTGCTGGGAATGTGCTCCTTATTTCTCATTCAGTTTGAATTGAGACTGTTTCTTCTGTTGCTGGAAAGCACTTATGCTTCTGGTTTATTCATCCAAATGCAAACCAACATATTCTCATTGAGAATAGAGTGAATACCTCCAAGTTGAAAGTATTTGGTGACCCTCCTCCTTTGTAGACCTTCTAAGCTCTTTTTAACTTACACATTAACCACAGCTCATTAACATGATACAACCTGGTGGATCTATGTTTATATAGTAATAAATACTATTTTGATTTATACCTTGATTTTTGATGGTATATTTGCATACATATAATTGTATATTCACATATATACTTATCCATGCATCCCCAAATTTAAAAAAATGTATTTATATGTCTCACATTAAGCCATTCCCTATTTCAAGACATATACATTTTCATATATATTTTTACATGTAGACACTTAATGAATATTCATGTTTCACCATATATATATTCAATCCCTAAACATAAATGGAAGCCAATGAAAAATTCAACCCTAGTCCTAACATCATGTGGATAACTAAACCTAATTTTACATAAAAGCACATGTGATAAAGTGAACATTGATGTATATTTTGATTTATATATTCAATTACAAATATTTGCATATATATTATACATTCATGTAAATATGTTAAGAACATAGCCCTAAATTTAAAAAGTCCATTTATAAAATTCACATAAACACTTCTCTACTTTAAAATTTTTGATTATATGTTTTCATAGATATTTTTACTGTAGATTCTTATTTATATTCATATTTAAAGATAAACATATTTGTCTCATAAACAACTCAAAATTTATGACTATCTCTAACCTTACCCTTTTACCTAAAACTAATTTTAGGATAAAGTTTGTACAGTGATATGAATATTTGTGTTACTTTCATTTATATATTAAAGTATTAAATGGTATATTTGCATATATATATTAATTCATATAATCATGCATCAGCAAGTTTTCAAAATGTTGATGTGACACACATTAATAACTTTCCTGTATTAGAAAACATGTTCATATGTTTTCAAACCTATTTTCACATATGATCCTTTGAAAATTCACAATTACTGAGATACATATTAATTCCCTAACGCTAACCCAACACAAAATTGATTTCTTACCCTAACCTTCCCCAAATCTAAACCTAATTTTACATAAATCTCTTATACTAAAATGCATATTTATATGTATTTTAACATATATTAAAATATCAAAAATGTATTAGCATATATATTATATGGTTCTTTCCTCTCCTCCACATCAAGCATGGAGAGTTTGGGTTGCTTTACTGCACTGGAATACTGAGCAGCATGCCTTTTGGTTCATTTGGGCAGTCTTTGATCTCCAACTCTCACAATCCATGGTGTCTGTGCAACTGAGAGAGTGTGATTCCTCCCAAATAAAATTCAGCACTGGTAGGAAATTTTGTGGCACAGTGTGCCAGTTCAAATTCAATGAAACTTTGGGTAATTCACTTTCTTCAAACACAAGTTTCTACCTCTAACTAGGGCACTTATGTACAAGTCTCCCTTAGAACCTTCATTTTCTTACTCAAAATACTTGAGGAATAGCTGTGCACAGAAGTGAATTGGCACTTCTGAATGTCATCCAAATAGAACATTTCAAGACTGCGCTCATACTTAAGCAGCACACTGCAGTTCTTATTAGAAGACTCTGGATATGGGATCTGAACTGTGATGTGGATATGATTGCTGAGAAGAGCTAGGAAGACCAGAAATGAAGCACAATTCTGAAGCATCTTCAAGTTGCAGGAACTCACTTCTCAGTGTGTACAATGTGGTTTCTTCCTGGGTGGAAATAGCATGAAGCTTTACTGCTTTTCAGAGAATTCTGACAAGTTTCCAATTTTGACACCTCTGTGCCATTGGTAAATGGCAGTTTATATTAAGTGGGATCAAGCAACACTAGAGGGTTCCCTGAGAAAGTTTTCTTGTTAGATTTCATGAGGATTTGGAGAATTGACTTTATAAAAGTACCAGTTTCTTCCTCTTCTTTGGAGCAGGAGGGTACAAGTCCTCCCTATGAAACTTCCTCTTCATATTCTAAACCCACTAAAAAAATTCATATTACAAAATTTCCTAAAGAAAGTAGCACACAAAGAAATGCAATTCTTAAACAAGTTGCATTAGCACTTCCAACTGGGAGAGTGAGGATACCCTCATTTCAGCAGGACACTCATATTCTTCCTTGGAGACTCTGTATATGGGCTCTCAACTGTGATTCAAGAGTGCACTCAATCTTCTGTAGCACATTGTAATTTTTCCTAGAAGACTCTTGACATTGGGTCAGAACTGTGTTTTGAATGATCTTGTTGAGAATGGCTAGGAGGAGCAGAACTGAGAGATTTTGACAGCAACTTTGGCAGAAAATGCTGGGTTCAGTGAATACATTAGGGTTAGTCATGGTCAAACCAGCATAAAGCATTACCAGTTTTCAGAACTTGCAGGTAAGGTTTCGTTTGTGAATCAACTGTGCCATTGGTCAATGGCATTGGTAAACTAGGGTTAACTAGGGTACACGTGCTTTCTAAAAACCTACATCTTCATGTTCCAATACTTTCCTGAGAAAAATCAGCACATAGAAGTGCAGCTGCTAAACAAGTGCAGAAGCATGTCCAGAGGTCATTCAGAAATGACATTTTAATAGTGCACTCAAACTTTAGCAACCCAGTGAAATTACTACTAACAACCTCTGGATATCGGGTCTGAATTGTGCTCCATAAATGTTTGCTGAGAACTTCTAGGAAGACAGAACTGAAGCAGTTTGTAGAAGCAGGAACTCATTTAATTGTCAGTGAGCACACTGGGGTTCATCTCAAGTTGACCCAGCATGAAACAGTACCTTCTCAGGGGTCACAGGTGAAGTTTCAGTTTGAAGTATCTGTGCCATTAGTAAATGGCAGTTCTTTCCAAAGGGATCTAGTAACAAAGGGGGTATTTGAAAGTTTTGTCAGTTCGATTTCAATGAATCTTTGGTGAGTGGACCCTTTTAGCAGTACAAGTTTTTCCCACTAATACGGGGCACCTACCAGACTGGATAGAGAGAGGGTCTGAAATGTGTTGAGCATGAGGTTTCTAAAAAGCTAGGGACAACAGAAAAGTAGCATTTTGTGTAAGCATCTTCAAGTTGAAAGAGTTCAGTTCTCAGTGAGCCGGTGGAGTTTGTCCAGGGTTGAGCTAGCTTTTGTCCCTATATATACACCTAATTTTACTTGTATAGTAATTTAAATATTTATGTGTATTTTGACATATGCTCAATTATCAATAATATATTTGCATATATATTATTTTATAGTCATATATACAATATATGCATGCATCTCCTAAAGAAAAATATGTAAATACATGGTGTAACTTATGCACTTCCCTTTATCATAATAGATGTTTTGTTTATATTTTCACCTTATATTTCTTATGACACTTCATGTTTCACGATATATATATTCATTCCCTTACCCTAATCCTAAACTCACTCAAAATTTAATCCTAACCCTAACATTACCCTATAACTAAAACCTATTTTACATAATAGGATGCATAATAATGTAAGTATTATTGATGTTCCACTTATATATTCCATTAGCCTGACTGTTCTTACATATTTAACTACATGATATATCCATGCATTCTCAAGTTAAATATGTGTAGTCATTAATGCTCAATATATCATTGCATGCTTTAGTACATATATATTTTTGTATGTACATATATATTTCAATGTATATTCTTATGAATATTCATGTTTTAGTAGATATATATTTATGTTTCCATACATATTTTAATGTGTATTCTTATGAATATTCATGTCTCCCAATGTATATGTGCAATCCTCAACTCTAAACCTACCCCAACATAAAATTTAATACTAACCATAATGTTACCCTTATAACTAAACCAAATTTTACATAAATGCATGTTTAAACCTCAAAATTCTGAATCATGAAAAATAGCTGACTACAAAATCCTAGAATGAGAAAAAACAAATATGAATATATATATATGAACCATTAAAGTCACAATTAAACAAAGAAAGATAATCTTGATGACAAGCTAACCAATTTGTTTCCATTGGAGTAAAAAAGAGTCTCACCTTTCCTTCTCAACAGTTTAGGGGTTTTTATCTGGAGTAAGATGCTTGCTCAACCCTCAGGATGTGGTTGCTGGAGTGGTTGCCTTAGCCCTGCCCTGCCTTCCTCCTTGAGATCTTGAGTTGTTTCAGGAGCTCTAAGGTGGAAATGATGAGGGCAATGAGAGATGAATATAGGTCAATTTCAAGGGGCTAAATTATATTTGGAAATTTAGAATATGATCCCAGCAGTATGTCAATTCCAGCATGTGCTCTGGTGATTCCTAGATAACTATATGGTTAAAAGAAGAAAAAATAGACCAGTTTCTGTTTTCAATTGGGATAAATTCAAAATGGCATAGATATAAATATCAAAACTAAAATCTTACAATTGTTAGAATAATCTAGAGACTGAAAGGGACAAAGAACAGATTCTCCCCTAAACCCTCTATTGAGGGCCCAGCCCTGCTGGCACCTATTAGTTGGAAGTGGGGAGAATTTTCCTATTATTTGAAACCCAAGGTTGTAAGTAAAAATATTGATACACTTGATAATATAAAATAAAAATAACAATACTGCAAGGCAAAAATATAATAGCCAACTAGAAAAACAATGGGGGAAAATCTACAGCTAACACCTCCAGAAATGTGGTGATTTCCCATCTATATAAAAGGTGATACAGAGACATTAAAAATCCAATAATCCCATCAACGTTTAAAAACTATAAACTGCAAAAAAATGTAACTTGTCTTTAAAATTACAAAAGGACTTGTGCACAATGGTGCACACCTGTAATCCCAGCAACTGGGGAGGCTGAGTCAAGAGGATTGAGAGTTCAAAGCCAGCCTCAGCAACAGTTAGGCACTAAGCAAATCAGTGAGACCCTGTATATAAATAAAATATAAAATATGGCTGAGGATATATCTCAGTGTTTGAGTGCCTTTGAGAGTTCAATCCCTGATACACCCCACCAAAAATAAATAAATAAATACATAAATAAATAAATCTAGAGAGAGAGAGAGAGAGAGGCACAAAATATTTTTAGGGTGGTGCTGGGATCAAACCCTGGGCCTCATTCAGGAAAGGCAAGCACACTACCTTGGAGTGACATCCCTGGTCCCTGAAACTTCATTTCAATAAGAGAGATATAAATAAATCTGCAGCAAGATATAATTTCTCAATATCAAAGTGGCAAACATTGAAAAGTTTGTCAGTATATTCAGTTAGTAAGAATGTGAAATGAAACAAATGCTTTCTTACACTGCCCATTGATATCAAAGTGATATGATTATTATAAAAGGATTAATAATGCCTCCCATTACTATCAAGTACAATTTGATGAACTGTAAGTCTTACCTTATGGTAAAAGATCTTTAAAATGTGATTAAGTTAAGCATGATGAAATTAGAAGTTTATATAAGATTGTTGGTTGGGTCTTATTGTAGTCACAAGTGTCCTAAAGAGAGAGGACAGGGTGAGGGAGGGTTGACATACATAGAATAGGGGAAGACAGTATGACCACGAAGGCAGAAATTGGTGATGCACTAAGAGGCCAAGGAGTGCTGGCAGCTGTGAGATGCTGGAAAAGGCACAGTGCAGATTCTTCCATGGAGCCTACAACAGTATGGCCCTGTACGCACCTTGATTTTGGCCAGTGAAACTAATTTCTGACTTCTTTTTTCCAAATCTCTGAGAAAATTAATGTATCTCGCTTTAAACAACTATGTGGGGATTGAACAGAGTAGACACACAAAACTAATAACTTCCATGAAGGGAAATTTGTAATCTTTCAAAATTGTATATGTTCTCATTCTTTGACTCACTAAACTGATTTCCAGAAATGAAATAAATGTGCATGTATGTGTACTGTCAAAAACATAAAATTTTGGTGAAGATACAAATATAAATATGTACATATATTCATTGTGATGTTACTTTTATTGCAAAAGAATAAAAGAAACCTAAATATCCAAATGTAGGAAGTACAAGAAAAAGGGAAGAACCAACGGCAGTCATAATGCACAGTAATTAACTTTAAGAACACCTTACAGTACACATTCCTGGCAGAGTCAGCAATACAGAAATTGATACATACACAAATATACAAATACAGAGAATTGACCTACTCATTATCCATGATTCCAGGAATTTTCTAACACAAATTTATTGGGAGAAAAGAAGTACAGCTTCATAATTCCACAGACTCAAATACAGCAAACATAAGGCTGAAAGCTACTACACTATATTATTATTTTATTGGTCAATATTTTACAAAATGGTTTGCAGTATTGACTCTGGGACATTTTCCCCTGGTTTTTATATATTGCTAATGATTTCTGAAGATGGTATAGAAATACAGGTCTATGTATATTAAGTATAAAATAACATATATCCTACAGTAGTCTATACTCTCAACAAAAATATTCCTTGATATATATTATTGAATATTTGTTTTGATGATTCAGTGAACATATAATAATTACAAATGTTATTTAAAAAGTAATGACATTTACAGAAGTACCAAAAGTATGGAGTATTTGTGAATAGTCTGTCTGCATACATAAAATATCTGTACACTTGCCACTATAAAATATTGCCGAGAGAATTAAGGAACACCCAAAGAAGTGGAAGACAAATGGTGTTCATGGGACTCAGCATTGTTAAGATTTCTAAACTCTTCAAATTAATATACAGATGTGTTCAATCTCAATGAAAGTCCTACAAAAAATTTAAAGAAATTTATAAACTAATGTTCAAATCTTGTAAAAATAAAAAGGACCTACACTATAACAAACAACTTAGAAAAATAACCATGTTACAGGACACACACTACCTGATTTCAAGACTACTTATAAACCTACATTAATCAGACTATGGTATTGACATCAAGATAGATAAATAAGATACCAAGGCTTGGTCCTTGTCACCATTTCCAATTGAATAATGAGGACACGTTTTGAGAAAAAAAAGAAGAAGTTTTACTGATTTGTTAGCAAAGGAGAAATAATGGGGATACTTATTCCAGAGACTGATCATCCCTGCCAGTGCAAACACAGGAATTTTAAAGGAGTAACACAAGAATTGGGATCCAAATATCATCAGTAGATATAATTAGTTAGTGTCTAGTCGTTGTCCTTGAGATAGTCATTACTTCAGTTCCTAGGCTTAGAGTTGCATTATTATTGGGGGCAGTGATATTCTTCATGGTGTGAAGGACATGATATCTTAGAGTGGGTTGGGGAAATGGTGGTCTTGTTTACCCTTCCATTAAGGATGCAGAGAGGGGGAAAAAGAAAAGGGAAAACTAAGAAAAAAAAAATGACAGTTTAAAAATGACCCACCTGTAGTAGAGCAGCAAGGTTTACACTCAAAGAATGAAGTGGAACTCTGTTACATCAAAGGAGCAGAAAAAAGACTCCAGAAATAGATGGGCAACTAAATAAGGGTAGAAAGGAGTGTGTTTTCAACAAAATGGTATCCAAATATACTAAAATGAATCATTGCCCTTATATTGTCCACATCTAAAAGTTAACCCAAACTGAATCTGAGACTTAAACATAAAACCTAAATATGTAAGGTTTTGTAAGGAAAAAAAAAAAGAAAATCCTGTGAACATGGGTTAGGTAAAACTTAGAAAAGACCAATAGAGATAACTAAACTTTAACTAAAGAAAATTATAAATGGTCTTCCTCAAAATTAAAAAGTATTTCTTTTCTAAAAACTTGGTTGAGATATTGAAAAGGGCAGCCAGTGATTTTAAAAAAGATGGGTACAGTGATGCCTGTCCACAACCCAGTGAGTTAGGAGGCTAAAGCAGAGAGATTGCAAGTTGGAGGCCAACCTAGGCCTCTTAGCAAGACCCTGACTCAAAATTTTTGTAAAAATGGTTGGGGATGTAGTTCAGTGGTAAAGCATCCTTGGTCTCAATATTGAGTACCAACATCAAGTAAATTAATAAATAAAATTAGTTTGAAAAAAGTGTGTGAAAGTAATATATCTGACTGGTGACACATTCAGAAAATAAAAATTCATTTAGAAATCAATGAGAAGAAAAAAGACATCAATAAATAAATGGCAAAACAACTTGAACAGACACCAAAGAATATATATAAATACCAAGTAATCATATAAAAAGGTGTTTAACATCATTACTCTAGAAATATTAAAACTACAATGAGATACTACTATGCACATGAATGGCTAAAATTTAAAAAGGCTGACCATAGCAATAGTTGACAAGGTTGTGAAGAATGGAACTCTCATATACTGCTCATGGGAAAGAAAAATGGTAGAACCACTTTGGGAAAGATTTTGGCACTTTCTGACAATATTAATCTTATGTCTACCACATGATCCAGCCATTTACTCTAGAAAGCACAGATATGTGTAAATACATTTATACACAATGAAAACTCATCATTCATAACAAAGTGGATGGATAAAACCAAATTGTGGTTTATCCATATAACGGAAAAGTGCTCAACAATTAAAATCTAAATAGTCAATTTTGCAACAATAAGAATAAATAAAAAACTTAATACATTGAATATAAGAAGCCAGCAAAAAGTGAATACATATTATATAAATCTGCTTACATAAAATTATAAGAAATGCAAAATAATCAACAGAAAGAAAATAGTGGTTATTTGAAAATAGTGAGGGGTGGGCGAGGCAGGAAGGCTAGAGGGAGATATGTAAATATGAGGATGGCAAAGGGGCACGAAAATGCTTTATAGGGCAATGGATATCTATTTCCTTCACTGTAGTGTTGGTTTTACTCGTGCATACAGATATCAAAACTTACTACAGCAGAGACTTTAAATATGCACACATGAATCATACCTCAATAAAGAATTGAAAATATACTTGCACTCTTCAGAGATTTGGTGAAATTCAGTTAATCAGAACAATTTCCACTAAGATGATCGTCTCATACTAACAGATAGTCACTAGGTCTTATCTAGTTTTCCACAAAATATATAACAAAAATAGAAGTAATCATTTGCAGTGAGGTCTATCTAAATATTTAGGGAAAGGTGATGCACATTTGTTTCTGAAGTACAGAACTAAAATGTTACAACCTGGTAAAATAATCATACTGATATTTCAGTATATCAGGCTATTTCAAGAACAGAGTTCTGAATCACAATAGGATAAATTCTATTTTAAATAAATTTTTTACATTGCTTTAATCTTTCTTTATCATTTATTTTTATTGTAAACAAATGGGATACATGTTGTTTCTGTTTGTACATAGAGTAACAGTACACCATTTGCATAATCATACATTTACATAGAGTAATGATGTTTGATTCATTCCATTATTTTCCTTTCCCCCCACCCCTCCCATCTCTCTTTTCCCTCTCTACAGTCCCTCATTCCTCTATTCTTGGCCCCCTCCTAACCCCCATTATGTGTCATCATCCGATTATCAGTGAGATCATTCGCCTTTTGTATTTCTGAGATTGGCTTATCTCACTTAACTTGATATTCTCCAATTTCATACATTTGCCTGCAAATGCCATCATTTTATTATTCTTTATAGTTGAGTAATATTCCATTGTATATATATGCCACAGGTTCTTTATCCATTCATCAATTGAAGGGCATCTAGGTTGGTTCCACAGTCTGGCTATTGTGAATTGAGCAGCTATGAACATTGATGTGACTGTATCTCTGTAGTATGCTGATTTTAAGTCCTTTGGGTATAGGCCAAGGAGTGAGACAGCTGGGTCAAATGGTAGGTCCATTCCAAGTTTTCTAAGGAATCTCCACACTGCATTCCAGAGTGGCTGCACAAATTGGCAGCCCCACCAGCAATGTATGAGTGTACCTTTTTCCCCACATCCTGGTCAACACCTATTGTTGCTTGTATTCTTGAAAATCACCATTCTAATTGGGGTGAGATGGAATCTTAGTGTAGTTTTGATTTGCATTTCTCTTACTACTAAAGATGGTGAACATTTTTTAATATGATTGTTGATTGCTTGCAGATTTTTTTCTGTGAAGTGTCTGTTCATATCCTTACCCCATTTGTTGATTGGGTTATTTGTATTCTTGGTGTAGAGTTTTTTGAGTTCTTTATATATTCTGGAAATTAGTGCTCTCTCTGAAATATTACTAGCAAAGATATTCTCCCACTCTGTAGGCGGTCTCTTTGCATTGATGATAGTTTCCTTTGCTGAGAGAAAGCTATTTAGTTTGTATATATACCAGTTATTGATTCTTGCTTTTATATCTTGTGCTATTGAAGTACTGTTAAGGAAGTCTGATCCTAAGCCAACAAGGTGAAGATTTGGATCTACTTTTTCTTCTGTAAGATGCAGGGTCTCTGGTCTGATATCAAGGTCCTTGATCCATTGTGAGTTGGTTTTGTGCAGAGTGAGAGATAGGGATTTAGTTTCATGCTGTTGCATATGGATTTCCAGTTTTCCCAGCACCATTTGTTGAAGAGGCTTTCTTTTCTACAATGCATAGTTTTGGCACCTTTGTCTAGTATGAGAAAATTGTATTTATTTGGGTTTGAGTCCATGTCCTCTATTCTGTACCATTGATCTACTATTTATTTTGTTATCAATACCGTGCCATTTTTGTTACTATTGCTTTGTAGTATAGTTAAAGTTCTGGTATTGCGATACCCCCTGTTTCATTCTTCCTGCTAAGGATTGCTTTAGTTATTCTGGGTTTCTTATCTTCCAGAAGAATTTCATGATTGCTTGCTCTATTTCTGTAAGGTATATCATTGGGATTTTAATTGGAATTGCATTGAATCTGTGTAGCACTTTTGGTAGTATGGACATTTTGTCATATGGCAGAATATAAATTCTGCCTATCCAAGAACATGGGAGATATTTCCATCTTCTAAGGTCCTCCTTAATTACTTTCTTCAATGTTTTGTAGTTTCCATTGTAGAGATCTTTTACCTCTTTGGTTAGATTCCTTCCCAAGTATTTTATTTTTTTGTGGCTATTGCAAATGGGGTTGTTTTCCTCATTCCCTTTCACCTTTTTTGTTGTCTGCATATAAAAATGCTTTAGATTTATTTATGTTGATTTTATAGCCTGCTATTTTGCTGAATTCATTGATGAGGTCTAGAAGTTTACTGGAGGAGGTTTTTGGATCCTCTAAATATAGAATCATGTCATCCGCAAATAGTAACAGCTTAAATTCCTCTCTTCCTATTCATATCCCTTTAATTTCTTTAGTCTGCCTAATTGCTCTGGCTAGAGTTTTGTGGACAATGTTGAATAGAAGTGGTGAAAGAGGACATCCCTCTCTTGTTCCCATTTTCAAAGGTAATGGTTTCAGTTTTTATCCTTTAAGAATGATGTTGGCCATGGTTGTAGCATAAATAGCCTTTGCAATGTTCAGGTATGTTCCTACTCTCCCCATTTTTTCTAGTGTTTTGAGCATGAAGGGGTGTTGCATTTTGTCGAACGCTTTTTCTGCGTCAATTGAAATAACCATATGATTCTTATCCTTAAGTCTATTGACATGATGGATTACGTTTATTGATTTACGAATGTTGAACCATTCTTGCTTTCCATGAATGAATCCCACTTGATCGTGGTGCACAATATTCTTAATGTGTTCTTGGATATGGTTTTCCAATATTTTGTTACGGATATTTGCATCTGTATTCATCAAGGATATTGGTAGAAAATTTTCTTTCCTTGATGTGTCTTTTCCTGGTTTGGGTTAGAGTGTGATATTAGCTTCATAAAATGTGTTCGGTAGGGTATCCTCCTTTTCTATTTCCTGGAATACTTTGAGAAGTATTGGAATGAATTCTTCTTTGAAGGTCTTGTAGAACTCAGCTGAGTTTCCATCTGGTCCTGGGCTTTTCTTGGATGGTATATATTTAATGGCTTCTTCTATTTCATTGCTCGATATTGATCTGTTTCAATTGTGTGTGTCCTCCTGGTTCAGTTTGGGAGGAGCATATGTCTCTAGGAATTTGTCAATGTCTCCGGTAGATTCTACTTTGTTGGAATACAGATTTTCAAAGTTGCTTCTCATCATGTTCTGTATCTCTGTGGTGTCTTGTTTGATATTTCCTTCTGCATCATGTATTTTAGTAATTTGAGTCTTCTGTCTCCTTCTCTTTGTTAGTGTGGCTAAGGGTTTGTAAATTTTTTTACTTTCTCAAAGAACCAACTTTTTGTTTTGTCAATTTTTTGAATAGTTTCTTTTGTTTCAATTTCATTGATTTCAGCTCTTATTTTAAAAAATTCCTGTCTTCTACTACTTTTGCTGTTATTCTGTTCTTCTTTTTCTAGGGCTTTGACCTGTAATGTTAGGTCATTTAATTGTTGACTTTTCATTCTTTTCTTGAATGTGCTCCATGGAATGAATTTTCCTCTTAGTACCACTTTCATAGTGTCCCAGAGATTTTGATATGTTGTATCGTCATTCTCATTGAACACTAAGAATTTTCTAATCTCCTCCCTGATGTTTTTTGTTATCCATGTTTCATTCAATAGCGTATTATTTAATCTCCATGTATTGGAGTAATTTCTGTTTTTTATTTTGTCATTGATTTCTACTCTCTTGCCATTATGATCTGATAGAACACAAGGCAGTATCTCTATTTTTTTTTGCATTTCCTAAGGGCTGCTTTGTGGCATAACGTATGGTCTATTTTGGAGAAGGTTCCATGTGCTGCTGAGAAGAAAGTGAATCCATTCATTGATGGATGGAATATTCTATATATGTCTATTAATTCTAGGTTATCGATTGTGCTATTGAGTTCTATGGTTTCTTTGGTTGGATTTTGTTTGAAAGATCTATCTAATGGTGACAGCAGTGCATTAAATTCTCCCTGAATTATTGTGTTGTGGTCTATGTGATTCCTGAAATTGAGAAGGATTTGTTTGATGTAGAGGGATGCACCATTGTTTGGGGCATAAATATTTACCATCATTATATCTTCCTGATTTATGATTCCCTTAAGCAGTATGAAATGTCTGCTTTATCCCTTCTGACTAACTTTGACTTGAAGTCCACTTTATCTGATATAAGGATGGAAAACCCACTTTTTTTTCTGAGTCCATGTGCATGGTAGGCTTTTTCCCATTCTTTCACCTTTATCTGTGGATGTCTTTTTCTATGAGATGAGTCTCTTGCAGGCAGCATATTGTTGGGTCTTTCTTTTTAATCCATTCTGCCAGTCTATGTCTTTTGATTAATGAGTTTAGGCCATTAATGTTCTGGGTTATTATTGAGATATGATTTGTATTCCCAGTCATTTGGCTTATTTTTGCTCTTTAAGTTTGCTTGATTTCTCCTTTGAGTGGTTTTTCTCTAAAGTAGTTCCTCCCTTTGCTGACCTCCATTGTTGTTTTTCATTTCCTCCTCATGGAATATTTTTTGAGAACATTCTGTATTGCAGGCTTTCTATTTGTAAATTCTTTTAACTTTTTTTTTATCATGGAAGGATTTTTATTTTGTCTTCAAATCTGAAGGTTAGTTTTGCTGTGTATACCATTATTGGTTGGCAACCATGTTCTTTCAGAGCTTGAAATATGTTGTTCCAGACCCTTCTAGCTTTTAGACTCTGGGTTTAGATGTCGGTTGCTATCCATATTGGTCTCCACCTATATGTAATCTGATGCTTTTCTCTCGCAGCCTTCAAAATCCTATCTTTATTTTGAATGTTAGGAATTTTCATTATAATGTGCCTTGGTGTGGATCTGTTGTTATTCTGTCCATTTGGTGTTCTGTAAGCCACTTGTATTTGGTTTTCCATTTCATTCTTCAGGTTTGGTAAATTTTCTGATATTATTTCATTGAATAGTTTGTTCATTCCTTTGGTTTGTATCTCTGTGCCTTCCTCAATCCCAATAATTCTTAAATTTGTTCTTTATTTAACGATGTCCCATAGTTCTTGGAGATTCTGTTCATGATTTCTTACCATCTTCTCTGTTTCGGCAACTTTATTTTCAAGATTATTTATTTTGT
This sequence comes from Sciurus niger, assembly GCA_020740815.1. Taxonomy (NCBI): domain Eukaryota; kingdom Metazoa; phylum Chordata; class Mammalia; order Rodentia; family Sciuridae; genus Sciurus; species Sciurus niger. The sequence goes on from JAHUXG010003507.1 coordinate 339,697, forward strand.
CTTCCTTGTCTGAGGTTCTGTCTTACAAGTGGTCTAGTCTTTTGGTGATGTTTTCCATTGAGTTTTTTATTTGGTTTATTGTTTTCTTCATTTCAAGGTTTTTGTTTTGTTTTCTTTGAGAATCTCTATCTCTTTATTGAAATGATCTGTTGCTTCCTGCACTTACTCTTTCAGCTTATTGGTATAATCATTCATTGCCTGCATTTGCTCTCTTATCTCATCCTTTGCTTCACATACCATCTTAATCATGTATAATCTGAAGTCCTTTTCTTACATTTCTTCTACCATACCATCATTGGATTCTATTAATATAGAATCTAGATTTGTTTGGATCATTTTCTACCATTGCTTTTTCATGTTGTTCATGTATCTACCCCTCTAGCAATGCAGATCTGGGGTGTGGCAAATTTCCCCCTATAGGCTTATAGTGGCCCTATAGGTTTCCAAAACCCTTTCATTAAGTAGAGATCAATATTAGCAGTGCCCAAATCAGACACTATGCAATCTTAGACCAAATAGCCCCTATGGGGACAATAATAAAATTGTCATTGTAAACAAAATGAGTTCAAATATTATCTTCGTTAAAACAAACAGGTTTGCAATAAGGTCTGCAGTTTCTAATGGAGGACAAAGAGGATGCAGAGGGATGTAGAATGTGGCTGTTAATGGGATAAGAAAAGAATATACAGAAAATCTTGAAAATAGGGTGAGAGTGTAATCAAAAGAAATTGGATGTTAGTTAGCATGCAATAAAGGGAGAAAGAGACTCTGAGGGAACAGGTAAACAAAAGGAAAAGAGAGCAAGAAAAGTAAAGAAATAAAAACTTAAATTTTTTAAAAGGAGAAAAAAGAAAATCTACTGTATAACAGTCATATACTAATGAAACCTCCCAGTGTTCAGTAACCTGATGTATGAGAGGTACCTGAATATAAGCTTCAAGGCTGCAGCAGGTGTTGCAGGTTGGGACTTTTCCCATCCAAAGATAGGAGCTACAGCTTCCAGGATTATCCAAGATGGCCCCTCTGGCTTCAAAATGTGTTGGCAAATGGGAAGCTGCAGCTCAGGGGTGGATGTGGTCAGCTGGGAGTCCTGGAGACTAGATGCGGTTGGTCTGTCAGGGGTCCTGGAGGTCCGGTGTGTTTGGTGTGGTTGTGGGATCCTGGAAGCCGGGTGCAATCAGTCAGTCTGGGGTCCTGGTGATAGGACACAGTCGGTTGGTCTGGGGGTCCTGGTGGCAGTGAGCAGTAGTCATTCTGAGGGCCCCAGAGGCAGGGAGTGATCGGTCGGACTGAGGGATCCTGGAGACGGGGCTCAGTCAGTCCTGTCAGGGGTCCTACGGGGCCTGACTGTTGTCTCAAAATGGCGGCAGCCACATGTAATCAAACCTGCAGGAACTGTAACAGTGAACTTCCAGGCAACAACAGGCAGCTGTGCTCCACTGGTGATTGGCGATCAGTTTGCTGACTGTTGTCGGATGATCGGGAGGTGAACCTCGCGCATTGGGTGATGGATAGGTGTAAGGCAGGCAATGGACAGGCGAGAGGCAGGAAATTGGCAGATGATAGATGCCTGACAGTGAGCAATCTGCACTAAAAAAGGTGTTGATATGCTGGCAGACTTCAGGTCATCACAGCAGACAAATGGCATAAACACTGGAAGATCATAAGCAACAAAAACTGCCTCACAGAGAAACAGATATCCTCTGTTTGAAACTGGATTTATGGAGTGACAAGGAACGCAACCTCCCTCTAGTCCACCATCTTGGATCTCCAAATAATATTTTTGAAAATAAAAAAAATGACATTAAACTAATCCATAGTTAACCATTGATATCTACAAAAATTTAAGAATGGATAAATCTTGGCTACCAAGAAAGATTTCATATTACAATTTCACAATGCCTTCTAATCAACTGCATACTTCATCTGAAGATATTGATAGGAATCACTGTCTTTTATTCAAACAATCAAAAAAGTATATAAAACTTATTAAGAATACATATTGAATATCAACTTCCTACCAAACACTGCAGGATTCATTGCTTTCAGACTATGAAGACATCTCTACCTCAAGGACTACAAAACATATAAACTGCCAATGGTAAAAAAACCTCCTGTATTCTTCTGCAAATGATGATGTTAAAAGAGCTTGTCTGCTTCTATATGATTCTGTGGACTTTGTCAACATTATTCAACAACATAATTATGATTAGATCTATGAATTCTCTTGAACTTGGAGTCATATCCTATCAGGGAAAAAAGTGTGAGCACCACTGTATTCAAATGTGGAGTAGAAACATTAGCAGCCATCACCACTCAGTTCCTCAGAAACTGACTCCTTCAGACACTTGATGTAAGCCCAAGAGAAGCTTCTCAGGGAAAAACAGAACCCAGAAATCACTGTGTCTTAGAGTAATTGTATGCCTGCTGCCATGTTAAGCACTGGGTCAGTGACCAATGGCACTGGTACAACTGGGCAGTGAATATAACAACCAGAGGTTACAATGGTCTTCTCACCAGGGCCTTTCCCTTCTCTGTTACTCATCTCTCATCTTCTAACAACAAATTTGAAAAGGAATAAAAAACAGCCTAAATTCATACAGGCATTTATGATCCTACAATATTCACACAGTACATCACACTACCTGGGACCAGGAGGATCCCATGGATCTCTCCCTCTAGAGTCAGTGGGGCACCAAATCCCAGTGCAGAAACAAAGTGATCTGGGTCTCAGATCTCTTTGTCTTTCCACACCCCCACTCAGTTTGAACACCTGGAAATGGGACACTGCTCTCCAACCACAGCAAATGAGTCTCCTTTAAAATGTCATCACAATCACCATAGTGGTCATAATGACTTCTGGATTCTATGGCAGCCATGATGATAGGTTTGTTCTCAGCACTTCAAATGCCACTGCACAGTCCTTCACTATGTCCCCTTTCTTTCTGTGAAACCAAACCACCTTCACTCTTCAGGTTACCACCTGAGAAAGTGCACAAATTAGAGGAACTAGGCTCAGACTCAGGTGGTAGGAAAAACTTTTTCACACCCTCAATGAGTCCAAATATCTGAAGATAGGACCCTGATCCTACTGCCATGTCATGGAAGTCTCTAGAGGAAAGATTTCATGGTCACCATGATGATGTCAGGTTACTAGAGAAACTAACAGTGCAGACCGTTCCACCAAACTGGAAATGCTTCTTTTTTGGCTCTTTTTCTTTTTGCATTTCACACTAAGAAAAAATAATGCTTTCACTCTTCAGGCCACTACCTGAGAAAGTATGCTTTCTACCTGAGTAAGTAGCAGGACTATGCTAGGTTTCAGGCATTTTGGGAAACTCTGCCCAGTTTGGGGAGAAAGTCACATCCCTATGGAAGTAGTACCAGTACACAGAAAACCAGGAATAGCTCTTGGAGATGGCTGAGTCTTGTAAAATACAATATTCTAAGCAGTTAGTCATCTGGTAGAAAAGTAAGAGACTGCCCATAATTAGTCAACTCTATGACATAGGATCACCAAAAATGTCATTTGGGGAATCTCAGTTATTTAAAGGAGGCAAGAATAGAATAACATAGTCAATATAATGTAGACAAACACTGTACCATGTACTGAGCTATAACCTCAGCCCACTTTTTGTGTTTTTGATGCTTTACTTATTCCTATCTTATTACTTCACAAGGCTTGGGTCTTTAAGAGGCACCCAAAATAGTGTGATTCCCCAAATCTGAGCTATGTACCAAATGCAATATGTGAACAGAAATTAAGAAGACTAAATCAACTTTATTCCTATAAAGATAAGATATTAGAACCAGGCACAGTGGCACACACTTGTAACCCAGCAGCTTTGGAGGCCAAGGCAGAAGGATGACATGTTGGAAGTCTGCCTCAGTAACTTAGCAAGGCTCTGAGAAACTTAGTGAAACACCATCTTCAGATAAAAACTACAAAGGACTGAGAATGTGGTTCACTGGTTAAGCACCCCTGGGTTCAATCCCTGGTATGAAAAAAAAATGGTGATATTGGAGAATGTGACCTAAATTTGTTTGCACCTGAACTTCCTACTAATGATCCCTAGAATGAAGCAGACTTATCCACCCAGCAGGGCTGTATTGGGACATGACAAAGGGCAAGGACTGCAATGCATACCAAACCACTCTCCACTGAAGGAGTCCTGTCTCTCTGTGCCTAATAATAGTGACTTGCTTGCCAAGGGCTACCCCTGAAACAAAAAGACAATGTTTCAGGACACTTCATAAGGTGAACAAATATCTCTTGTCCTATTTCACACTCATCACACGATGGGCTGAAGATATAATTTTTCATATGGCTCAATGAGCAGTTTGTAGTAAGAACCTCTCAATTCCTAAAAGTGAGTTATGATAGTGGCAGCACATCTTATAGAAAGGGATTGGAGGATCTGGGGTTGTAGCTCAAATGTAGAGCAATTTCCCAGCATATGTGAGGCAGCTCATACCACATAAAAATAAATAAAGGCATTTTATACTTTTTAGAAGCCATCAGCTTCAGCCTCCCAAGTTACAATGATTAATTTTTAAGTATGTGTTAGTTAATTATATATAAAAATTATATCATATATAATACATTTATAAATGTATTATATATAACATATCCATCACATCTAGATTGGAAATAGGTTCTAAATTTCAAGAGTGGGTTGTAAAGCTTGTATCATAAAAATTTCCTGGGAAATTCTTTCAATAAGTAATTGATGGGGTGTTCAGAAACATATCCCCACATATAAACCAATACATCCATACTATAGTCAAAATGATAACAAAGCCCCTCCTTAAGTCTTTAAGGATAAGAGAATCCCTTTGTTATCCAATGGTAGCAGATGACAGAAAAAGAAGGGATGGTTGCTGACACCATAATGCTTTGGATTTCCACTCCTGCTCAACAATACACTTCAAAAGCAATAGATATTTATAACAGAAGTCTCTGTGTTGAATGGTCTCAGCTGGGTGTTTTTTGCTCCACATAGTGTGTATCACCTGGGACTGTAGTCATCTGAAGGTTTCCCTCACCTGGGACATACAGAGAGTCTCTCACATAGATAACAACCTGTTTTTAGATCAGTGGGGCTGTTGCCTGGAGCAACTTAGTCCTCCATAGAACTTTCCCTATGTAGGAGTGCAAGAGGAGATAGAGGACACCCAGTCAAATTTGGATTATAGATGAGAAACAAAATTTTTGAAGTGGGGTTTAACTATGTTGCCCAGCCCGCCTCAAATTACTAGCCTTAAGTAAGCCTTCTTCTTCAGCCTCCCATGCTACAATGACTAAGTTATAAGTACACGATATTTAATTGTATGTAACAACTTACCTCTGCCCCATTGTTCAGATATCTCTTCTGGATAACCAGATAGCTCAACATCATTGTCAATGTTTCTGTCAGCATTTTTTTTAATGGAATTAACATTTAAAGATTTGGGTCAAGCAGACTGACCTATACAATGTGGGTTGGCCTTAAGAAGTCAAATGGAGGAATAAAAAGAAAAAGGAACTTACAGTGAAACAAGAAGTATTTCAGGAAGCACAAGGTTTTTGGACTTGGATTGCACCACTGGATCTTCCCTTGTGTAAAATCTGCCTGCCCATCCTGCAGATATTGGAATTCTAGCCTCCATTAATCCTGTGATTCAGTTCCTGAAAATAAATTTATTTTCTAAGAATGAACACTATTGATTCTGTTTCTCTGGATGTACCATGCAATATTATTTTGTTTATGATAATAAAATTGGACATTGTTTTTATATTTGCTAAATCTCATAATCCTAGTAGCCATTGAATATACAAATTTGATGATCATTTGAGATAACAAAATGGGCAGGTCTTAATAAAAGGATCAGATCAAATGGGAAATAAAAGACAAAACCTGACAATATATAGTGTTTTTGGAATTAAGGGAAAATAGAATTTCTTATACATCATTGGTTCCACATGGGTGTATGCATTTGCTGAAGCATATATGATTACAGAATAACAACTTAATTGGCCTTTGATGTAGAAGCCCTGTTTTCACTAACAAGGGAGTTCCAGATGAAGTTTAGAGGTCTCGTCAAGGTCATTGTGATGTATATTCTGGCTAAGGACTCATGAGTGAGGGGGCAGGTCAAGTTCCAGAAGAATTCCCTGCTCCAGGGTAGAAAGACAGCTATTATTTGTGAAACAAATTTTATAGAGGAGTACAGCTACAGTTTATGCATTAGTGTCTGCATTGAATCTCATGACAACACTGCTAGTGGGATATCACTATCCTCTTTACATGGTTGTGTGTAAATATAAAACACATGCTCCTAACCATAGAGCTAGATGGCAAAGAGGTTGTTGATCAGGTCCACTGCCAGGTCCAAACAGAGCAACTCTTAGTGCTGAATTGGTCTGGGATGCAGGGGCACCTTGATTTGCTCCTAGCAAATCTGTAACGAAGGTTATTAAGACACATAGTGTTCTGATGGTTAATCTTGGTTGTCTCTTTATCCCTCCCACATTTCCAGCAGGGTAACACACTTGTTGCCCCTACCTCTTGCCCTAGGAGAATTTCATCACAGGATGGAACAGAAGCTGACTGAAGACGATCAACAGAACCATGTCAAGTGTTGCGTCCTTTATTCCAACAGATCGTGTCAAGAGTCGGATCTTCTACTCCAACAGACCATGTCAAGAGTTGGAGTGGCAGGAAATAGATGCATCAATAATCAATATATCATTAAAAACATTGGAAAAACATTGGGAAGGTTTCACTGTATTGGTACACAAAACAGTGCACAACAAAAATTTAGCAGTAATACATAGATAAAATATATGAACATAAACAATTGTAGCTGTGCTCAAATTAAAAGGAGCCTGTGATTGCTTTAGCGTAATAATAGATGGAAAAGAGACATTCCTCTGAGCTTGGATGCAGTGTTTAACCTTTGTTGCTTTCCTAGTTGTTATAGTTGATTCTACATATACTTTGCATAATAAAAGCATTTAGGTTAGGTGTAAATATAATTTGTGCTTTTCCTATGTTTAGTCTAATTCTTTAAAAATCAGAATAAGATTGTAGTCTACCACTATATAAAATTAGAATAGACTAAATATTAATTATAATTTGTTTTCTTTGCCCTTTAATAATAGTAAAAACTTTTCACTGTTAAACACTGGAGTTCATTTTGGGGGTGGTTTCTCAGAAAATCTAGTGATGTGTTTCTTATGAAGATTAAAGGCTGGCAGATCATGGTGCCCTCAGTTTAGCTGGGAGACAAGTTTGTTGCAGTGTAGCTGGGAGATGAGACTGTTTTAATCTAGCTGGGAAATAAGGTTTTTTGATCTGGGCTGTCATATAGGGAGAATGTGTACTTTGAGAAAAAGCATAGATTGTACTTTTGAAGGTTTTTCTTGTTTTAAACTAAACAAAAATGATATAATCATTACTAAAGAAAAATATCTATAAAAAGGCTGGCAGAAAAAATAAAGAGAGATTCAGCTTCAGAACAGTTGGTATGTCTGTGTGCTGTTTCTCCACCACACTGATGCCTCCCATCCACCTAGGATCCTCGATCCCTGCTATGGCTGGACCCCAGCAGATAATTAATATTAAAAAGTAACTACAAATGGAGACATGCCATGCCTATGGCCCCCAAGCGGGAGGACGATCAACAGAACCATGTCAAGTGTTGAGTCCTATATTCCAACAGACCATGTCAAGTGTCAGATCCTCTACTCCAACAGAACTGTGTCAAATGTTGGAGTGGCAGGAAATAGACACAGCATTAGGGTCCTAATCACTACCTCATATTAACACTACAGGTGGTTATGGATGGTTCATCTCAGATATGAGACAAATTTTCCTATTGATGGAAGGACACATGGAGCAGGTTCAAAAGAGCTGAAGGTAACAAGTTAGCTAGGGAAATGGTTAAATCAGCCCTAAGCAGTGTGCCAAATAAATGACAGTGGCAGAGGCCTCCTCAGTCCACATCAAGAGGAAAAATCCCAACAATAATCATGTTTTGCCAAAGAAGATGATCATTTAGCCTTTTTAGTAATTACTCTCTAGTAAAATTTATTATATCTTCACTAATGTATATCCCCAAAACTACATAATGAAAACACCTGTTTCTGTAGATCTGTGCAGTAATGTGTTTTCCAGCTCAACTCAAAGCGGATCAAAGACTTAGGTACTAGAACAGAGACTATGTACCTAATAGAAGAAAAAGTAGGCCCAATTACACAAGGGTGAAGGTCATTGGGGGTCATCTTAGAATTCTACCTTCCATATGAAGATTCAAGTCAAATTTTAAAAATTACTCAAGCTTCATCAGGGTTCTCCAGACTCAAACCATTCTTTGACCTGAAGGTCAGTTCACTCTTACAGGGAATCATTGTGCCAGGGTGAGGTTAGCAAGGGGAAGTAACTTACTCAAGAATCGGTAATCAGGGAGGTTCCAATCTCTTGACTCCCATCTTTGGTCCAGCATCCATGTTGTCTTGGTCTGTACTGTCTGCTGTACCTCATAATTAGTGGGAAACAAAGAATCAGTGGGATAGCAAAGTAAGGGAACAGCAAGCCAAGTTTTATTCCCCTGCCCCATCCACCAGGTAACACATCCCAAGCTTGGCACAGGCCTAAAGCTTACATGTTTTGCAGTCTATTTCAGGGTTTGTTTCTCACTTTGCACAGGCTCTTATGCTTTGGCACTTTCGGGCTTTGATCACTGGCATCTTCCATTAGGAGGGAAGAGATCATGGAGCCAGGACTCACATTGTACCATGTGTACCTTTCAGCATTTTGTATTTACCATGAGAGGTTAGTGAACATATAGTGAGTACCATCTCACATGTGACCATGCCCAGCCTAACAGAGTCTAAGATTCTCTCCAGGTAAGTGATAGGATAGAAATGAAGTTCCATTTCTTGCTTTCCCCACAACAGAACCAATAGCTTGCCATTTGGAAAATGTTAATTTTCAACTTTCCCAGTACTGTACCCCATGAGTTAGTACTCAACAGTCCTCCATGTTGAAGATGTTGGTGGTGATGAATTCTTTGGGCCATGTGGCCTAGCTATTGTGTCATGTGAATTGGCTTATCCATGAATTTAAGTGTACAGAAAAATTGGGAACATGATCATATCTGCAACAGGAGTAAATGGGGTGCTGATTTTCGTCTTTTTTCCCTACTCCCCCAGAGAGAAGAGAACAGCAAGTCCTCTAGAGGTTATCTCTCTTTCTCTCTCTCTCTTTATCTCTCTCTTTGTTTTTGCTATTTTTATCAGTTTTTTGTGACAGTAGGGGATATATAAAGAAAGTAGGCATCTAGGTCACCCCTGGGAAGAGATAGAAAGATAAGTGCCCAACATAAGAATAGGATCTGAAAACAGAGGAACTGGAGCCTGTGCTCTGGGTGTTGACTCATTTACCAAGTGCTCAGTTTTCAACTATGTCTACTTTCCTTGCCACCACTCTACCACATGGCAAAGAATCACACACAGCAGATATGTGTTCCTAGATGAGGCTAAGAGAGTGAAGAGACTTACCCACAAGTTAAGAATGTTCCAAAGTTTCTATTTTGGGTCTACTTCCTACCCAAGGAGATCTGTCTCGCTCCAGCACTCTTTCCAGCATATACAGCCTGAAGAATTGCTCTCACCATTCATCAGCTCAAGGGAATATGCTTCTCACATGTAAAACAGGAGAACAATAAGGACAGGAAAATTCAGAAAACATGAAGAAATAGGGTGGGTGGTGACTTCAGATGAATGATTATGATACAATCCCCTTCTTCCCTACCCCTTCCCTATTAGGAAACTCATTCCACCACACAGAAATGGCATGACTTCACCATGAAAAGGAAACCATGCTGGCATTTTCTTTCTTATCTCCACATACTCTCTGATCAAATGGAAAATTGTTACTATACATTGAAGAAAATTGAAAAAACAGTGCCATAACCAAGTGAAGACTCTTTCATGTGAGCATAATGTAGTACCTGGTATGATGTGGCAAGGTGGTTGCTTCAAATTTGTTATTCTTTCTCAAAACTCATAGAATGATCTAACATGGAGAAAAATTACTGACTAAATCTCATGATTGTTAGGGTCATGACAATCTAGCAATTTCTCAAATGGATAAGCATGGAGTCACCATACGCCCAGTAATTTCACTCCTATGAATATACTCAAGTGAGATGAAAATATGTCTACATTGAAACTTGTAAGTGTTCATAGCATCATCATTCATAATAGACAAAAAGTGGAAATTATCCAAAGACCATCAGCAGATTAATAGATAAACAAAATGCATATATCCTTACAACAGAATTTTATTCAGTCATAAAAAAAATTGAATTTTACATGCTAGAATATGGATGAACCTTGAAAATATTATCTGAATCGAATGAAGCCAGAGGCAAAAGATCAAATATCATAATTACATTTACATGAAATCCAAAAATAGAGAAACTCATAGAGAAAAAAAGCATATCTGTGATTCCTGACTGGGGGTGGGTGCAGACTTAACTGCACTGAAGCCCAATGTAAAATTTTCAGGTGACAGAAATATTAAAAGTCAATTATGGTGATAGTTACACAACTCAATATATTTACTAAAAATTATCAACTTTAAAATGTGTCATTTTAATAGTCTTTATACTGTAAGAAACCTGTTAAAATGTGATGTTGCCTAGGATTTCCTTCCTTCCTTTTTCTTTCTTTTTTTCCCTGGCCCCTGGTCTTGTATTGTACCACAGAAACAACCAAAGATTTCCTGAGGTTGCCCTTGTAGTGAAAGATTGTTTTACCTCTTATTCCTTTAACATCTTCCAGCTATGGTGATGACTCAAGAATGGGTCCAAAATAGAGTCTAAGGCCTGCCCTCTGTGACATGAAGTCAGAATTATTACTTTTCTCAGGCCTCTCCATACATTTTTTTACATGCTTATATTTTAAGGAGATTAAATTAGAACTACCTTTATGAATATCAAGGTGGCAGAACTAATCCAGGGGACACATAGATGCACACCCTTTCCACCATCAATTTTCCTTTTAGAAGTCTATCTTCGGGATGTAGTGAGGGATATAAATAAGAACCTGGTTATAAACACTACCATCCTGGGTCTGGGGTTGTAGCTCAGTAGTAGAGCATTTGCTTAGCCCACATGAGTCACTGTGTTTGATTTTCAGCACTTCATAAAAATAAATAAATAAAAGTATTGTGTCCATCTACTACTAAAAATTATACATTAAACAAAGGGGAGGTGTCATAGATCACTTGCCTAGCATGTGCGATGCACTGGGTTCAATCACGTATAAACAAAGGTATTGTATTTATCTACAACTAAAAAACAACAACAACATAAAACCACTGCCATCATGAGAATTCCCTCCTCTACTTCTGGGTCTGAATTTGGAAAGGGAGGTCAAATGGGAGGCAAAGTACAAGTAGAAGAAAGCAGAGGGAAGTATGGTTGTTGGCATGCAAACACACACAAACCAGGCTCTAGTATGACTAGAATTCTCCAACAGATTTCTGAGCTCAAATAGGGCATATTCATCTCATCTTGCAAACAATCTTGTGAACTCTGCCCCATACTGTACCCTTTAGCACTGTAATGTCATCCCACAGGGTTGATAATGAGGAATATCAGAATATCCCAATTAACACAGTATTATGAAAAGTGAATATCACATCATTAACACAGAATTCTAGAGGGTAGTAAAAATAAGTTATAATGAAAATGATATTGAGAGGTGGTATGTTACCTATCAGATTACAATGATTCACATTGTAAAGAAACATATTCTTTCATACCATGTTGTTAAGAATACACTTTAGTGGGCTGGGGGTGTAGCTCTGTGGTACGTCACTTGCCTAGACATGAGAGGCACTGGGTTTAATCCTCAGCACCACATAAAAATAAATAAAACAAAGGTATTGTGTTAATCTACAGCTGATATATATTTTTAAGAGTATACATTGGTAATAATATTTTAATGTATGGGGTTAATGTAAAATAGCTTATATTAATGATTTTGAAAGAGTGTTTTGAGAAACAGGTAGCAGAAGGGGATTTACAAATAAATTTTTGTGTTATGTATATATACATATGCATATATATATGAGTGAGGATATTAAATTATAATCTGAAACAAATGGTAAAGGAATTAAATTTTTATGCAACAATGCAAGTAAAATACCTGGGAGTATCTATGTGATGAAAAAAATATTTGATATGAAACAAAAACAACTAAATTTGTAATTTAAAATGTTTTCATACGAATATGCTTACATGTAAATATTGACATTATTAAAGCAAGGGCAAGTTACAAAAACCACAAGTGACCTATGTACTCATATGTCTCTAGTTATTATTCAGAGAATTTTAGCCATACATATAAGATATTAATTTGTTTCTCTCACCAGAATTTCTCTGCATAATAATGATTGTCTCCACTTTTTTTCTGGAGATCACTGATATACCATACACTGGAAATGCCCTCTTTTTCAGCCAAACTTCCATGAAGTTCTACAGAGTGGACTTGGGCAATCTCCAGCATTCCACATTCCTGCATAGTGGTTAAAGCTGCACTTTAGAATTCTGTCATGAGGTGGCAACAGCATACAACCATTATCAAATATCTCTACAAAGAAGTTTACACAATGAGCACAAAAAAATGATACCGCTCTTGAAACCAGTTTGTACAGAATGATTCCAATCTTTTCTAAAAACTGGTAGATGTAAAAGTGTACTTCAAAAACATACAATGAAATTCCAGGTAGCTCTAGCATGCCTTGGCAGTCACCAGTGGGCATAGGGCAGCACAGACCTAGCAAGAAGTGACCGAAAAGGGATGGGGGTGTCAGAAGTCTAGGCAGTTGTACCAGGGTTCAGGAGAGGAAATAACTGAGAGCAGTTGGCAGAAGGTCTGGGAAGTTATTCAGGGATTGGTAATGGGTGATGGTGAAGACCCTTGTCATTGGGGGACCCCCTATAGTGGAGGCACCTCTATAGTGCTGATGATTCAATCTACACTGGGGGAGAAGAGATAAATCATTTAGTGCCACAAATATTTGGCATCAAGAGCAAATGGAACTGCTTTGATGTACATGTGAATTTTCCAAACAGAACTAGAATCATTGTAAACAAAAGAGTTTATCGTATTTGTTACCCTGCAAAACATATACATTTTCATGAAGAAAAAGAAAAGAAAAATTAAAGACTGGGAGTGGTGGTACATGTCTATAATTCCAGCAACTCATGAGGCTGAGGCAGGAAGATGTCAAGTTAGAGGCCAACCAAGAAAATTGTTGAGGCCCTAAGCAACTTAGCAAGATCCTGTCTGAAAATAAAAAATAAAAAGGGCTGGGGATGTGGTTCAGTTGCTAAGAACTCCTGGGTTAAATTCCCACTACCAAAAATATAGAGATATGTTATTACTGAGTATATTAATTTTCTAGGGCTGCCATAACAAATTACATTAACTTCATGGCAAAAAAGAAAAGAAATTTATTCTTGTACAGTTCTGGAGACTGGAAGATTAAAATCAGTCTGCTGACCTCTTCTAGCTTGTGGTGACAGCAAAACTCTAATATCTATCTCAATCACTTAACCTCCTTCCCTGAGGGGTGTCAAAGCTCCCTGTCACTTCTGTTACAAAAACACAAGTTATTGGATTTAGAGGTCACCTAAATCCAGGATGATCTCATCTCAAGATTCTAAATTGCATGTGCATAAACCCTACTCTCCAATAAGGGTGCTTTCACAGGTACTAGGAGCTAAGTCTTGGACAAATCTTGTTGGAGATAAAATTTATTCAACCCACTACAATAAATAAAAGCAGGTTAAAAAGCTAAAATGAGTTCCTATACTGTGTAAACAAAAATAAAAATTCAACCATACATGTATAAATAAACGCATGCATAAGAAAACTTGTGCAATAATATAATTAGGTGAAAGTATTAAGAGGACTTACCCTGGGGGTTTAGTTTGGGGAATGTTATTTTATTTTCCTATGTTTTCTATTTTACCTATAATATGCTCTTATAAATATACAAAATAACAAAATAATCAGGAAACAAGCATTTGCTGTCCAACCTGTAGGGAAGTCACTCAATGCAGAGAGGGAACATCCCTAAGACATAGAAGGGAGACTGATGCCAAGCAGAACTGTTCACAGTATAATAGGATATATTTCCCTAAATTCCAAACCACAAAGATTTGTGTTTCTTTATATTTTAAGTCTCTGCTTAGTCAACTGAGAAAAAATATATTACCTCTGCTTCATTCATTTTCCTGTTCCCTGATTAAATAAATCTCTTCTTATCTAATGAGAGTAGTAGCACATGCTGGTTAGGTATATTTGTTTGGATGTTTCATGGCCTATTTTTAAAACTAAGTCTCTCCACTCAATAGCCCTGCCCTTACTGTGTCTCAGTTCCAATATGTTAAAATGGAACATCAATAGGTCCTCCTCTCAGTTGTGGTAAGTATTAAATGAACAATGGCAGATATAATACTGACAATAGTGTCTGCCACTATAGAAAGACAACAATGAATATTAACCACCTTGATCACTGTTTTTATACCTAACTTGACTACTAGTGTCTCTGTGGCCTTTTTATTGTCAATGTGGATTTATAGTGATGGACATGGATAGCCCTTCATTTGATGTCTATCACAAAAAAGCAGTTAACAAAGTTATACGTATTATGTTACCAAATTTCTTTTCTTAAATATAGTTGCATTTGCATAATAAAATTTGTGAAAAAAGTGTGAATACATATATTCAAAAATTTTGTTTAAGAGACAAACTCTTTTGCATATACACATATTCATAATTTAATCATTTTTATTCATGATTAATAGAATTATAAGGGTTTTTTTAATGATGTTTTCCTTTCGTGTATTTTCCATTTTTATCCACAACAAAAATGTCTTGGTTTCAGAAGTGCATAAAAAGAAAGAAACACCTCCAGTTCTTCCTCTAGGAAAATGGCTGTTTCTGAATGGAGAATGTCTCTAAGTCAACAAAATTAGCTAATATGGCCATCACAAAACTAATACATAAATCTACTTATATTTACAGCACAGTTGGGCACAGTTGGGAAAGAGCAAGCACATCTCCTAAAGGAACATTACATTCAGCAGTCAGAGCATGTTTCCATTTCCCAGGATTTTAGTGAAGGACATGAGATGAAAGTTGTTTCACAACATGTTCTCACTACACTCTGCCACTGTTGAGATAAAAATGTCCATTTGATTTCATATTTATTCCTCTCCATTTTTCCATGAGGCACTCAGGGATCTACAGAAAATCCATGCAAAAAAACAGTATTTCATTTAAGGAGAAATCATTACAAAGGCCTAAAGAACAAAAAAACCTATGAAGAGTAGGAGATATTAACCTTCATCTCCCAACAAAAATACATAGACAGCCATTCACAAATTAAAATAGTCCAGAGAGGACTCACAGGTCTATTAAAAAATCCACAGAAACACAGCAGAGCAAAACAAACAAACAAACAAACACAAACCTGGAGAATATCCACATTAAAAGGGTCTCTGATGATACTGGCATACCTCATATCAGATGTCCGAAGATGGCTAGGAGCAAAGAAGAAAGTCAGAGGTTATCACTATCATACACAAAGCAGGAACCACACTGGTCCCCAGAAGCCAATGCCACAGAAGTTTCCAGCATCTTGTTCACCACTAAGCTTTCATCCATTCTTGTAAGAGAAATCCAGAGAGAAGACACAGATACTTATGTATGCCTCTTCACCACACAGGGAGTATCCATTGTTTCTTGATGTATAGAGAAAAATATCACCATCTTTCTTAAACCCAAGCATTCCCAGATCTGGAGCCACAGTCATTAGATGACTGCTTACACTCTAGACCCAGGCTCTGTGGCTGCATTTTGGCCAACCATACTTCAGATACCAGAACCACTGCCACAGTGATTAAGTCCATATTCTGGGCCCTGTAGTCAAGGCTTGGCAATGCATTACTGTGGTCCATTCATGATTTCAGCCACCATAGAGGGTAACAACCTTCCCTAATGACAGAGTCACTCCAGCTTTGTTCACACATGTGCTTCCATTCTTACCTCCTTGGTTATTGCACAAATATCTGAACATCCTGTACTCCACCAATGCAGCAACTGGGGTGCTTGTGCACCAGGTTTCAGGTTCCTTACCACTCTGGATCTCAGAGATATAGCCCCTCTATGTACACTTACACTGAAGGCCTCAGCTTCATGGCAGCTCCACCAACACCAGTTATCAGACACCAGTGTCATTACAATCACAAGTCAAACCCAATGTAAAAAGGAATCCATCCAATAGCAAAAGAATAAAAACTCCTCAAGCACACATAGAACATTCTCCAGGATGGACATCACAAGACAATTCCCCCAAAACTCATAAAGATTGAAATCATATCAAGTACCTCTTCTGACCACACTGTTATGAAACTAGAAATTAATAACAGGAGTAATTTGAGAAAATTCACAAATAGGTGAAAATTAAACATGGTCAAACAATAATGAGTCAAAGAAGATATTAAAAGAAAAATGTAAATTATATTCAGACAAATAAAAATGGAAATCTAACATACCACAATTTATGGCATGCAGCAGTAGTTCTAAGAAGAAAACTTATAATAGTCTATGACTATATCAAAAAAGATCTAGCTGGGTGTGGTGGCATGTGCCTCTAATCCCATCTTTCTCAATTAAGTATTTTTAAAATAATGTTTCATAATTTTATCCCTGTTTGTTATTACAGTTCTAAGTATTCTATCTGGTAAACATGATATGTTAAAGTTAGAGGCACTGCAATGACAGAATGAAGGAAATTTGAACTAGAGAATTAACACTTGTTGAAGACCTACCACATGGAGTAAATTGGTATTTCCAGACTTGTATTAAGCAAATCTTTAAAGTGACTATGAAGTAGGCAGACATTTCTTCCTTTCTTACAGGTAAAGAGATGGTCAGACTCAGAGAACAAATGCTCAAGGATTTCCAGAGAGGCATCAAATGGACACTGAGACTTGAAGACACACCCACTGGAAAATAATAGGTCAATGTGAACACCAAAATATGTAAGTATAATAATAAATGCTAAATAGCAATCTATGAGTTAGATTAATAAAATACAACTCTAACAGTCAAATTTCAATTAATAAGTCCAGAAGGAATGACAGAATTATAAAAGCAATGCTTCAGAACTATCCAGCTATCCCACTCCTTGGTGTATACCCAAAGGAATGAATGTCAGCATATTGCAGTGATGCAGCCACATGAATGATTATAGCAGCTCAATTCACAATAGTTAAGCTTTGGAACTAACCTAGCTGTCATTCAAAGGATAAGTAAATATAGAAAATGTGTTATATATACACAATGGAATATTAGCCATAAAGAAGAATGAAAATGTGACATTTGCTACTAAATAGATGAAACTGGAAACTATTCTGCTATGTGAAATAAGCCAATCTCAAAATTTTAAAGGCTGAATGTTCTTCGTAATACGTGGGTGCTAACACACAATGCGTAGGGGTAAGAGTCCCTTATCAGGACTCCTATAGCACAAGAAATAAAAGCAAGAATTAACAACTGGGATAGATTCAAACTAAGCAGCATTCTCTCAGCAAAGGAAACTATCAGCAATGAGAAGAGAGAGCCTACAGAGTGAGAGAATATCTTTGCCACTCATACTTCAGATAGAGCACTAAGTTCCAGAATATATAAAGAACTCAAAAAATTCTACACCAAGAATACAAATAACCCAATCAACAAATAGGCTAAGGATATGAACAGACACTTCACAGAAGAAGATCTACAAGCAATCAACAATCATATGAAAAAATGTTCACCATCCTTAGTAATAAGTGAAATGCAAATCAAAACTACACTAAGATTCCATCTCACCCCAATTAGAATGGTGATTATTAAGAATACAAGCAACGATAGGTGTTGGCCAGGATGTGGGGGAAAAGGTACACTCATACATTGCTGATGGAGCTGCAAATTAGTGCAGCCACTCTGGAAAACAGTGTGGAGATTCCATACAAAATTGGCATTGGCCCACCATTTGCCCAGCTATCCCACTCCTTGGCCTATACCTAAAGGACTTATATATATGTATATAATAGAATATTACTCAGCTATAAAGAATAATAAAATGATGGCGATGGAGGTAAATGGATGAAATTGGAGAATATCATGTTAAGTGAGATAAGCCTATCTCAAAAATCTAAAAGGTGAATGATCTCACTGATAAGCAGATGATGACACATAATGGGGGTGAGAGGGGGGCAAGAAGGGAGGAAGGAGAGACTGTATAGAGGGAAAAGAGGAGTGGGAGGGGTCAGGGGGGAAGGAAAAAATAACAGAATGAATCAAACATCATTACCCTATGTAAATGTATGACTACACAAATGATATGCTGTTACTCCTTGTACAAACAGAAACACGTGTATCCCATTTGTTTACAATAAAAATAAATTAAAATACAAAAAAAGTTTATGTGATGGATCAAACAAGTGTTATATAGTGATGTGATGAGCACAATGTTTTTCCATGTCGAATATCATCTTGACTCAAGCTTCAGACTAAAAGGATGTAATGGTAGAGAGAGTTAAAGCTGAATATAAAAAAGGGGAGAAGTTAGAATACAATATGGTGTTGGAAATGAAAAACAAACTTCAGTGAACAGACACTAAAGAAAAAATTGTCATTGTTAATGGTCTGCCCAAAACTACCAGTATATCTTTCAGGTTCAAACAGCAAGAGGGAATTTCTAGATCATTCAGTAAGCAAAGACAATATTGAAAATTGCTCACCTTAAAAGTACATGAATAAACTTGAAAATATATGGCTCATTTATTTTGTGTACTATGAATATCAGATTACCCATCTGCTGATTTAGCTTTCTGGCACATGCACTATGGGGAAAATCTTTCCTGTCACCATGGCACCTGCAACCAAGCACCTAAATTTACACAGGTAAAACTTCGGAAAAGCAACATTAAATGATGGCTCCTGAAGCAAATAGTGACCAACATCATCAGATATTTAAACAAAATAATCTCTGTTAAAATACAAAACTGAAGAAACAATATGGTTGAATTTTAGATTTCAAAAACAGAAAATTAAAAAAAAATGTGATAGCCGTCATTGGCCACAAAATATAGATCCTAAAGCAATTATAAAATAGAAAATACACTTTTTTCTTTTAATTTGTTATATTGACCTCAAAGTTTTGGCATACCTAAAGTCTCTGATTTCAACCTTTAAATGTAAAATATTTCAACTAGGTATAATTCTGTGGTGCCTTACCCTAAAAAGAAAAACCAAAATTTTCCACAGAAACATGGTCAAAGTCAGAAAACCACTTCCTACTCCCAATTCTACACAGCATACCTTAAGAACATCCATCAAATTATCAACATCTATAGAAATGCTTCATTAGGGTAGAGAGTTCACCTGTAGTGATACAGGGAAGCCAGTTTTTAAATTCTCGCTGTGGCTGCTGAGTGACATCAGTAGAAGTTAGGATAAGTACTCAGTCCCAAATCAGTCCATTCCTAAAAGAAAATGACATCTTCCAAGTGCAAAGCCTGACAAGTGTGAAAACACAGTGGAAAGAATAGCTCTCTTTTGTCATCAACTCCAGCTCTCACGGTGGAAACTAAACTTGACTTGGAACATACCCATAAATAACCGTTCACTTTATTTGTTCAGCATCTGGGTGTCTGCCACAACAGGCTACAAATTCCCCAATATTACAGCAGTTGCCATTTTGAATTTTATGTCAATTTCTGGTGAGCATAATTTCTATTTCAGGACTTGCTGATTTAAAACCCACATCAATATTTTTTATGAAAATTATATAACCTATCAGTTTCTGATGGATGCCTCATCTACATGAAGACCTACTCTTAAAATTTTTAGGTTACTGTGGAAAAATGACTGACTCCCACCACAAGTTCATACCAAAAATCTCATTAGAATGAACTTATACTTAAAACTGTGACTTTTCCAGCTATGTTCCATTTTCTTCACTTAACACATAAGAAAATGTTGAGAATTTAAAAGATTTGAATTATCTGAATAGGCTCAGTAAGTCAGGTGAGTGGATCCTTTTCTGGTCTTCCTCTATGAAAAGCTTTGCAGAAAAACCATCCTGAGGAAAAAATATCAATCACTTTCCAATGAATTTGTAATTTCACATTTGAAAACAACCCTGCCAAAAGCATTAGTTGCATTGTGATGGCAAAACCATAACTGGTTGTGAAATGAAAATACAAATATATTATAGTAAGCGTCCAATGCCTTGGGAAGGGGGCAGTTTCCCTCCCTTCTGTTAGCCTTTCTCCAGG
Source organism: Sciurus niger (assembly GCA_020740815.1). Lineage (NCBI taxonomy): Eukaryota > Metazoa > Chordata > Mammalia > Rodentia > Sciuridae > Sciurus > Sciurus niger. The sequence continues at coordinate 360,091 of JAHUXG010003507.1, forward strand.
GAACCTAATTAACCTTTGGTCTCTATCTTTTGCATTTAGTTAAATGTACAATTTAGGAAAGCACTTTTACCATGAATTAACATAGAGGACATGAACAGAGATGATAACCTAAGAGGGTGAAAAGGGTATAAAGGGGGGGGATGTGATTGAAAAACCAGACCCAGTTGGGAATATATATTATTAAGACATTATGGTAAATGTCCAATGGTTGGGCAAGGGATCAGTTTCTCTCCCCTGTCTTAGTCTTTCTCCAGGTGCCCTAATTAACTATGGGTCTTTACTTCATCAATAACTGCCCTAAAATTCTGACTACTACCTCCTGAAATATAATAGTAGTCTGGGAAAAGAGCAGTTTCTTCTTAACTCTTCTGTGATCATGCTTTATGATTGAGACCCTGAACAAGGCCTCCAGATGCATAGATTAGAAATTTTTTTGTTAAAGAGGAAAAAGTCCCAATGATAGAATGGGTCTAAAATGGCATCTAATAACATATACCATTGTGAGAAAATGTCGATCAGGGCTCACAATTTGGAGCTATTTTCCCTGTGGTCACACAAGCTTAAAATAAAGTTCTCCTCCTCACAATTACTGTTTGCTTCATTTTGACCATTCTGTTTCCCCCAACAGCATGTCAAGACCCACAGTCCTGGGTTTGTCATCTGAGAAAGATTTACCCCTGGTTTTTTTTAAGAATTAAAGGGATTAGGCTAACCTGTGAGCAAACAATTTTCACAGTTATACAATTTTCTCAGTTATATACTCCTCCTGGGGCAGGAGGAGAGGCAGGGCATATTGGACAAATTATATGCACAGGTCATTATAAGATAAAAAAGATATTTGAATTCCAAACTGAATTCCAATTCTGTACTAACACAATCAATTCATTTTTGTCCCACTCTGGCTCCTCTTCCTGGACTTTTCCTCTAAAGAATTCTAATCAGTAGGTACATGGAAAAAATTTACCACCCATTATAGGTTCTGGATCTTGCCTATCAACTCATGGGCAGAGGAGGTGGAGGGAGAATGTTCTCCATTACAAAGCCAGGCTCATTAAATTAAGGAAAGCGTAATCAAATTAACCAGACACTGTCTATTAATATAAAGATACAAAGGGAAAATGTGATGACTTGTGGGATAGATGAACCTAGGCAAAATCTCTGAAGCCAGAAATGAGGACATGCATTTAGTGTAGAAATAGAAAACCAAGTCAAATTGAGAAAATGGAGGAATGAATACTATTTCCATCTGGGAATTTGGAGAATGCCCCTAGGAGAATGGAACATGGAATGGAATGTGGAAAACCTCCAGAGTCCTTTGATTACCAAATTTATCTGCCCTTACCATTCTTTTTGAAAAAATTTCAGGCAACATCTTGCTAATTCATGTTCCAGGACTCCATTTGGCTCCACTCCTCTGCCCACCTGCTTCTGACCTTTATATCATCTCATGAAATCTCCAGGGCTTACTCAACTAGGGATGAAAGAGAGAGATAAGTGGAGAAAAAACATGAGAATAAAAAAGACCTTAATTTATGAAAGATACTGGGTATACTCACTTCTTGGATTGTACAACATCAACTATGGACCCCTTCTCCCTACAGAAAGAAGTTTGTTCTACTATTTTAAATAAAATCTGTTTAATATACTTGCTTTGGCTTTATTCTCTGGCATCATACTTCACAGTCAGGAAGTAGGACTTGTCAATGATAAACTGTGTTATCATGTCTTCTGGCAGATGAAACAATAAAGTCTCACCCAATTATCAAACCTCCTGCTGTTCTTGCTGCAAAATCTCTCAGGAGTCATGTTCCTGAAACTAGTTTCCAAAATATCACTTTCAATGAACATTTAATCATTCACTTCTATTCAAAATTGTGTTATTCATACTTTGATGTTTCTTGAAGAAATGCCTACCTTTGTTAAGTGTGATCCTATGAAATGAGAGCAATACATAGGACAGAACTATATTCAAAGTGGAACCAATTGGCACCCTGCATCTTGGGATTAAAGGGCATGGGTTTTCCAGGCTACAGTAAGAGAGTGCACTTGGTTTCTCACCCCAGGGGTTATCTGTGCCTTGGTCAACATGTGCACCAATGAGTGCCTACTGTGACATCCTGGCCACTCTGCAGATACTCATGATCTCACAGAAAAGTGGAATGACCATACAATGAGGTCACAGTTTCCATGGCAATCAGAGAGGCATCTATTCCTGGCCACATCATAACAAGATTCAAGACAAGGACTGACTCATCAATGAACATATGAGGGAAGACCAAGAGAGTGAGGCCCAGGAGCCTGTTATAGTGCAGAAATGCAATCCTATGTTCTTCACCCAGATGAAGTAGAGCCAGGTGTGTTGGGGACTTGAACGCAAGAGCCTAGGAATGATCCATCTCTTTTCAGGACAAGCGACCCCACAGAAGCCTAACAGCCTGCATGACACTCCAGGTCCAATAGGTTGTTCTCTTCTCATTGAACCACAACAGGCAAGCTCTCCTCCTTTACACCTCTATCCACTTGCACACAATTGTCCTCCACTGGACTGGGGACCTGGGGTGGGAGTGGGTGGGAGGATTGGATCATGTAGCAAAGCATACTCCCCATTGAAATTATCCTCCTCTCCTGTTTCTTTAGACCAGGAATCATCTGAGATTATGTTCACCCAAGAAACTGGAAGAGGGAGCAATCAGCCTCATGGAATGCTGGCTGATGTCGTTGAAGGCAAAGAACATCCAATGCAGCACAGTAGGTTAGGTGAGAATTGAGCTGGGAAACATCACACCAACTGGTGGGATTACCCTCTTTCTTAGAATGCCAAAACAGGTGACACCTGCAACAAATTATCTTTCACTTTTATGTGGTGGTGGGTTGTTGATGTGATACTTATTAAGGACAGAGGGCAGTGAGTCACTTCGTATGCATGATAGAGGCCAGGATCAATCTAGAAACTGAACCAAGATGTTCTCTGCACACTCCACCTGCCAGGCAATAACTCCTTTGCTACTGCCCCACAACTTGGCTACACCCACCAAATCTCTTGGTCTTAGTTTCCTAGGTCCCCCCAACTCATCCCTTATTTCAGAAATATCTGGTCAATCCATTTTGAAATGAAGTTAATTCTCTTGACTTGACTACTGCCTGTAACAAGAGACTCACTATGACAATGCCAAGGGTCCTTTAAATAGCCCCTGGAAGAGGATGCAGACTTTTGGGGGCTATGCCATGTGGACTATGCCAAGATGGCACGTGGCAACCAGCCAGAAGTTGTTTTGATCACATCGCTGGTGAGGAAGTCGGTTAACATAAACACACCCAAGTGCTTTATCATTGGCCATATTCAAATAAGTCCACACACACAATGCGTGCACATGTATTCCTGAGTGCTTCTTCTCATGCCTGTTTGACTTTTACCATGATTGGACAGCTAGCTCATCACCTGATCTTGGCATAACCAGTGTTGTCCCTACCCTTCGCCTCCTGGAGGGAATATAAGCCGGCTCTCCTTGAGCGCTGGTGTTCCGGTTTCCTGAATCACCAATAAACTGCTTCAAATTCAAGAGTCTTATTGACCATTTGTCTCCTGCTCCAAATTGACTCTGCCGGACGGCATCAAGTGGTGGCCCATACGGGGAACTCTGCATTCCTCTCCCCTCCCGAAAACCCAAAAGGTAAGTAGCAAGGTAAGTCGCAGCACCTGTCTCTAAGGCAGTTATGTGCTCAGGATAGCTGGCCAGGTAGTGAAATACAAAAATAGTTATGACAGTAAATGAGCTCCAGAGTGCATGTATTTTGTGTTGCTTGTGTGTTTGTACTACTGTTAGTGTGGTCTTTGTTCGTCCTGTATCAAACTTATTTAGCAGCAAGATTGGTTTGGAAATATCACGAAATCATTCTGAAAGGATAATTCAAAAATTATTAAAGGAAAATGGCACACCAGTAAAACAAAAAATTGTAAAATGTTATGTACAGACCCTACAGAGGGTGAGTCCTTGGTTTTTGGAAGAAAGCTAAATGAACATTCCTCAATGGGAACAACATGGGAATGACATAAGAAAAGCAGAAGCAGAGGGTATAGACCTCCCCCCTGGTAACATTCCTATGTGGACCTTAATAAAAGAATACCTAACTTCAACTAAAGGATGCATAAAAAATATATTACAAGAAGTAGAAGAAGTGCTAGAACAGATTAAACAGAAAGTTAGCTGGAGGAGACAAAAACAGGAAGAAAGTTCTGAAGATGAAGGAGACAGTGGGGAGAAACTAGAAAATAAGCGAGTTAACATTGCAGAATTGCTAAAGGGCAGGCAAGACCATGAGATAATTACCCACTCAGCTCCCCCTTATGATGAAAGGTGGGAAGACCCGACATTTTGTAAGCACTCTGGTCGGCCGTGTTGTAGTGGATTCCCAAGTGATAAACAGACGGGGCATTGCTGGGACTCTGTGGAAGGCCCATTAAGACTGTCCTGCCCGGTCTTGGCAGATAATCAGGTGCAGCAATTTCATCAGGCCCTAGAATTTAAAACAGTAAAAAATCTTAAAGCGGCAGTCACTACTTATGGACCCCAAGATCCGTTTACCTTGAGATTGGTGGAATCCATGGCAACACTTAATCTGACTCCTAGTGATTGGGCCAGTATGTGTCAAGCAGTTTTGCATGGTGGACAATATTTAATGTGGAAGGTAACAAATCAAGAAGTCTGTGCAGAGATGACTTGTAGATACGCAGCCGCAGGTTTCCATCAATGAAACCTAGATATGTTACTGGGACAAGGACTATATGCTGAACAACAGCAACAAATTACGTATGATCCAGCGGTCTATCTTCAGATAGCTACCGCCACTGCAAGAGCTTGGAAAGCATTACAAAGTCATGGGGACTTGCAAGGGCAATTATCCAAAGTTATACAGGGCTCAAATGAACCATATTCAGAATTTGTAAACCGTCTGTTACAAACAGTAGGCAGAGTGTTTGGGGATTCAGAACAAGCAATGCCTTTAATAAAATAGTTAGCACATGAACAAGCTAATAAATGGTGCAGGGAAGCAATTAGGTCATGGAAAAATAAGGATCTCAATACCTACTTAAAAATATGCAGAGATATTAATGAGTCAACTATACAGGGTCATGTACTAGCAGCTGCTGTCACCCAAAGAGTAGTTCAAGCTGTGGGGACCAAACCCAAAAGCTGTTTTTTATATGGACAACCAGGACATTTTAAAAGGGATTGTCCAAACCCAAGTCATAGTACACACAAAAAAATGCCCGGATTATGTCCAAGATGTAAAAAAGGAAAACATTGGGCAAGTGAATGTAAATCTATAACTGACATTGAAGGAAAACCACTTTCAAAAACAAGATGAGGGGCCCTCGGGCTCAGGCCCCACAAATATTCAGAGCTCTGAAGGAAGGACAGCCACTAGCGGATACCATCAGAGTGATTCCTCGAACGCATTATCCATTAATTCCCTCATCAGACATACAACAGGAAGCACAGGATTGGACCTCTGTTCCTCCAACAGAGCAGTACTAATTCCAGAAATGGGGGTTCAATTAATACCTACGGGTATTATGGATCTCTTAAATCGGGGACAGTAGGTTTACTATTAGGGTGCAGTTCTCCTGCCCTAAGAGGACTCCATATAACACCAGGAGAAATTGATCCAGACTATGAGGGAGATATAAAAATAATGGTCAGTTCCCAAATGGCATTTCTGTTATAAGTCAGGGGGATAGATTAGCACAAATACTGTTGATACCCAGTGAACATGACAAATATTTAGCAAAAAGGAATAAAAGAAATAAATCAGGGTTTGGATCCACAGGAGAACCTATGACCATGCTTGTCTTAGATCTAAACACTCGCCCCATGTATACAATAAGAATAAATGACAAGGAATTTAATGGGTTATTAGACACTGGAGCTGATCTTAGTATAATAACAATAACCCAATGGCCTAAAGATTGGCCTCTTCAAAATGCTGACCAGACCTTACGAGGTTTGGGGGTTGCCACAAACCCACCCCGGAGTGCACAGTTATTGAAATGGACAGATACAGAAGAAAATCATGGTACTTTCCAACCCTATGTCTTAAGAGATTTACACATTAAATTATTGGGGAGAACATATTAAGACAATTACAGATCAAGTTGACTAATGAACATACACATATTAACCCAATAGCTTGTAATATCATGGTGAACCATGGATTCATACCTGGAAAGGACTAGGAGCACATTCACAGGGAATAACTGAACCCATCCAAGCTATGAGGAGAAGTAATAAAGAGGACTGGGTTTTCAGAGGGGGCCACTGAGCCAATAAAAATTACATGGAAATCGCAAAAGGCTGTTTGGGTACCTCAGTGGCCCCTCAATAATGAAAAGTTACAAACAGTCAGAGAGTTAGTAAGACAACAGCTGGCCCTAGGCCATCTACAACCCTCTATGTCTCCTTTCAACACACCTATTTTTATAATTAAAAAGAAATCAGGAAAGTGGCAACTCCTCCAAGATTTTAGAGCAATTAATAATCAAATGGTAATAATGGGAGCAGCTCAATCCAGACTCCTTCAATTGTCTGCTATTTCGAAGGATTGGAGAATTATAGTTTTAGACATAAAAGATTACTTCTTTTCTATACCACTTCATAAGGAAGATACTTGTAGATTTGCTTTTACTGTACCAGCTACTAACCACGAAGGACCCGATCAATGATATGAATGGACAGTATTGCTACAAGGCATGGCCAAAAGTCCCACTATGTGTCAGGTCTATGTAGACAAAGCTTTACAGCCTATTAGAAAATCTGATAAAGACCTAAAGATCTATCATTATATGGATGATGTCTTATTAGCTCATCCTGATCAAGACAAAGATTTCAGAGTATATGATGGGCTGGTCAAAAATCTTCTTCGATTCAGATTACAGATATCAGAGAACAAATTACAGAGTACTTGCCACATTACCTACCTTGGTGCCATTATTGACAAAACTTTAATAGGACCTCAGAAGGTTACCTTTAGGATGGATAAATTAAAAGCATTAAATGATTTCCAGAAACTTTTGGGAGATATAAGCTGGATAAGACCATATTTAAAATTAACAACTGAAGAAATTTGACCATTATTTGATATTCTTAAGGGAAGTAATGATCCCGCCTCACCCCGGGGAAATTACCATGGACACTAGAAAAGGATTATGTAAGGTAGAATATGCCATTACTAAGGCACATTTAGATTGGGTAGATATAACTACCCAATATTGCTGATAATCATAGCCACCATAGTCCTACAGGAGTGTTCTGGCAACAAGGACCTATATATTGGGTCCACCATCACTATAGCCAAAAGATAACTCTACCAAGTTATCCAGAATTAGTGGGAAAGTTTATAGAAAAGGCAATAACTAATGCCATAGGAATTTTTGGCATTATTCCAAAAAAAATTATCACTCCTTATAAACCAGAAATTATAATTGGGCTCACAGAAGAATCAGAAATACGGGGTACCATTATATGTAATTATAATCCAAATTTTAATATCCACTACCCCAGGGACCCAATGATCCAAATATTCATCAGACACCCATTCATATTTCCTAAAGTCACCAGAAAAGATCCCATACCAAATGTTAAATCTTGTTTTTCTGATGGGTCCAGTAATGGAACAGCTGCTATAGTCATGCCAACAGAGACATTTACTTTTCTTTATCCTCCACAATCTATCCAAAAGATAGAGCTTCTAGCCATTTGTCAAATTTTCCAAATGTTCCCAAATTAGCCATTTAATCTGTTCTCTGAAAGCAAATATATAGTCAATGCTCTAAATATCATAGAAATTGTACCAAAAATATTCTCAGCATCTACCATTCATTCCTCATTATCTACAATTCAAAAGTTAATTTGGGACCATAAGAAATCATTTTTTGTTGGACATATTAGGGCTCATACTGGGTTACCAGGACCTCTCAGTATGGGTAACGCTTTAGCAGACTTAGCTACTAGAGACATACATATTTTTTTCCACGTTTTTAGAAGCAGAAAATTTTCATAAATCTTCCATGTTAATGCTAACACTCTTCAAAAACATTTTAAATGGACTAAAGAACAAGTAGAAGTATTGTCAAAAATTGTCAACATTTTGTCACTCTTCTCCCAGTACCTGAAAATGGTTTTAACCCTAGAGGGTTACTAGCCAACCATATATGGCAAATGGATGTCATTCATATCCCAGAATTTGGAAAGATTAGATACATGCATGTGTCCATAGATACTTATCCAGGATTTATTATGGCCTCCTTATAGTCAGATGAAAAAATAAAAGATATTTTAAATCACTGCCTACATACCTTTTCTATTCTGGGCATTCCAAAAACAATAAAAACAGACAATGGTCCAGACTATACATCCTCAACCTTTAAACAGTTTTGTTCTATATTTAGTATATATCATGTCACAGTTTTTCCTTATAACCCCCAGGGACAAGGAATTATAGAAAGAGCTTATCTAACCATTAAGACCTTATTAATAAAAAAAAAGGGGGAATAGTGGAGTCATATCGACCTAAGAACAGATTATCCAAAGCCCTTTTTACCTTAAATTTTTAAAATTTGGATAAATCAGGAAAATCAGCAGCGGATCGACATGCTGCAGTTGACAATGACATAAAGCCACAAGTTTTATGGAAAGATGTTGTAACAGGAGAATGGAAAGGACCTTCCCCGGTCCTGATTTGGGGAAGACAGCATATGTGTGCATTTCCACAGGAAGAAAAAACACCAATTTGAATTCCAGAAAGGCTAGTTCGAGCAGTTTAAATGGTTCATCAAGATGCAGCCAAGCCCTCTGAAGATCCTGCTGCTAGTAATGATGATAATGAATTTCATCCAAAGTGAACAGTTCTGGACAATAGTCAAGGTACTGCCTTAACTAGTTCCAGTCACTCAAAATGGTACAGTCTTTCCTCAGTTCTTTTCCACTAATGAATCCACTGGGCAAGCTACCCTTTGGTACACCCCACCATTGGACTCCAAATTTACCCTAAATTTATCACTAAAGAATACATTATGCCTAACCTTTAGCAATGGCACACCTTGTATACAATTGATTAATCATACTTTGGCAGGTATTACCTTAAATAAAGAAAACAACTCCAATACAAATGTCACCGATTACATGTCCAAAGCTATTAGTAATAAGACTGATTTTCATATCCATTGGTATGGCCATTGCCAGTCCTTCAAAAAGCCTATTACTTGGTCACCTTTATGGGAAGCTTGTCAGCACCTAGGACCTGATAAAAAGGTCTCCAGGAATCTGGCTTTTGGACCTTGGTATTTATCTAATCAAATATGTATCACATCTCAAAGCACAGAAGATTTTATAGAAAATTTGGAATATAAAGGTAATTTCAACCCCTTATCCATCTGGTTCTGATGTGGGCCTAAGGTATGTACGGATATAAGCCACCTGGCTTTTGTAAAAGGAGGGTCTATAAGTAAAGGAAAGTGCACTGATGAAAAGGTTAATGGAGTTAATACTGAAATATGTAGAGAGAGTGAAACAATTGTTTTTTCATATACTCCTGTGTTCCTAGCTCTCCCTTTCCTTTTTGTGACTTCTAATGAGAACCTCTCTAGACAGTTATCTTCACAGATCGCATAACAGTGGACAGATAGATTTGACGAGTTAGTGACAAATCTTTGACAACAAATCCTCACCATAAATGCCACTAAGGTGGTAGTCAAACCGGGAGAACTTATCACAGGAGCATTAAATAAACTAACACAATTTGGCACCAAATTTGGGGGACTCTTAAGTCTCACACTAATAAGCTTGGTGTACTTGTGTTAACTCTATTCTACATTTACAAACACCTCAAACCAGTCAACAGGCTCATAATGTGATCATAAAACAGGCCATGGCCGCCCTTGAAGCAGGACAATCTCCCAATATATGGCTTAGTATGCTGGATGGGTAGTCAAAGAGGGGTAACCACGGGAAAACACTGTACCAACCTAAGACAGAAGGGCCAATCGTTTTATGATGGGTAAAGACAGGATATTGATTCCTGGGACCTAAGAAAGACACAATCCCTGCCAGCTTCATTTTCATTTCATATAAAGAAGGGGGAGATATTGGGGGCTAGGAAGTGCAGATTATGCAAAGATGGCACCTGGCAACCAGCCAGAAGTTGTTTTGATCACATTGGTGATGAGGAAGTCGGTTAACATAGACACACCAGGTGCTTTATCATTGGTCGTATTCAAATAAGTCCACACACACAACATGTGCACATGTATTGCTGAGTGCTCCTGCTCATGCCTGTTTGACTTTTACCATTATTGGACAGCTAGCTCCTCGCCTGATCTTGGCATAACTAGCGTTGGCCCTAGGCTTTGCCTCCTGGAGGGAATATAAGCCAGCTCTCCTCGAGCACCGGTGTTCCGGGTTCCTGAATCATCAATAAACTTCTTCAAATTCAAGAGTCTTGCTGCCCACTTGTCTCCCACAGCAAATTGACTCCACTGGGTGGCGTGAGCAGACTACATTCAATCATCACAGAACCTGGCACTAAGATATTCCAAGAAAAGTGAATGCAATGTATCAAAAAAGTGCATGATAGATATGTGATGAGCAGTATTGCAGACCATAACATCATATTGTCAGGTGCATCATGCTGAAAGAGAGGAATAGTACAAAGTTTCACATATGAATATTAAAAAATCAAGAGATAAGGACTTTCTGTGGGAACAAAAAACAGAAGCGTGTTGGAAATGAAAAGCTAACTTCAGTGAAGAGATAATAAATAATTGTCATTGTTACTTATCTCCCCAAATGTACCAGGACATCCTTCAGTTTCAAAATATTATATAAAACAGCAAGAAGGAATTGACAGATCATTTGTAAACAAATATACCTACTGACAATAACTTATCTTGAATGGAATTGAAAATTTATGGCTCTTTCCTGTTGCTCTCAATGGACATCAGGTAACACATATGCTTATTTTGCATATCTGGCACATGACCTTTGAGGAAAAGCTTTCCTGTCACCATGGCTTAGCATCAAAAATCTAAATTTACACAAGTATTGATTTAGAAATGCTGGAATGAATGATGGCTGCTGAAATAAATAATGCATCACATCATCAGAGTTTTAAGCAAAATAATTGCTGCTAAAACACAAAAATGAAGAACCAATATGGTCGAATACTGGATTTCAAAAAGAGAAAATTTTAAATAGCTAGACATGTGATTAGAGTAATTGGCCATGAAATACAGATCCTAAAGCATTTATAAAATGCAATTTTTTTTCTTTTAATTCATTATATCTACTATAAAGTTGTGGCATACCTAATGTCTCAGATTTTGTTCCTTAAAAGTGCATTCTTTCAAATAGGTGTTCTTGTGTGATGCCTTACCTAAAAAGCTCAGTCAAAATTTTCCACAGAACCATGGTCAATGTGAGAAAACCACTTCTACACCAAATTGTACACATCATGGATTAAAAATGTGCATCAAAATAAGGAAATGTCTATAAAAATGCTTCATTAGAGTTGAGACTGGATCTGCTATGATTCAGGGAAACCGGCTTGTATATTCCTGCAGTGACTCCTGTTTGACATCAGTAGAAAGTAAGGTAAGTCCTCAGCATCAATTCACTAAATTCCTTTAAGAAAAATATATCTTCCCAATGCAATGCAGAACAGAGTGAGAAAAGACAGTGAGAAGAGAAACTCTTTTGTCATCAACTCAGTGATTCTCAGCTGATATTTAGGTTTACTTGGAACATGCCCAAGTGTCTCAGTCCACTTCATTTGACCAGAAACTGGCAGTGTGCCCCTAATGGCTGCAAATTCCCAAATACTACTGTAGTTGACCTTTTGAATTTCATGTCATTAATTCCTGGTGATCATCTTTCTTCTTCAAAAACTTGATGATTTAATCCTCACATCAAGTTTTTCATGAGAATGAAAAACCTATCAGTTCCTGAGAGTTGCTTCATCTCAAGGAAGACCTAGTGTTAGTCCAGAGGAATCTTACACTAGTGGACTCCTACCACAGACTTGTTCTGAAAACTCTTTGGAATGAACTTCCACTTAATATTACTGCTTTTCCAACCATGATCTTTTCAAATGATTTACTAGAAGAGAAAATGTTGAAATTGAGGGACATGGATTATCTGAAGAGACTCTGTCAGTTACTGGATTATTTCCAGTCTACCTTGATTAAATGTTTTACAGGAAAACCATACCAAATAAATCCAAACACTTTCTAGCAAACTTTTTTCACATTTGTAAACAATCAAGTCTATTTACATGTCAACTCCCACTGTCATAGTGGATGTTATAAGAGAAAAATTTATCCCTGGTTTTTAAGCATGAAAAGGTTGATAGTAGAACACTGAGCAGACAAATTTTAGTGGGATTCAGGGTTTCTGGGATAAGAGAAGAGACAGGCACATTTGGGAAATATTCTGTGGTCAAGTCATTATTATATAAGAAAATTTTATGGTTAATTCAAACCTGAACCCCCAGCCTTTATGACCAAAATCAACTAATTTTTTCACCACTCTGCCTCTTCCTCCTGAAGATTTCCTTAAATAATTTTTACCAGGAGTTACTTGGGTCAAACAAATGGAGAAGTAGATGTGCTGGATCTTCCCTAACAATTCAGGGACAGGAGTCCATCTGAGGCAGGTCTATTTGCAGTGCAAATCCAGCCTCCCTAAATTAGTAAAGGTCTAAGCAACTTAGGCAGATGGTGTCTCTAAGTATAAATATTCAAAGCAACGAGTTAAAGGCTCATGGGAATGTGAAAAAAGGCACAATATATGCAGGCAGAAGAAAAAGCCCTCACAAAATTTTCAAACTCTCTGTTGTTCTGTTTGCTGCAAATTCTCTCAGGAATCATTGCACTGGGAATAGATTCCAGAAAGTCACTTCCATTCAACTTTAAATCCTTCACTTCCATTCAAAATCCAACTATCCTGGTTTTGATCTTCCTCAAATAAATGCCTAACATGGTTATCAGTACTCTTGTAAAATGATAGCAAAAGCCTTAGAGATATAATAAGTAAAGTGGAACCAGCTGGTGTCTGGCAACCTAGGATTTAAAGGCAGGGAGTTTCAGGATCTCATAGCAGTGGGCATGTGGTGTCCCCTGGGGTTGTTTCTGGGCATTAGGGAACATGGCCAAACATTTTCTAGCAAACTTTTTTCACATTTGTAAACAATCAAATGAGTGCTTGCTGTGGTATCCTGGCAACACTGCAGATACCTCCTGATGTCACAGAGAGGTAGAATGACAGCATGATGGTGTCATGCTTTCCATGGAAACAAAAGAGGCTTGTGTCAAAGATTCAAGACAATCATAGGTTCACATTTGAAGGTGGAAGTGAAGGCCAAGGGGGTGAGTCCCAGTGGCCTGTTGTTTTAATAAAATGTAATCCATTTTAGAATATACTGCTTTTAACAATATTACAACAACTTTGAAAGGAAACCATTTCTTTACTTGTTGGTAAGCAATTAAGGTATGATCTAAAAGATCCAAATGTAAAACACTAGGTACTCATTGAGAACAGATTGAGTGCATCTACATTGAAGGTACCTGCTGGATCTTCTCATCCTCAGAACTTGTCAGCTGTTTTCAACCAGCACCTTCAAACTCAATTCAGTCCCATTACACAAACTGGTCTATCAAGAGAGATCTTGCAGATAGTAGCACTGAAATCTGGTAGTCAAGTGAAATTGTAAGGATGATCAAATTCATAAAGTCTCATTGAATCCCTTTTGTAAAACAGTTTCAGAAAACTCTTCAAGTGCAGTATTCTGCTGGGAATGTGCTCCTGGTTTTGAAATATACAATATGAGTTGAAACTGTTTCTTCTGCTGCTGGAAAGACTTTATGCTTCCTGCTTATTCAACCAAATGCAAATCAACATGTTCTCACTGAAATAGAGTAGGTGTCTTCATGTTGAAGCTGTTTGCTGACCCTGTCGTATGCCTCCATTCGAATCTCTTTTTAGACTACACATTTAAGCCACTGCTAATGACCAATACACAAAATGGTAGAACAAGAGAACTCTTGTAACTATAAGCACAAGTCACTGGGATCAACATGGGGCCATTCAGGGAACTATTATCCCAAGGAATCATTGAAATTCCTTAGTTCAGCAAGCACATATATAGAATATCCAATCCATCAATGAGCAGATTGACTTTTTTCTCAGTAGCACATGGAACCTTCTCAAAAATGGACCATATTATGCCACAAAGCAGCCCTTAGGAAATGCAAAAAATAGAGATACTGCCTTGTGTTCAATCAGATCATAATAGACTGAGAATAGAAATCAATCACAAAATAAAAAACAGAAATTACTCCAACACATGGAGACTAAATAATATGCTATTGAATAAAACATGGATAATAGAAAACATCAAGGAGGAGATAAAAAAATTCTTAGGGGTCAATGAGAATGATGATACAACATATCAAAATTTCTGAGACACTATGAAAGTGGTACTTAGCAGAAAATTCATTGCATGTAGCACATTCCAGAAAAGAATGAAATGTCAACAACTAAACGACCTAACATTACAGCGCAAAGTCCTAGAAAAAGAAGAACAGAATAACAGCAAAAGTAGTAGAAGACAGGAAATCATTAAAATCAGAGCTGAAATCAATGAAATTGAAACAAAAAAAAACAATTCAAAAAGTCAACAAAACAAAAAGTTGGTTCTTTGAGAAAGTAAACAAAGTAGACAAACCCTTAGCCACACTAACCAAGAGAAGGAGAGAGAAAACAGAAATTACTAAAATTGAAGATGAAAACGGAAATATCACAACAGACACCACTGAGATACAGAACATAGTGAGAAACTACTTTGAAAATCTGTATTCCAACAAAATAGAAACTACCAAAGATATTGACAAATTTCTAGAGACATGTGCTCCTCTCAAACTGAACCAGGAGGACATACTCAATCTAAACAGAGCAATATCAAGAAATGAAATAGAAGAAGCCGTTAAAAACCTACCATCCAAGAAAAGCCAAGGACCAGATGGATTCTCAGCTGAGTTCTACAAGACCTTCAAGGCAGAACTCATTCCAATACTTCTCAAAGTATTCCAGGAAATATAAAAGATGTGTACCCTACCAAATTCATTCTATGAAGCTAATATCACCTTCACACCCAAACCAGGAAAATCCACATCAAGGAAATAAAATTTTAGACCAACATCCTTGATGAATACAGATGCAGAGATCATTAACAAAATATTGGCAAAACATATCCAAACACATATTAAGAAAATCATGCACACGAACAAGTGGGGTTCATCCCTGGAATGGAAGGATGGTTTAACATCCATAAATCAATAAATGTAATCCATCATGTCAGTAGACTTAAGTATAAGAATCTTATGGTTATTTCAATTGATGCAGAAAAAACATTCGGCAAAATACAACACCCCTTTTTGCTCAAAACACTAGAAAAAAATAGGAATACTAGGAACATATCTGAACTTTGTACAGGCTATTTGTGCTAAGACCAAGGCCAACATCATTCTTAATGGAGAAAAAAGGAAATCATTCCCTTTAAAACAAGACAGGGATGTCCTCTTTCACCACTTCTATTCAACATTGTCCTTGAAACTGTAGCCAGAGCAATTGGACAGACTAAAGAAATTAAAAGGTTATGAATAGGAAAATAGAAACTTAAGCTGTTACTATTTGCTGAAGACAGGATTAAATATTTACAGGATCCAAAAACTACTCCAGAAAACTCCCAGACTCATCAATGATTTCAGCAAAATAGCAGGCTATAAAAGCAACAGACATAAAACTAAAGCATTTTTATATGCAAGCAATGAAACATCTCAAAGTGAACTGAGGAAAACAACTCCATTTGCAATAGCCTCAAAAAACAAAAATACTTTGGAATCAATCTAACCAAGAAGTAAAATATCTTTACAATGAAAACTACAAAACATTGATGAAAGAAATTGAGGAAGACCTTATAAGATGGAAAGATATCCCATGTTCTTGGATAGGCAGAATTAATATTGTCAAAATGGCCATACTATCAAAAGTGCTATACAGATTCAATGCAATTCCAATTAAAATCCCAATGATGTACCTTTCAGAAATAGAGCAAGCAATCATGAAATTCATCTGGAAGAATAAGAAACCCAGAATAGCTAAAGCAATCCTTATCAGGAAGAATGAAACAGGGGTATCTCAATACCAGAGCTTCAACTATACTACAAAGAAATAGTAATAAAAACGGCATGGTATTGATACCAAAATAGACAGGTAGATCAGTGATACAGAATAGAGAACATGGACCCAAACACAAATAAATACTATTTTCGCATACTAGGCAAAAGTGCCAACAATATGCAAAGGAGAAAAGATAGCCTTTTCAACAAATGGTGCTGGGAAAACTGGAAATCCATATGCAACAGAATGAAACTAAATCCCTATCTCTCACCCTGTACAAAACTCAAATCAAAATGACCATGGAAGTCGGAATCAGACCAGAGACCCTGCATCTTACAGAAGAAAACGTAGGTCCAAATCTTCAACTTGTTGGCCTAGGATCGAACTTCCTTAACAGGAATCCCATAGCACAAGGAATAAAAGCAAGAATTAATAACTGTGATATCTCAAACTAAATAGCTTTCTCTCAGCAAAGGAAACTATCAGCAATATGAAAAGAGTACCTACAGAGTGGGAGAAAATCTTTGCCAAACATACTTCATATAGAGAACTAACTTCCAGAATATATAAAGAACACAAAAAACTCTAAACCATGAATACAAATAACCCATCAACAAAAGGGAAAAGGATATGAACAGACACTTCACAGAAGAAGATCTACAAGCAATCAACAAACATATGAAAAAAATGCTCAATATGTCTAGTAATAAGAGTAATGCAAATCAAAACTGCCCTAAGAATCCATCTCACTCCAATTAGAATGGTGATTATCAAGAATACAAGCAACAATAGGTGTTGGCCAGGATGGGGGGAAAAATGTACACTCATACATTGCTGGTGGGGCTGCAAATTAGTGCAGCCACTCTGGAAAGCAGTGTGGAGATTCCTTAGAATACTTGGAATGGACCCACCATTTAACCCAGCTATCCCACTCCTCAGCCTATACCCAAAGGTCTTAAAATCAGCATACTACAGAGATAACAGCCACAAAAATATTCATAGCTGCTCAACTCACAAAAGCCAGATTGTGGAACCAAACTAGATGTCCTTCAATTGATGAATGGATAAAGAAACTGTTATATATATGTGTGTGTATATATATAGATATATATGACTATTACTCAGACATAAAGAATAATAAAATTATGGCATTTGCAAGAAATGGATGAAATTTTTGAATATCATGCTATGTGAGATAAGCCAATCTCAAAAATCCAAAGGATGAATGATCTTACTGATAAGTGGATGATGACACATAATAGTGGGTGGGAGGGGACAAGAATGGAGGAAAGAGGGACTGTATATAGGGAAAAGAGGGGTGGGAGGAATGGGGGGAAAGAAAAAAATAACCAAATGAATTAAACACTATTATCCTATGTAAATGTATTATTACACAAATGGTATGCCATAACTCCATGTACAAACAGAAACAACATGTGTCCCATATGTGTACAATAAAAATTTAAAAAAAAAGAAATGAAAAGAAAAGAAATTTTAAAAAATTCAATGAACCTTTGGGGAATTGATTTTCTTCAAATACAAATTATTTTCTCTACATAGTGCTCCTAGGTATAAGTACTCCCTTAGAACTTTCATATTCTTATTCAAAATGCCTGAGAAATAGCAGTGCACAGAAGTGAATTGACACTTCTGAATGTCAGTCAGAGAGAACATTCCAAGTGTGCACACACACTTAAGAAGCCCACTGCAATTCTTAAAAACAAACACTGGATATTGGGTCTGAACTGTGCTGTGGATGTGATTGCTGAGGAAAACTAGAAAAGCAATAGTAAAGCACAATTCTGAAGCAGCTTCAATTGCAGGAACTCAGTTCTCAGTGTGCACATTGCAGTTTCTTCTGGGGTAACTAGCATAAATCTTTACTCCTTTTCAAAATATTCTGGCAAGTTTCCAATTTTGAAATCTCCATTCCATTGATTAATGGCATTTCATTTCAAGTGGAATAAAGCAATTCCAGGGTGTTTCCTTAGAAAGTTTTCCTTTTAGATTTCATGAGCATTTTGAGAATTGACTTTATAACAGTAGCAGATTATTTCTCTTCTTTGGAGCAGGCAGGTACAAATGCTCCCTGTGAAACATCCTGTTCCCATTTTAATCCCTTTCAAAAATATAAAATTTTATATTCACGAACAAAATTTTCAGAGAAAAAGCAGCACACACAGGAGTGCAGTGTCTACCCAAGTTGCATTAGCACTTCAAACTGGTAGAGTGAGGACCTGTCAAGAAAGCACCCACACTTCAGCAGCACACTCCCATTCTTCCTAGAAGACTGTGTATATGGGCTCTCAACTGTGTTCTCACGATGCTGACTCAGAAGAAATAGAGCAGAACTGAAGCATTTTGTGCAAGCAGCTTCAACTTACAGGAACTCAGTTTCAGTGAGCATATTGGGGTTTCTGTCTGATTTAACTAGTATGAAAAATTACCACATCTAAGAATGTGCAGGTGAGGTTTAAGGTTGAAAACATCTGGACCATTAGTAAGTGGCAGTCCCTTGTAAGCGGGATCTGGAACTTCATGGAGTTTTCCAAGTATGTTTTTCAGTTTGATTTCAATGAATCTTTGACTTTCATTGCAATACCAGTTTCTTCCTTTCTTGGGACACATAGTACATGTGATCCTTCAGAACCAAAATATTTCTCTTCCAAATGCCTGTGGAAAAGTAACTCAGAGAAGTGTAAGGGTTTAACACGTAGCAGTACAATATTCAAATTTCATCAGAGTGAATGTTTCAAGAGTGCACTTATTCTCTCATACTACATTCCACTTTTTTCTAGAAGACTCTTGAAATTGTGTCAGAAATGTGTTTTGAATGATCTTGCTTAAAATAGGTAGGAGGAGCAGAACTGAGAGATTTTGCCAGCAAAATTGACAGATGTTTTCATTGAGCACATTGGGGTCAGTAGTGGTCAATCTACCATGAAGCATTACCACTTTTCAAAGCTTGAAGGAAAGGTTTCATTTTCAAATAATCTGTGCCATTGTTCAAAGGCATTGAAAAACTAAGGGCACATAGGAACAAGTGCTTTCTTTTTTTTAAATTAATTTTTATTGTAAACAAATGGGATAAATGTTGTTTCTGTTTGTACATGGAGTAACACCATACTATTTGCATAATCATACATTTATATAGGGTAATGACGTTTGAATCATTCTGTTAATTTTTCCTTCCCCTCCACCCCTCCCACCCCTCTTTTCCCTCTATACAGTCCCTCGTTCCTCCATTCTGGCAACCCTCCCACCCCCATTATGTGTCATCATCCACTTATCAGTGAGATCATTCAACCTTTGGTTTTTTGAGATTGGCTTATCTCACATAGCATGATGATCTCCAATTTCATCCATTTACCTGCAAATGCCATAATTTCATTATTCTTTATAACTGAGTAATATTTCATTGTATATATATACACCAAAGTTTCTTTATCCATTCATCAATTGAAGGACATATAGGTTGGTTCCACAATGTGGCTTTTGTGAGTTGAGCAGCTATGAACATTTATGTGGCTGTATCTCTGTAGTATGCTGATTTTAAGTCCTTTGCGTATAGGCCGAGAAATGGGATAGCTGGGTCAAATGATGGGTCCATTCCAAGTTTTCTAAGGAATCTCCACACTGCTTTCCAGAGTGGCTGCACTAATTTGCAGTCCCACCAGCAATGTATAAGTGTACCTTTTTCCCCATATCCTGGCCAACACATATTGTTGCTTGTATTCTTGATAATCACCATTCTAATTGGGGTGAGAAGGAATCTTAGGGTAGTTTTGATTTGCATTTCTCTTATTACTAGAAATGTTGAGCATTTTTTCATGTTTGTTGATTGCTTGTACATCTTCTGTGAAGCGTCTGTTCATATACTTAGCCCATTTGTTGATAGGGTATTTGTATTCTTCGTGTAGTTTTTTGAGTTCTTTGTATATTCTGGAAATTAGTGCACTATCTGAAGTATGGGTGGCAAAGATATTCTCCGACTCTGTAGGCTCTCTCTTCCCATTGCTGATAGTTTTCTTTGCTGAGACAAGGTTATTTAGTTTGAATCTATCCCAGTTATTGATTCTTGCTTTTATTTCTTGTGCTATAGGAGTCCTGTTAAGGAAGTCTGAACCTAACCAACAGGTGAAGATTTGAACCTACTTTTTCTTGTATAAGATGCAGGGTCTCTGGTCTGATTTCAAGGTCCTTGATCCATTTTGAGTTCAGTTTTGTGCAGAGTGAGAGATAGGGGTTTAGTTTCATTCTGTGCATATGGATTTCCAGTTTTCCCAGCACCATTTGTTGAAGAGGCTATCTTTTCTCCACTGCATATTTTTGTCACGTTTGTCTAGTGTTAAAAAATTGTATTTATTTGGGTTTGTGTCCATGTCCCCTATTCTGTACCATTGATCTACCTGTCTATTTTGGTGCCAATATCATGCCGTTTTTGTTACTATTGCTTTGTAGTATAGTTGAAGCTCTGGTATTGAGATACCCCCTGTTTCATTCTTCCTACTAAGGATTGCTTTAGCTATTCTGGGTTTCTTATTCTTCCAGATGAATTTCATGATTGCTTGCTCTATTTCTGTAAGGTAAATCATTGGGATTTTAATTGGAATTGCATTGAATCTGTATAGCACTTTTGATAGTATTGCCATTTTGACAATATTAATTCTGCCTATCCAAGAACATGGGAGATCTTTCCATCTTCTGAGGTCTTCCTCAATATCTTTCATCAATGTTTTGTAGTTTTCATTGTAGCAGTCTTTTACCTCTTTGGTTAGATTGATTCCAAAGTATTTTATTTTATTTTTTTGAGGCTATTGCAAATGGAGTTGTTTTCCTCATCTCCCTTTCAGCTGTTTCATCGCTTATGTTTAAAATTACTTTATATTTATGCGTGTTGATTCTATAGCCTGCTATTGTGCTGAATTCTTTGATGAGTCTAGAAGGTTTCTGGAGGAGGATTTTGGATCCTCTAAATCTAGAATCATGGCATCCACAAATAATGACATCTTAAGTTCCTCTTTTCCTATTTGTATCCCTTTAATTTCTTTATTCTGCCTAATTGCTCTGGCTACAGTTTCAAGGACAATGTTGAATAGAAGTGTTGAAAGAGGACATCCCTGTCTTGTTCCCATTTTTAAAGGGAATGGTTTTAGTTTTTCTCCATTAAGAATGATGTAAGCCTTAGGCTTAGCATAAATAGCCTTTACAATGTTCCGGTATGTTCCTACTATCCCTATTTTTTCTAGTGTTTGAACATGAAGGGGTGTTGTAATTTGTCGAATGCTTTTTCTGCATCAATTGAAATAAACATGATTCTTATCCTTAAGTCTATTGACATGATGGATTACGTTCATTGATTTATGGATGTTAAACCATCCTTGCATTCCAGGGATGAACCCCATTTGATTGTGGGGCACAATATTCTTAATATGTTTTTGGATATGGTTTGCCAATATTTTGTTAAGGATCTTTGCATCTATATTCATCAAGGATATTGGTCTAAAATTTTATTTCCTTGATGTGTATTTTCCTGGTTTGGGTATGAGGCTGATATTAGCTTCATAGAATGAGTTTGGTAGGGTACACTTCTTTTCTATTTCCTGGAATACTTTGAGAAGTATTGGAATGAGTTCTTCTTTGAAGGTCTTGTAGAACTCAGGTGATAATCATCTGGTCCTGGGATTCCTTGGATGTTAGATTTTTAATGGATTCTTCTATTTCATTGCTTGATATTGTTCTGTTTAGATTGTATATGTCTTCCTGGTTCAGTTTGGGAGGAGCATATATCTCTAGAAATTTGTCAATAACTTTGATAGTTTCTGTTTTGTTGGAATACAGATTTCCAAAGTAACTTCTCATTATGTTATATATCTCAGTGGTGTCTGTCATGATATTTCCATTTTCATCACGAATTTTAGTAATTTGAGTTTTCTCTCTCCTTCTCTTTGTTAGTGTGGCTCAGGGTTTGTCTACATTGTCTACTTTTTCAAAAAACCACCTTTTTGTTTTGTTAATTTATTGAATTGTTTCCTTTGTATAAATTTCATTGATTTCAGCTTTGATTTTAATGATTTCCTCTCTTCTACAACTTTTGCTGTTATTCTGTTCTTCTTTTTCTAGGGCTTTGTGCTGTAATGTTAGGTCATTTACTTGTTGACTTTTCATTCTTTTCTGGAATGCACTCCATGCAATGAATTTTCCTCTTATTACTGCTTTCATAGTGTCCCAGAGATTTTGATATGTTGTATCATCATTCTCACTGACCTCTTTGAATTTTTTTAAGGTCCTCCCTGATGTTTTCTATTATCCATGTTTTATTCAATGGCATATTATTTAGTCTCCATATATTGGAGCAATTTCTGGTTTTTATTTTGTCATTGATTTTTTCTCAGTCCATTATGTTCTGATAGAACACAAGGCAGTATCTCTATTTTTCTGCATTTTCTAAGGACTGCTTTGTGACATAACATATGGTTTATTTCTGAGAAGGTTCTATGTGCTGCTGAGAAGGAAGTGAATCCTTTGTTGATTGATAGAATATTCTATATATGTCTATTAAGTCTAGGTTATTGATTGTGTTATTGAGTTCTATGGTTTCTTTGGTTGGATTTGTTTGGAAGATCTATCTAGTTTTGACAGCGGTGTGTTAAATTCACCCAGAATTATTATGCTGTGTTCTCTGTGATTCCTGAAATTGAGAAGGATTTGTTTGATGTACAGGGTTGAACCATTGTTTGGGGAATAAATATTTACTATCATTATGTCTTCCTGATTTATGGTTCCCTTAAGCAGTATGAAATGTCCTTCTTTATCCCTTCTAACTTTGGCTTGAAATCCACTTTATCTGATATAAGGATGGAAACCCCCACTTTTTTACTGAGTCCATGTGTGTGGTAGGTTTTTCCCATCTTTTCACTTTTAGTCTGTGAATGTCTTTTTCTGTGAGATGAGTCTCTTGCAGGCAGCATATTGTTGGTTCTTTCTTTTTAATCCATTCTGCCAGTCTATGTATTTTGATTGATGAGTTTAGGCCATTAACATTCAGGGTTATTATTGAGATATGATTTGTGTTCCCAGTCATTTGGCTTATTTTTGGCTTTTAAGTTGGTTTGGTTTCTCCTTTGAGTGGTTTTTCTCTAAGTTAGTGCCTCCCTTTGCTGACATCCACTATTGTTTTCATTTCCTCCTCATGGAATATCTTGTTGAGGACATTCTGTATTGCAGGCTTTCTATTTGTTAATTCTTTTAACTTTTGTTTACCATGGAAGTATTTTATTTCATCTTCAAATCTGAAGTTTAGTTTTGCTGGTATAGGATACTTAGTTGGCAACCATGTTCTTTCAGAGCTTGATATAAATTGTTCCAGGCCCTTCTAGCTTTTAGAGTCTGGGTTGAGAAGTCAGCTGCTATCCATATTGGTCTCCCCATATATGTAATCTGATACTTTTCCCTCACGGCCTTCAAAATCCTATCTTTATTTTGAATGTTAGGCACTTTCATTGTAATGTGCCTTGGTGTGAATCTGTTGTGATTTTGTACATTTTGTGTTCTGTAATCCTGTATTATTTGATTTTCCATTTCATTCTACAAATTTGGTAAATTTTTTGATATTATTTCATTGAATAGTTTGTTCATTCCTTTGGTTTGTATCTCTGTGCCTTCCTCAATCCCAATAATCCTTAAATTTGGTCTTTTCATGATGTCCCATAGTTCTTGGAGATTCTGTTCATGAATTCTTACCGTCTTCTCTGTTTGGGCCACTTTATTTTCCAGCTTAAATATTTTGTCTTTGTTGTCTGAGGTTCTTTCTTCCAAGTGGCCTAGTCTTTTGTTATGCTTTCCATTGAGTTTTTATTTGGTTTATTGTTTCCTTCATTTCAAGTTTTTCCATTTCCATTTTTTTTTGAGAATCTCTATCCTTTTATGAAATGATCTTTTGCTTCCTGCAGTTGTTCTTTGAACTGCTTATTTTTTTTATCATTCAATGCCTGCATTTGCTGTCTTATGTCATCCTTTGCTTCATGAATCATCTTAATCATGTATAATCTGAAGTTTTTTTCTGACATTTCTTCTAACATACTGTGATTGGATTCTATTAATATAGAATCTAGATTTGTTTTGATCGTTTTCTTCCCTTGCTTTTTCACATTGTTCATGTATCTTTCTTTCTAGCAGTGCAGATCTGGGTTATTGCAGATTTTCCCTTGTAGGCTTATAGTGTCCCTATAAGTTTCCAAAACCTTTTCTTTAAGGGGAGATCAATATTAGTAGTGCCCAATTCATACACTATGCAATCCTAGACCAAATAGCCCCTATGGGGACAGTAACAAAATTGTCATAATAAACAGAATGAGTTCCAATATTATCTTCAGTAAAACAAACAGATTTTCAATAAGGTCTGAAGTTTCTAATGAAGGACAAAGAGGATGCAGTGGTATATAGGATTTAGTTGTTAATGGGATAAGAAAAGTATATACAGAGGTTCTAGATAATAGAAAGTGTGAGAGTATAATCAAAAGAAATTGGATGTTAGTATCCAAAAAGGAAGAAAGAGACTCTGAGGGAACAGGTAAACAAAAAGAAAAGAGAGCCAAAAGTGTTAAAGAAATATAAACTTAAAATTGTTCAATAAGGAGAAGAAAGAAAATCTACACTATAACAGTCATATAGTATTCAAACTTCCCAGTCTTCCATAGCCTGATGCATGAGAAGTACCTCACAATGAGCTATAAATCTCCAGCAGGCATGTCAGGATGGGATTTACCCCACCTAAAGATCAGAGCTAAGGCTTCCAGGATTATACTAGATGGCCACTCTTCTTTCCAAAAATGTTGGCAAATGGGGAGCTGCACCTTGGGGTGTGGGAGTGTTTGGCTGGAGGACCTGGAGTTTGGTCAGGCAGGGGTCCTGGAGGTCATGTTTGTTTGGTGTGGTTGCCTGATTCTGGAGCCCTGGTGCAATCAGTCAGTCTGGGGTCCGGGTGATAGGATGCAGTTGGTTGGTCTGGGGTCCTGGCGACTGGGAGCAGTCAATGTGAGGGCCCCAGAGGAAGGGAGTGATCAGTCAGCCTGAGGGATCCAAGAAACAGATATTCTCTGCTTCAAACCGTACTTACGCAGTGACAAGGAACGCAACCTCCCTCTAGTTTGCCATTTTGGATCTCCCTGCTTCATTGAATTTGAACTGGTAAATTTTATTCAAATATTTCCTACTTAGTGCTGAATTTTCCTTGTGAGAAACCACCTTCAACCACTTTCACAGGAGCCATGGGTAGTGAGAGTTTAGAGATCAAAATCTGCCAAAACAAACTGAAAGGCATGATGCTCAATGTAAGAGTGCAGGAAAGAAACCCAATTTCTCCTTGCTGGATATGGAAGGAAAGAAAAAAACATTTTTCAACCTTGGTGCAGGCACAAGTCCCTAGGGGGCTGATTCCTGCAAAATCCAAGTTTGACCCAGAATCCAAGCATGGCAAACCCATTCTGAATTACATGGAGCATGACTAATGTCCAGGAGAAAATGAAACATGCAGAAGAGTCCATACAGTTCAATACTGATGGTAGAAACACACCCAGATCTCCCCTTCTAACTGCAATTCAGATGCTTACAAGATGGTACAGGAGAGATATGTCTGACCAGGAATTCAAAAGGGTGGGGGAGGGAGATAATGAGTTTGAAGACAGAACCTGAGGCCAGGAAACACAGGTTCTATTGGTGATAAAGTGGACTAAGAATTGTATCCTCCACTGCCTGGAAATTCTGTGCCTTGGGGGTTCACTGGTTTAAACCTGCCAGAACAATTGGTATTCAACCAAGAATATGGCAACTACCTGAGCCTAAGCCCCACCTCCAGGAGTTACTCCTGATAGATTACCTCTCTCACTTCAGCAACTACACTCTGAGGATTGAAGAAATATCTTACTCAAGATAAAACCACCTAATTCTGCTGAGGGGTAAATGGAGAATCATTTGAACTTCAGTGAAAACAAGTGGTTGACTTGTCATCAAGATTATTTTTCTTGGTTTAATAGTGACTTTAATGGTTCATATATATATATATATATATATATATTCATATTTGTTTTTCTTACTTCTAGCACCTTAAAGCCAGTTATTTTTCATGGATCAGCATTTAGAGGTTTAGACATGCCTTTATGTAGAATTAGGGTTAGTTAAGGGGTAATATGGTAAGTATTAAATTTTATGTTGGGTGAGGGTTAGAGTCAATGTTTCCCTATGTACATTGGTAAACATGAATCTACCTAAGAATGTACATTTAAAATGTATATGGAAACACATATTAAGTATAATGTAACAAAACATACAATGGTATATTTGTATTCATAAATACACATTATTGAATTTTTAATGTTAAATCATGGATATATCATATAAGTGAAATTTTTAAGAACATTCAGGCAATTAAATATATAAGTAAAATCACATAAATACTCATATTATTATGCATCCTATTATATAAAAGTAACTTTCAGAACAGGGTATTGTAGGGTTAGTGTTAAATTTTAGGTTCGGTTAGGATTAGTATTAACAAATGAAAATGTATATCAGGAATCATAATTATTCATAAGAAGGGACATGTGAAAAGGTGTATAAAAACACAGAACAAATGCTTCCAGGAATATGAAATTTTGTAATGTGACTCCATTAAATACACACTTTTTAAAATTTGGATATGCCTGGATTTACCATATAAATGAATATATTGTTATATATCTGCAAATATATGATTGGTTATTGAGTATTTGATTCAAAAGATTTATAAATGACTTATAACCTTTTAAATCAGTATACAGGCTATTATGAGAAATGAGGTTCAGATGGGGATAATTTATTTTAGTATGAAATTTAGTATTAAAGTTTGAATTGCTTGGAAACGTGTATATCAGTAAACATAAATATTCATAAGAATATATGTATAAAAATACATGTTAAAAGATATATAAAACTATATGTTCTAAAAAGAGTATTTAAAATGTGATACAAATGAATATACTTTTTGAAATTAAGGGCATATTGAATATATCATATAAAGTTATAAACAATTGTACATGCAAATATAGCATTCAAATTGCATAAAATTTTCAAAATACACAAAATTCTCATTAGTATGCTTTTATGTGAGATAATGTTTAGGTATAAGAATGAGGACAATGTTAGTATTAAATATGGGTTTGTTTTAGTGGTTAGTATTATAGAATGAATAAGTACATCAAGAAACATGAATATAAGAACATACATGTGAAAATATGAATGAAAACGTATATAAAAATACATGTTCTGAAATAGGATAGAGTACAATATGAATCATGTGTACACCATTTTTAAAATTGAAATGCATGTATATATCAAATAAATGAATATATAATAATATGTATGCAAATATTCCATTGATAATTTAAAATACAAATCAAAGTACACATAAATATCCATACTACTCTACATGATTTGATGTAAATTATTGTCAGTTATTGAGTAAGTTTAGAAATACTTTTAATTAAGATTAGATTTAGGGTTAGGGTTAGTGTGTGAATATGTGAATTGGGGAAAATGAATATTCATAGCATTGTATGCATGAAATTATGTCTGGAAATATATGAATATATATGTATTTTAAAAAAAGAAGAGTATAAAGTGAGTAATATAAGCACATAGTTTTTAACTTGGGACGTATGGATACAGCATGAGTTAATATCTAATATGGTATATGTAAGTACATCATTGATATTTTAATATACAAATGAAAATAAAGATAAATACACATATCACTATATAGGGTTGTATGCAAAATTAGGATCAGGTGTCAGGGTAAGATTAGGGATAGTATTAAATTCTGGGTTGTTTTAATGTTAGGGTGAGGAACTGAAAATCTGTATCAGGAAACACAGCTATTCCAAAGATGTACCTGACAAAATAGGTATGAAAACATATAAACATACAGGTTCTGGAACAGAGAAGGGTATATTGCGAGTTATAAACACACTTTTATTTTATTTGTGGAAGCATGGACACATCATACAAATGAATATATAATTATTTATATGCAAATGTACCATAGAACCTGAATATGTGTCAAAATGCAGATAAATAAACATATGACTATACATGCTTTTTGTAAAATTAGGTTTTGGATAGGGATAACGTTTAGGTTAGCATTAAATTTTTAGTTGGTTTAAAATTAGGATTAGGGAATGAACATGTTTGTATATCAAGGAACTTGAAATATCATGTGAATGTATGAGTGAAAATATAAATATGAATGTAAACATATAAGTTATCAAAAAGGAATGAGAATAAGATGAGCCATGCATTTACACAGTTTTCTTTAGGGGATGCTTGGATATATCATATGTATGAATATAAAATTATACATGGGCAAATGTACTATTGATAATTGAATATATGTCAAAGGACATAAATATTTTATATTACCATACAGACTCATGTATAATTAGGTTCAATTATAGGCATAACAGGCATAACTCATACTAAATGTTGAGTTGGGGTAGGATTAGATTTAGGGAAAGAATATTTATATTGGGAAACTTGAATATTCATAAGTTTCAAATTTAATACACATCTTTTCAAATTGAGGCTGCATGGATATAACTGAATATGTAATGATATATGCTAATACACCTTTGATATTTTAATATATGTTAAAATGCACATAAATCTGCATATTAGTATAAGCACTTTTATGTAAAATTAGATTTCAATATTGGGGAAGGTTAGGGTTAGAATTCAAATTTGTGTTGTTTTAGAATTAGAATTCAATTTTGTGTTGGATTAGGGTTAGTTTTAGGATATTAATATGTATATCAGTAAATGTAAATTTTCATAACATTGTATGTGCAAAAATATGTTTGAAAACATATATAAATGTATGTTTTCTGACATAGGAAATTTTATAATGTTAGTTATATGAACATACGTGGGGGTTTCTCAGCCTCATCCTGCGTGGATGAGAAAAGGGTTAACTGTCAGAGAATGATGTTGGCTGTTTATCAATTAATTACCCATAATCTTATCTACTTAATAAAAACACAAGAGTCAATACTCTTTTTATATGAGAGGGGGTGTGATGGTTCTCGCCATACCAGCCCTGGCCTCTAACAACAAATTTTGTGATCTAAAGGGCTCTGGAAACACTGACATTCCAATATCCCAGGTGCAGTTTTTAACTTCCCAGACTCTGATGGCCTCCATTCCTCAAAATGACCAGATTGCCTATTCTATGTTAACTGCCTGTTCTCAGTCCTGGCCTCAACTAGAGCAGAACAATTCAAATGCAAATTACAGAGGTCCTGTGCTAACTTATCCTTCTTTGACTTTGAATGCTTTCCAGTCTTCTGAATAGAGATTTTGCCCCTAGCCTTCAGTATCTTTTTGTCCTTGGGGAACTGCTTAACTATCAAAAACTTTTTAGTATGCTCCCAGAAGACATGAGGTACTGGAGGATATTTCTGACTCTTAGATCTAAAGGTCTTAATAGAATTTCTAAGTCCCATGATTAAATCTTCCAAAGTCCATAAATCAACCTCCTGATCCAAATAAAAACAAGCTTCTATTACAGTCCAAATTCTCTTTACATTTTCAACCATACTCCTAGGCATATTTTTAAAATCCCCATAATCTGTCAAGGTGTTTCCAATCCCTGTGCTATTTCTCTTCTCATCTTGGTGACTCTGCCTGAGCATGGAGCAGTGCAGCTCCTCTATTTCCTGCCACTCCAACATTTGACATGGCTCTGTTGGAGTAGAGCATCTGACCCTTGATATGGTCTGTTGGAATAGAGGATTCAACACTTGACATGGTTCTGTTGATTGTCCTCCCTCTTGGTGACCACATGAGTGGCCTGTCTCCATGTGTAGTTGCTTTTTAATATTAATAATCAATATATCATTAGAAACTTATTGAAAAACATTGGGAAGGTTTTACTGTATTGGGACACAAAATAATGCACAATGAAAATTTAGTAGTAATACATAGATAAAAGATATGAACATAAACAATTGTGGCTGTGCTTGAGTTTAAAGGAGCCTGTGATTGCTTTAGTATAATAATAGATGGATAAAGAGGAATTCCTCTGATCTTGGATGGGTGTTTAACCTTTGTTGCTTTCCTAGTTTCAATAGTTGATTATAGAGATACTTTACATAATAAAAACATTTAGGTTAGTCATAAATATAATTTGTGCTTTTCCTATGTTTAGTGTAATTCTTTGAGAATCAGAGAGATACTTTACATACTGAGAACACTTAGGTTAGTCATAAATATAATTTGTGCTTTTCCTATGTTTAGTCTAATCCTTTGAAAATCAGAAAGAGATTGTAGCCTATCATTATATGAAATTAGAGTAGACTAAATATTATCTACAAGTTGATTTCTTTGCCCTTTAATAATAGTAAAAACTTTTCACTGTTAAACACTGACGTTCTTGGTGGGGGTGGTTTCTCGGAAAATCTAGTAATGTGTTTGTTCTGAAGATTAAAGTCTGGCAGATCATGGTGCCCTCAGTTTATCTGGGAGACAAGGTTGTTTTAGTTTAGCTGGGAGTTGAGGTTGTTTTAATCTAGTTGGGATATAAGGTTATTTGGGTCTGGACTGTCATAGAAAATGTGTGCTTTGAGAAGAAACATAGATTGTACTTTTGAAGGTTTTTCCTGTTTTAAACTAACAAAAATGATGTAATCATAACTAAAGAAAAATATCTATAAAAATACTGGAAAAAAAATAAAGACAGATTCAGCCTCAGAACACTTGGTGTCTCTGTGGACTGTTTCTCCACTGCACAAATACCTCCCATACACCTATGACTCCAAACCACTGCTAGGGCTGGACCCTAGCAGAGTAGCTATGTTCTTTAGTAGACTTTCCTATCCTCCCAGCCCAGGGGCAGAAACCATGCTATTTCTGGAGGGCTGGAAACTGTGGGGGGAACACACATACCAGGAAAATTGCTAAGTAATTTCTCCTTCTTAAGTTACAGATTTTCTCTGAATTCCTGATTAGGATCTTTTTTTCACCAGGATTCTAAACTTTTGCACCTTTATCAGTCAAGTTAGTTCTCAGTTTCATACAGGTCACACAGAGGCAGTCAGAAATGACTGATTGAATCTGTCCTCTTTAAAGTGATTAGTTCACCGTTTACATTTCAAGAACAGTAGGAGTTGTGTTCTTTCCACTGAATTTTCACTCTGGCTAAGTATTGATTATACCTGAATAAATTTTACTTCCCTCTCCATGCAGAGCAATTCCTCAGGACTAATGTCATGTAATTAAATAATTCCATTTTCTTTTCTACTACTAAACTTATTCACATGTGCACACTTCCCACTGGAAAGGGGGTAACAACTTAACTATAATTTTTCTTATAAAATTCTCTCAAATATTCCCTGTTCAGATGACAAATGTGGGGGTCACTCTGTGAAGTCCCCCATGGATGAGAAAAGGGTTAACTGCAGGAGGATGATGTTGGTTGTGTAGTCATCAATTACCCATAACCTTATATACTCAATAAACACATAAGATCCATTACTCTTTTAAAATGATAGGGGGTATGAAAGATCTGGCTATACCAGATTTGACCTCTAATATCATGGAATAGCCCTACTCTATTTTACATTTAGACACACAGGTTAAGTGGACCAGGCCCAGGAGAAGCTTCTATGATGGACAGGATAGGATGGAATTAAGGATGACGATCCCATAGAGGAAATAGGAAGCCATCTAATTCTGCTGGGTAAGGATGGCTTCCCACATACTTTTTCAAAATTTTAGATGCATGGATATATCATATAAATTAATCTATAATAATGTCCCGACCCGCGGGACATCAACGAGGACGACAAACCTAAGAGAGAAGGAATGAAGGGACAAGAGACGCAGGGAGAGGCAGCAAGACAGGAATTCTGATCAAGCTGCAAATTTTTATTGTTCTCACGGGTATTTATGCTGAGGGAATGAGGGGTATGACGAGGTGCAGCCTGGTTGGTTGTGTTCTTCTGCTGGGTTCCTGATAGGGTGCAAATTCGCGCTGGCGGGAAGGTGAAGTTCGCGCCGGCGGGAAAGTGTAGTCCCGGAAGAGAAGCCGTGGGCGCCATAGGCGCCATACTGTCAGAATTATCAGCCAGGAGGGGGGGAGGGGCGCTGCTGCTTATTGTAAAGGTCAGAATGTTCTCAGAATGAGAACTTCTTGGTCCCTGACATTTCCCCCTTTCTTATATAAAATTATTGACCATTTTTCGATAGCCATATTTTAAGGGGGTGATAGAGGTTATGTGGTGAGACGGGGGCACAGCTTGCCTGAACAGGTATAGGGCTGGAGTGACAATCCCTCGGGAACTGCGCCTGTCTTAGGTTGTCCGTGGCAGAGCAACATCCTTACCCGTCATTGGATAATGAGGCTCTAGCCCTCATTTCCTGTCTTAGGTTGGTATGAGCTCTCACGAATCTTACCCGTCATTGGCTGTCCAGTTCAGCTCACAGGGGTGATGGTCTTTTAAGATCACCATCACGATCCATCATCTCCAGTCGATGGTAATGAACCTGAATAGGTTTCGCCTGTATAGCCTCAATTTGAGCTTTAAGAAAAGCCATGATCTTGTTGAATATCAAAGGACCTATAGATACAATAAGCAGCAAGCAAAGGAGGGGACCTAAGAAGGGAAGAAGATAGGGAAGGAGTCCACTGAATCCAGTCCATAGTGGATTATCAGCCAGTGCTTGTCGGCGTTTTTCTGAAGTCTTCCTGCAGCTGTTTGATCTTGTCCTTAACAATTCCTGACTTGTTGGCATAGAAACAGCATTTTTCCTGCAAAGACAGACAAATGCCTCCCTGTTCAGCAGTTAGAAGGTCTAAACCTCTCCTATTTTGTAGGACCACTTCTGCTAAGGAATCCACCTGATCTTGAAGATCTTGTATGGTACTTGAGAGTATCTGTACATCAGAAATCAATTGTCTGGATAATTTTGTATATTGAGTAGGAGAGACCCCCAAACCAGCAGTACCTGAGGCCACTGCTGTAGTTATTCCAAGTCCTGCAAGTAAAGGGATAAAGGTGACAGCACGTTTAGCTCATCCTGCAATGTGATCAATTGTTGGTATAGGAACAGGCTCATCTCCTGGAATAATATCTACGTCTGGGAGCAAGGCAGCTAAGACACATAGTCCAGTCCAGTTGGCTGGCAGTTGAGTGAAAGCCTTATTACCTCCACAGACAAATACGGTGCCATTAGGGGGGCACAATGGCTGTAAAAATTTGAATGTCTCAGAGCAATCACTAAATGTCATAATCCCTACATTTAAATCCCAGGTATTATTATAGCCAGGTGAGAAAAAGCAAGTTGTATTGGAAAATGTGAATGGCTGTACCAAAAATGGTGGAGTCGGTAGACAATTTTTACTGGTTAAATTGGACCATGGTGTATTAGGATAGGTTACATTTCCAACAATTTTTCTAGTAGGGGTAGCAGCTGAGTCATTTCTATAATCAATTGGAATAGCTAATGGAGCGGGATATCCTAACTGCAAGCAAAGCCAACAATCTGCAGTCAAGGGAGAATTAGACCGATTAAGCAAGGCATAAGTGGCTTCAAGAATATCGTAAGTGGCAGGGTCTATCTCAGAAGGTCTGTGTTTAGGTAATGCTAGTGGGTGATATAAGAGACTAGGATGCAGTTCCTCGTACATCCGTTGAATTTTCTCATAGACTTGTTTGGCTCTATTAGAATCTTGGGGGCCTCCTCCATCAGATACATGTAGGGGGGCTATAGTAGACCAACAAACTGTTTGCCCTACTAAGTCTGCAGGACATGATGCAACACTTAATTTTCCAGGGGTATTAGACCAATCCCCTCCAGTTGATCCTGTATGGGACCTTAACAAGGTGGTAGTAAAATAGATTTTACCCCCTGAGGAACAGGTTTGAGCGGAGGAGTAACAAGAACTATGGAAGGAAGTGTGAAAGGTTGTGCAAGAACAGGGTCTGTCATTCAGGGGATTTTTCGCATAGATTGTCGGCTGCATCTATAAGAGAGGAAGATTCATCCTCAGGGGGAAGGTTTCCGTCCCTGGGTTGTGGTAAATCATTGACCTGTTTGACCAGGCGTTCTGGTAACCATCTTG
The DNA here is from genome assembly GCA_020740815.1 of Sciurus niger. Classification (NCBI taxonomy): domain Eukaryota; kingdom Metazoa; phylum Chordata; class Mammalia; order Rodentia; family Sciuridae; genus Sciurus; species Sciurus niger. Next base: position 394,471 of record JAHUXG010003507.1, read on the forward strand.
GGGCTGCTTGTTCTTGATCTAAAATACAAGCTGAGCCTCGTCCCCAAATGAGGACGGGATCTGGGCCTTTCCATTTATTTGTTAAAGGATCGCGCCACATAACAGATGGGCGAGCAGAATTAGAAGAGGGATGCCAATGTCTGTCTGCGGTCGAATGTCCTTCATTGTCTACGGTAAGAAAGTTAAGAGCAAATAATGCATGATTAAGGCGATCCCTGGGAGTGGTAAATGCAAGGGAAGAGGCCTTAAGGCGGGTAAGCCAGGTTTTTAAGGTGAGGTGTGCACGTTCCACAATGCCTTGACCTTGAGGGTTATATGGAATTCCAGTAGTATGAGAGATTTGAAGAGTGGCACAAAACTGTTTGAACTTGGTACTGGTATATGCAGGGCCATTATCTGTCTTAATATGTGCTGGCTTTCCCATTATGGAAAAGGCTGAGACAAGATGAGAAAGGACATCCTTGTTAGCTTCTCCGCAATGCGGTGATGCAAAAATAAAGCCACTAAAGGTATCTATGGAAACATGTATGTACTTTGTTTTCCCAAATTCAGGAAAGTGAGTAACATCCATCTGCCAAATCTGATTGGGCAGTAATCCTCGAGGGTTAACACCCAGATGTTGAATAGGAAGGGAGACAACGCAAGCAGGACACGCTTTTACAATTTCCCTTGCTTGTTGCCTGGTAATTTTACAGAGTAACCGAAGGCTCTGAGAATTTAAGTGGTGAAGTTTGTGTAAATCTGTGGCCTCTTGGATGGATCCAATAAGAACTGGGAAAAGGGACCGAGTGGCTGCATCAGCATGAGCATTACCCCGTGATAGGGGACCGGGAAGATCAGAATGTGCTCTAATGTGTCCTAAGAAAAATGGATGTTTTCTAGCCTGAATTAGTCGTTGAAGCTGGTTAAACAAAAAGGCTGCATTGGAGGAAGCCTTAATGGCGGGTGAAATCTCCAATGGGGCACAGAATGGGCAATGTAAGCACTGTCTGTATAAATATTAATAGGTTTATCAAAAAATGTCATAAAGACTTGTGTTATAGCAAACAATTCTACAAGCTGTGCTGATGGATAGGCAGTGTCAAAGGTGGTGGGCTGATTATCAACAACAAAGGCTGCACGGCCATTGCTGGAGCCATCTGTAAAAACAGTAAGGGCTTGTGGAATAGGAGCCTTCCGAGTAACCCGAGGAAAAATAAATGGATGTAACTGAGCAAAATGCAAAAGGGGGTCATTGGGAAGGTGGTTATCGATTATTCCCAAAAAGCCTGATAGAGCAATACCCCATTCATCCCTCGTCTGTAGCAAAATTTGGGTTTGATCCTTAGTGTATGGAATCAGAATGTTATCAGGGTCTTTGCCAAAATGTTGTCGAGAAAGCAAGCGACCTTTAATAATGATAGAAGCTACCTGAGCAGGATAGACAGCAATAACTTTAGAGGATGTGGCGGGCAAATGAACCCAGAGCAAGGGGCAACCCTTATTTTTAAAATGTGGATCCCACTGCCAGAATAGTCCCGTGGGTGTATGAGGGGTGTGTAATATAACCAAAACCAAAGGAAGGTTATAAGATATTTGTGTAACAAATTGTTGAGCGATGGCTTCTGTGACTTGAATTAATGCTTGCCGTGCCTCGGGAGTAAGCTCTCGAGGAGAAGAAGGGTCAGAATCTCCCCTTAAAATATCATTAAGAGGCAAAAGCACATAGGTGGGTAGTTTTAAATATGGTCTTAGCCATTGGATATCCCCTAGTAGTTTTTGGAAATCGTTAAGAGTGTGGAGATGGTCCACACGCAATTGTATATTAGGGATTTGAATTTGATTAGTTTGAAGTTTGAGGCCCAAGTAGGTGTAGGGGTCCTGTGTTTGAACCTTATCAGGGGCTATCTGAAGTCCCAAGGCAGTAAGGGCTTTATAGAGATCCAAATAACAATTGTTAAGATCATAGGTATTAGGTGCAGCAATTAACAAATCATCCATATAATGTAATATATAAACTTGTGGCCACCGCTCTCTCACAGGGTTTACTGCTTGAGCAACATATTTTTGGCAAAGACTAGGGCTGTTAGCCATACCCTGGGGAAGGACCTTCCATTGAAATCTTTGCATAGGGCCCTGAAAATTGATGCGGGGGAGGCTGAAAGCAAAATAGGGTCTGTCATCAGGATGTAAAGGAATAGTAAAAAAGGCAATCTTTTAAGTCGATGACCATTTTATAATAGTCCCTAGGAATAGCTACCGGTGTAGGGATGCCTGGCTGTAATGCCCCCATCGGGCGCATAACCTTATTGATAGCGCGCAAATCCTGTAAAAGGTGCCATTTGCCTGATTTCTTCTTAATAACAAAAATAGGAGTATTCCAGGGTGAGGTTGAGGGTTCCACATGGCCGGCTGTCAACTGTTCCTGTACTAACATAGAGGCAGCCTCTAATTTTTCTTGGGTAAGGGGCCACTGATCCACCCACACAGGAGTTTGAGTTTCCCAACTAATTTTGTCTGCATGGGGTACAGGAGGGTCAGGGACCGACACTAAAAATCCACATACCCAAGTCCAAATTTGTCTGTTTTTTGTATGGGCTGTACAGGCTCAACCTGTCCTTGTCCTAGCCTCCCAAGGCCTGTACCAGGGATAAAGCCCATACGAAGCCTTTGATGAGTGACTAAAGAGTCGGGACTAGCAAGAATAACTTTCATTTGGCTTAGAATGTCTCGTCCCCAAAGGTTGACAGGGAGATCAGGAACAACGAAGGGGGTAACGGTTCCTTTATTTCCTGTGTTATCTTTTGTGTCAGTCCAATTAAGCACCCTGGAGCTAACTAAGGGGTTTCTTGACTGCCCTATTCCTTTAAGGTCAGTTAGTGATGAGGTGAGGGGCCATCCTGATGGCCAATATTTTTGAGAAATAACTGTGGCATCCGCACCAGTATCTAGGATCCCTTGGAATGTCTTTCCTTCAATAAATAAGGTAAGAGTGGGTCTTTTGTGGGAGATAGGTTGGACCCAATACACATCAGAGGAACCTAAAGAGGCTGTGTTTCCTGGTGAATTTCCTGAATTGAGGGGAAGGAGTATTAATTGTGCAATTTTTGTTCCTGCAGGGATGGCCGCTACTCTGTTAACAGCTGTGGCCAGTATTTTAATTTCTCCAGTGTAATCATCATCAATGATGCCAGGGAAGACCTGAACACCTTGTAAGGTGGTAGAAGCTCTCCCAAGAATAAGAGTACACATATGAGGTGGAGGGGGGCCCACAACCCCAGTGGGTATTATTTGAGGTCCTTGCATAGAGTCTAATATTGTATCGGTGGAGGCACAGAGGTCCAATCCTGCGCTGCCTGGGGTAGCACGTTGGAGGGAGGTGATTGTGGGGAAGGACAGGGAGCCTGGATTGGGTTGGGAGTCTGAGAGGGAACAAACCTTATTGCCCCTGGGTTTGCTCTGGGGGTGGTCGGGGCCAGGGGCTGGCCCCGAGAGGAGTTTCCCGAGAAGTTAGAGGGAACAGGCTGTCCAAGGGCATTGATCTTGGATATACACTCCTTGGCCCAGTGGCGACCTTTACCACATTTAGGGCAAAGGGTGAGCGGAGGTGGTTTAGCCCCTGTTTGAGGAGATATGGGTCCTTGACCCAGTTTCCCTGTTGGGCAGTCTCGCGCAAAATGGCCAGGTTGTTTGCAAGTAAAGCAAGTACGTGGGCCAGGGTGGTGAAGGGCCTTGGTGAAGGCGGCACCAATGGCGAGACCCATGGCATGGGCTGTTCCTACCCCGGCACACAGCCTAATGAAGTCAGAAAGGTCCCCTTTATCTTTGTGGGGCCGAAGAACATCTTGACATATTGGGTTGGCATTTTCAAAGGCAAGATATTTTACAAAGGAGCTCTCGTTTTCACTTGGTCCAAGTAAGCGCTCCGCAGTTAGATTAAGCCGGGCAACAAAGTCACTGTAAGGCTCGTCAGGACCCTGACGAATTTTTGCTAGGGAGGTGGTGGCCGAGCCCTTTTGAGGGAGCCGTCTCCAAGCATGCAAACCAGCAGTTTGAACCTGCGCTAGGAGCCCAGTAGGAAAGCGTGCCTGTTTAGGGTTAGTATCAAATGGCGCATTACCCACTAGTTTAACATAGGTCCAGGATTTAGAGGAAGCCTTGGTTGAATTTTTTTGGGCAGTTTCCCGACAGTATTCCCTAAAGTCTGCGTTCCACAACAGGAAGTCACCCGCACTGAGGGTGGCTCGGGCCAAAAATTTCCAATCATTAGGGGTGAGCCATTGTGTACTATGGTTCTCTAGCAAGGCCAGTGTATAAGGTGCAGTGGGGCCATACTGTGTACAAGCCTTTTTAAGTCTTTCAAGAAAGCGGAGTCTCAGCCTTTTATAAGAACCAAGGGCTCCACTCTGTCCAGAGGTGGGCTCCTCCTCATCCCCTGATTCCTGGTCCTCCTCTTGTTCCCTCTCTGGTTCTACCTCTTGTTCCTCCCCTGATTCCTCTTCCTAACTTCCTTTTAAATTCTCTGCTTCAGTTTGTGCGGGCTGATCTGCTTGACTGCGAGTGACTGGAAGGGCAAGAACAGGCTGACCACGTGGCTTCACCTTATGAGTATTAAGGGGTTTTGGGCCAGTTTGTGTTAACTCCGTGCCCAAGGCCAGTGAGCGAAGCTCGGCATCAAGGGCTTTTAGTTCTTTTAAAAGTTGGATTTGTTCCCGCCTATGTTGGAGAGACTCGCGTAAAGGGGTTAGATTAGGCAAGGGAAGTGGGGAAAAAATGTCTGGGGGGGCAGTAGGTCCCTGAGGGGCCGGAGCACAAAAGGCAGGGGATATATAAGAGGGAGGTGGATTTTTAAGAGGTGGCAGGTCTGGAGAATGGTGTTGAGCCGCTGCCTCCTCCAGGGTAGCCTCACCCTCTGGGGTCAACTCATCATGGGGATTTAAAACCGGATAAATCTTAGGGGGACTTTTAGGGGACTTTTTTGGTAAGGTGGGGTCTGGGAGGTTCCCGGGGTCTGGGAGGGTCCCAGGGTCCTGAGAAGGCTGAGTAGGGGGCATTTGAATACTAACCGAAGGGCATGCCGATGGGGGGCGAGAGGTGGATTGCATTGCCTGCTCCCCAATCTTTACAAGTTTTAAAGTACCACTGTCAAAGGGTGAGCTTTTAAGAATCTCATTAATTAAATTCCAATAAGAAAAGGCAGTGACAGGCACCTTTTGAGGACCAAAAGTCTCATAATAATCTTTGAGGCAGTCTCCTACTCTGAGCCACCTTTTACCATCAATTGACCCCTCGAGGGGAAACCAAGGACACAAATCCTCTATGTATGAAAAGAATGATCTTAAATCCTTTTTCTTAACACGCGCTCCCCGAGTCTTGAGGGCCTCCTCGAGACCCGTCAGAAACAAATCATGTGACGAAACTGCTTGTCCCATGGTGCGTCACTCACCTTGCGCTGGCCTCACTCTCCTCCTGGATCTGACTCCCGGTCGCGTCCACCGAGGCGATCCCGAATCCCGCTTGGCCAAGTCTTCCCCAGAGGGCAGCGTTCGCTTCTCAAACAAAGGCTCGAACCAACCACGTTGGGCGCCAACTGTCCCGACCCGCGGGACATCAACGAGGACGGCAAACCTAAGAGAGAAGGAATGAAGGGACAAGAGACGCAGGGAGAGGCAGCAAGACAGGAATTCTGATCAAGCTGCAAATTTTTATTGTTCTCACGGGTATTTATGCTGAGGAATGAGGGGTATGACGAGGTGCAGCCTGGTTGGTTGTGTTCTTCTGCTGGGTTCCTGATAGGGTGCAAATTCGCGCTGGCGGGAAGGTGAAGTTCGCGCCGGCAGGAAAGTGTAGTCCCGGAAGAGAAGCCGTGGGCGCCATAGGCGCCATACTGTCAGAATTATCAGCCAGGAGGTGGGGGAGGGGCGCTGCTGCTTATTGTAAAGGTCAGAATGTTCTCAGAATGAGAACTTCTTGGTCCCTGACATAATAATATATATGCAAATATAAAATTAAATAATTGAATATGTAAATCAAAGTAACAAATATATAACTATACAAATTTTTACATCCAATTAGATGGAGGTATAGAGGTAATGTTATAGTTATAAATTTTGAGTTTTAAGGAATAAACATATCTATCTTTGCATATGAATATTAATAAGAATGTACAGTGAAAATATATATGAAAACATATAACAAAATTTTGAAATAGAGAAGGGCCTAGTGTGAATTTTTTCAATGCACTTTTCAAATTTAGGGATAGACTCTTAAAATATATACCTGAATGTATAGTATGTATACAAGTGTTTTTAACTGAATATATCAAACAAAGTACACATCAATATTCACATCATCACATGTACTTTTATGTTTAATTAGGTTGTTATCCACACAATATTAGGATTAGTATTAAATTTTTTATTCATTTCTGTATATGGATAAGGATTGGATATATATGTATATGATGAAACATGAATATTCCTAAGCATCTACATGTGAAAACATATATGAAAAAATATATATGATTTGAAATAGGGAATGGTTTAATATGAGATATATAAATACCTATTTTTAGTAATTTGTGTATACATGGAGAAACATGTATGTGCATATACAATTATATGTATGTAAATATCCCAGTGATATTTGAAGATACAAGTCAAAATACATAGAACTATTCTTATTACTATATGTGCATTGTTCTACCAGTTTGTGTATTCTTCATGAATTGAGGTTAATGTGTAAGTTAAAGAGCTGAGAGGTCTGCAGAAGAGAAGGGTCACCAAACAGTTTGAACTTGGATTTACTCACTCTGTTCTCAATGAGAATGTGTTAGTTTGCATTTGGATGAATAAGTAGGAAATGTAAGTGCTTTACAACAAGAGCTGAAACAGTTTCAATTCAAACTGAATCATTGAAATTGGGAGAATGTTCCCAGCAGAAAAATGCACGGGAAGAGTTTTCTTAAAATGTTTCACAAATGGATTTCAAAGAGATTTTGTGAATTTATTCATCCTTACAGTCCCACCTGCCTTCCAGACATTTGTGCTCAAATCTACAAGAGCTCTCTTGTTAGACAATTTTGTGTAATAGGACTGAAATGATGTTTGAATGTGCTGAATGAAAAGAGCTTACAAGTGCTGAGTAGGGGCAGATACAACAAGCAGTTTCAATAAAGAGGAAATCACTGTACTCAATGAGCACCTTGTGTTTTTCATTTGGATCAATTAGTACAAGATTTATTGCTTATAAGCAATTTAAGAAATGGTTTCAAGACAAAGTCATTGTCCCATTGTTAATTGGCAGTGCATTCCAAAGGGCAATTGCAGTTCAAGAGTGCTAGCTGAACTAAGGAATTTGAAAGATTTCTTGGGATAACAGTTCCCTGAATGGCCCCATGTTGATCCCAGTGGCTTGTGCTTATAGGTGCAAGAGTTCTCTTTTTCTACCATTTTGTGTATTGGTCATTAGCAGTGGCTTAAATGTGTAGTCTAAAAAGAGCTTTGAATGGAGGCAGATGACAGGATCAGCAAACAGCTTCAACATGAAGACACCTACTCTATTTCAGTGAGAACATGTTGATTTGCATTTGGTTGAATACACAGGAAGCATAAAGTCTTTCCAGCAGCAGAAGATAGAGTTTCAACTCATACTGTATATACAAAACCAGGACCACATTCCCAGCAGACAACTGCACTTGAAGAGTTTTCTGAAAATGTTTTACAAAAGGGACTCAATGAGACTTTGTGAATTTGATCATCCTCACAATCCCACTTGACTCCCAGACTTCAATACTACTATCTGCAAGATCTCTCTTGATAGACCAGTTTGTGTAATAGGACTGAATTGATGTTTGAAGGTGCTGGTTGAAAACAGCTGACAAGTTCTGAGGATGAGAAGATCCAGCAAGTAACTTCAATGTAGATGCACTCAATCTGTTCTCAATGAGTACCTTGTGTTTTACATTTGGATCATTTATATTGTACTTTAATTGCTTACCAACAAGTAAAGAAGTGGTTTCCTTTCAAAGTTGCTGTAATATTGTTAAAGGCAGTATATTCCAAAATGGATTACATTTTATTAAAACAACATGCCGCTGGGACTCACTCTCTTGGCCTTCACTTCCACCTTCAAATGTGAGCCTATGATTGTCTTGAATCTTTGACAGAAGCCTCTTTTGTTGCCATGGAAAGCATGACACCATCATGCTGTCATTCTACCTTTCTGATATCAGGAGGTATCTGCAGGTTTGCCAGGATGTCACAGCAAGCACTCATCAATGGCCATGTTCCCTAATGCCCAAAAACAACCCCAGGGGAAAGACACCACATGCCAACTGCTATGAGATCCTGAAACTCCCTGCCTTTCAATCCTAGGTTGCCAGACACCAGCTGGTTCCCCTTTGCTGATTGTATCTGTAAGCTTTTGGTATCATTTTACAAGAGTACTGATAACCATGTTAGGTATTTATTTGAGGAAGATCAAAACCAGGATAGTTGGATTTTGAATGGAAATGAAGGATTTAAAGTTGAACGGAAGTGATTTTCTGAATGCTATTCTCAGTGAAATGATTCCTGAGAGAATTTGCAGCAAACAGAACAACAGAGTTTGAAAATTTGGTTAGAATTTTTTCTTCTGCCTGCTTATATTGTGCCTGTTTTTACATAACCCATGAACCTTTAACTCTTTGCTTTGTATATTTATACTTAGAGACACCGTCTGCCTAAGTTGCTTAAAAATTTCCTAACTTAGGGAGGCTGGATTTGCACTGCAGATAGACCTGCCTCAGATGGGCCCCTGTCCCTGAAATGATAGGGAAGATCCAGCACTTCTACTTCTCCATTTGTTTGGCCCAAGTAACTCCTGGTAAAAATTTTTTTTAAGAAAATGTTCAGGAGGAAGAGGAAGAGTGGTGAAACATTAGTTGATTTTGGTCATAAAGGCTGGGGGTTCAGGTTTGAATTAACCACAATATTTTCTTATATAATAATGACTTGAGCATAGAATATTTCCCAAATGTGCCTGTCTCTTCTCTTGTCCCAGAACCCCTGAATCCCCCCAAAACATGTGTGCTCAGTGTTCTATTACCAACATTTCATGCTTAAAAACCAGGGGTAAATTTTTCTCTTATAACATCCATTATGACAGTGGGAGTTGATAGACTTGATTGTTTTCAAATGTGAAATTAAAGTTTGCTAGAGAGTGTTTGGATTTATTTTGGTATGGTTTTCCTGTAAAACATTTAATCAAGGGAAACTGGAAAGAATCCAGTAACTCACATACAGAGTCTCTTCAGATTATCCATGTCCCTCAATTTCAACATTTTCTCCTCTGGTAAATCAATTGACTAGATCATGGTTGGAAAAGCAGTAATATTAAGTGGAAGTTCACTCCAAAGAGTTTTCAGAACAAGCCTGGGGTATGAGTCCACTGGGGTAAGAGTCCTCTGGACTAAGACTAGGTCTTCCTTGAGATGAGGCAACTCTCAGGAATTGATAGGTTTTTCATTCTCATGAAAAATTTGATGTGAGGATTAAATCATCAAGTTTTTGAAGAAGAAAGATGATCACCAGGAATTAATACATGAAATTCAAAAGGTCAACTACGGTAGTATTTGGGAATTTGCAGCCGTTAGGGGCACACTGCCAGTCTCTGGTCAAATGAAGTGGACTGAGACTCTTGGGCATGTTCCAAGTAAACCTAATTGTCAAATGAGAAAAACAGAGTTGAAGACAAAAGAGCTTCTCTTCTCACTGTCTGTTCTCACTCTGTTCTGCATTGAATTGGGAAGATATAATTTTCTTAAAGGAATTTAGTGAATTGATACTGAGGATTTATCTTACTTTCTACTGATGTTAAACAGGAGTCACTGCATGAATTTACAAGCTGGTTTCCCTGAATCATAGCAGATCCAGTCTCAACTCTAATGAAGCATTTTTATAAACATTTGCTTATTTTGATGCACATTCTTAAACCATGCTGTGTACAATTTGGTGTAGAAGTGGTTTTCTCACATTGACCATGGTTCTGTGGAAAACTTTGACTGTGCTTTTTAGGTAAGGCATCACACGAGAACACCTATTTGAAAGAATGCACATTTAAGGAACAAAATCTGAGACATAAGGTATGCCATGACGTTGTAGTAGATATAACCAATTAAAAGAAAAAAATTGCATTTTATAAATGCTTAAGCATCTGTATTTCATGGCCAATTACTCTAATCACATGTTTAGTTATTTAAATCTTTCTGTTTTTGAAATCCAGTATTCGACCATATTGGTTCTTCATTTTTGTATTTTAGCAGTGATTATTTTGTTTAAAACTCTGATGTTGTGGTGCATTATTATTTCAGCAGCCATCATTCATTCCTTCATTTCCAAATCAATTCTTGTGTAAATGTAGGTTTTGGGTGCACAAGCCATGGTGATAGGAAAGATTTTCCTCAAAGGTCATGTGCCAGATACACGAATTAAGGGTATGATGTCCATTGTGAGCAACAGAAAGAGCCATAAATTTTCAAGTCTCTTCTAGATAACTTTTTGTCAGTAAGTATCTGTGTACAAATGATCTGTCAATTCCTTCTTGCTGTTTTATATAGTATTTTGAAACTGAAGGATGTCCTGGTATATTTGGGGAGATAAGTAACAATGACAATTTTTTCTTTATTATCTTTACACTAAAATTGGCTTTTCATTTTCAATACCCTTCTGTTGTTAGTTCCCACAGAAAGTCCTTATCTCTTGATTTTTTTAATATTCAAATGTGAAACTTTGTACTATTCCTCTCTTTCAGCATTATGTACCAGACAATATGATATTATGGTCTGCAACACTGCTCATCACATATCTATCATGCACTTTTTTGATACATCACTTTCACTTTTTTTTGGAATATCTTAGTGCCAGGTTCTGTGATGAATGAATGTAGTCTGGATCCTTCCCAGGGACTATTTAAAGGACCCTTGGCATTGTCATAGTGAGTCTCTTGTTACAGGCAGTAGTAAAGTCAAAAGGATGACCTTCATTTCAAAATGGATTGGCAAGATATTTCTGCAATAAGGGATGAGTTGAAGGGTCCCTTGGAAACTGAGACCAAGTGATTTGGTGGGTGTAACCAAGTTTGGGGGCAGTAGCAAAGGAGTTATTGACTGGCAGGTGGAGTGTGCAGAGAATATCTTGGTTCATTTTCTAGATTGATCCTGGCCTCTATCACACATATGAAGTGACTCACTCCCTTCTGTCCTTAATAAGTATCACATCAACAACCCACCACCACATAAAAGTGAAAGGTCACTTGTTGCACGTGTCACCTGTTTTGGCATTCTAAGAAAGGGGGTAATGCAACCAGTTGGTGTGATGTTTCCCAGCTCAATCATCACCTAACCTACTGTGCTGCACTGGATATTCTTTGCCTTCAGCTACATCAGCCATCATTCCATGAGGCTGCTTGCTCCCTCTTCCAATTTCTTGGGTGAACATAATCTCAGATGATCCCTGGCCTAAAGAAGCAGGAGAGGAGGACAATTTCAATGGGGAGTATGCATTACTATATGATCCAATCCTACTACCCACTCCCACCCCAGGTCCCCAGTCCAGTGGAGGACAATTGTGTGCAAGTGGATACAGGTGTCCAGGTGGAGAGCTTGCCTGTTTTGGTCCAATGAGAAGAGCACAACCTATTGGACCTGGAGTGTCGTGCAGGCTGTTAGGCTTCTGTGGGGTCCCTTGTCCTGAGAAGAGATGGATCATTCCTAGGCTCTAGCGTTCAAGCCAGCAACACACCTGGCTCTACTTCATCTGGGTGAAGACCATAGAATTGCATTTCTGGAAAACAACAGGCTCCTGGGCCACACTCCCTTCATCTTCCCTCATACGTTCATGGATGAGTCAGTCCTTGTCTTGAATCTTGTTCTGATGTGGCCAGGATTAGATGCCTCTCTGTTTCCATGGAAACAGTGACTTCATTGTATGGTCATTCCACTTTTCTGTTAGATCATGAGTATCTGCAGAGCGGCCACGATGTCACAGTAGGCACTCATTAATGCACATGTTGACCAAGGCACAGATAACCCCTAGGGTGACAAACCAAGTGCACTCTGTAAGGTATAAAGTCGCCCACCTCTTCCATTACAGGAATTTCCGGCCTCCCCATCAACTGTCAGTATGCGCTCAGGTCGCTTCTTAGGTTACAGAAATTTCTGGTTTATGCTGCCGCCATTTTCCTGCCTCCCACATTACGTCCCAACATGCTATTGATTCATCAGTCAGCCTGCAAGAATTCTCCTCTGCGATTGGTTCCTTTCAGCCTGGGAGATTCCAATATCTGGGAGAAGCCATATGCCATCTTTCTCTATTTCACTCGTTGTTTTCTCCCTGAGAGGACCACATAAATAAAGTCTCTTGTGTTAGATCTTGTGTCTGCAGAGCCTTTTTCTGGGAGCTATCAGCGAGCCACAACTGCCCCTAACATCTGGTGCTGCATTTTTGCATTTTTTATTTTTCCTAACACACACTCTTACTGGAGTCTGGAACCCCCATGCCCTTTAATCCCAAGGAGCAGGGTGCCATTTGGTTCCAGTTTGAATATAGTAGCTGTCCTATGTTTTGCTGTCGTTTCATAGGATCACACTTAACCAAGGTAGGCATTTCTTCAAGAAGCATCAAAATATGGATAACACAATTTTGAATAGAAGTGAAAGATTGAAAGTTCATTGAAAGTGATATTTTGGAAACTAGTTTCAGGAACATGTCTCCGGAAAGATTTTGCAGCAAGAACAGCTGGAGGTTTGATAATTGGGTGAGACTTTATTGTTTCATCTGCCAGCAGACATGATAACACAGTTTATCATTGACAAGTCCTACTTCCTCATTGTGAAGTATGAAGCCAGAGGATAAAGCCAAGGCAATTATATTAAACAGATTTTATTTAAATGTAGTAGAACAAACTTCTTCCTGTAGGGAGAAGGGGGCCATAGTTGATTTTGTACAATCCAAGAAGTGAGTATACCCAGCATCTTTCATAGATTAAGATCTTCTTTATTCTCCTGTTTTTTCACTCCTTGTCTCTTTCATCCCTAGTTGAGTAAGTCCTGAAGATTTCATGAGATGGTAAAAAGGTCAGAATCAGGTGAGCAAAGGGGTGGAGCCAAATGGAGCCCTGGGACATTAATTAGCAAGGTGTTACCTGGAATTTTTTCAAAAAGAATGGTAAGGACAGATAAATTTGGTAATCAAAGGATTCTGGAGGTTTTCCACATTCCGTTCCATGTTCCATTCTCCTAGGAGCATTCTCCAAATTCCCAGATGCAGATAGTATTCATGCCTCCATTTTCTCAAATTGACTTGGTTTTCTATTTCTACACCAAATGCATGTCCTCATTTCTGGCTTCAGATATTTTGCCTAGGTTCATCTATCCCATGAGTCATCACATTTTCCCTTTGTATATTTATATTAATAGACAGTGTCTGGTTAATTGCGTAGGCTTTCCTTAATTTAATGAGCCTGGCTTTGTAATGGAGAACATTCTCCCTCCACCTTCTCTGTCCATGAATTCATAGGCAAGATCCAGATCTCACAATGGGTGGCAAATTTTTTCCATGCAACTAGGTATTAGAATTCTTTAGAGCAAAAGTCCAGGAGGAGGAGGCAGAGTGAGACAATAATGAATTGACTGTGTTAATATAGAATTGGAGTTCAGTATGGAATTCAAATATCTTATTTATCTTATAATCACCTGTGCATATACTTTTTCCAATATGCCCTGCCTCTCCTCCTGCCCCAGGCTGCCACATCTGAGAAAATTGTTTGTTCAGAGTTCAGCGAGAAACCCTTTCATTCTTAAAAAGACAGGGGTAAATCTGTCTCAGATGACAAACCCAGGACTGTGGGTCTTGACATGCTGTTGTGGGAAACAGAATGGTCGAGATGAAGCAAACAGTAATTGAGAGGAGGAGAATTTTATTTTAAGGTTGTGCGACCTGAGGGAAAAAAGCTCCAAATTGTGAGCCCTGATCCATATTTTCTCATAATGGTATAGGTTATTAGATGCCATGTTAGACACATTCTATCATTGGGACTTTTTCCTCTTTAACAAAAAAATTTCTAATCTATACAACTGAAGGCCTTGTTCAGGGTATCAATCATAAAGCATGATCACAGAACAGATAAGAAGAAACTGCTCTTTTCACAGACATCTATTATATTTCAGGAGGGAGTAGTCAGACTTTTAGGGCAGTTATTGACAAAGTAAGGACCCATAGTTAATTAGGCCACCTGGAGAAAGGCTAAGACAGGGGAGAGGAACTGACCCCCTTGCCCAACCATTGGACATTTACCATAATGTCTTAATAATATATATTCCCAACTGGGTCTTTTTTTTCAATTACATTTCCCCCCCCCATTTATACCCTTTTCACCCTCTTAGGTCATCATCTCTGTTCATCCCCTCCATGTTAATCCATGATCAAAACGCTCTGCTAAATTTTACATTTAACTAAATGCAAAAGGTAGAGACCAATGGTTAATTAGTTTCCCTGGAGAAAGGCTAACAGAGGGGAGGGAAACTGTCCCCTTCCCAAGGCATTGGACGCTTACCATAATATATTTGTATTTTCATTTCACAACCAGGTATGGTTTTGCCATCACAATGCAACTAATGCTGTTGGCAGGGTTGTTTTCAAATGTGAAATTACAAATTCATTGGAAAGTGATTGATTTTTTTTCCTCAGGATGGTTTTTCTGCAAATTTTTTCATAGCGGAAGACCAGAAAAGGATCCACTCACCTGACATACTGAGCCTCTTCAGATAATTCAAATCTTTTAAATTCTCAACATTTTCTTATCTGTGAAGTGAAGGAAATAGAACATGGTTGGAAAAGTAACAGTTTTAAGTACAAGTTTATTCTAATGAGATTTTCGGCATGAAGCTGTGGTGGGAGTCAGTCATATTTCCACAGTGACCTAAAAATTTTAAGAGTAGGTCTTCGTGGAGATGAGGCATCCATCAGAAACTGATAGGTTATATAATTTTCTTAAAAATGTTGATGTGGTTTTTAAATCAGAAAGTCCTTGAAGAAGAAATGATGTGCACCAGAAATTGACATAGAATTCAAAATGGCAACTGCTGTAATACTGGGGAATTTGTAGCCTGTTATGGCAGACACCCAGATGCTGAACAAATAAAGTGAACTGTTATTTACGGGTATGTTCCAAATAAAGTTCAGTGTCTTCCATGAGAGCTGGAGTTGATGACAAAAGAGAGCTATTCTTTCCACTGTGTTTTCATACTTGTTCTACTGTGCACTTGGAAGATGTCATTATCCTTTAGGAATAGACTGATTTGGGACTGAGAACTTATCCTAACTTCTACTGATGTTACTAAGGAGCCACAGTGAGAATTTCAAAACTGGCTTCCCTGTATCACTACATGTGAACTCTGAACTCTAATGAAGCATTTCTATAGATGTTGATAATTATGATGTATGTTCTTAAAGCATGCTGTGTAGAATTGGGAGTAGGAAGTGGTTTTCTGAATTTGTCCATGTTTCTGTGGAAAATTTTGTTTTTTCTATTTAGGTAATGCACCGCACAAGTACACCTAGTTGAAATAATTTACATTTAAAAAACGAAATCAGAGACTTTAGGTATGCCAAAACTTTGAGGTCAATATAACAAATAAAAGAAAAAATGTATTTTCTATTTTATAAATGCTTTAAGATCTATATTTTGTGGTTAATGACTGCTATCATATTGTAAGTTTTTTTTTAAATTTTCTGATTTTGAAATCTAAAATTCAACCATATTGTTTCTTCAGTTTTGTATTTTAACAAAGATTATTTTGCTTAAATTTCTGATGATGTTGGACACTATTTACTTCAAGAGCCATCTTTTAGTGTTACTTTTCCAAAGTTGTACTTGTGTAAATTTAGGTGCTTGGTTGCCGGTGCCATAGTGACAGGAAAGACTTACCCCATAGTGTATGTGCCAGAAAAGCTAAATCAGTATATGGGTAATCTGATATTCATATCAAGCAACATAAATGAGCCATAAATTTTGAAGGTCATTCATGTACTTTTAAGGTGAGCAATATTCAATAATTATCTTTGCTTACTGAATGATATAGAAATACCCTCTTGCTGTTCCATTATAGTATATTGAAACTGAAAGATATCCTAGTACTTTTGGGGAGACCAAAAACAATGACAATTTATTTTTAGTGTCTGTTCACTAAAGTTTGTTTTTCATTTCCAACACCCTATTGTGTTCTAACTTTGCCCCTTTTATATTCAGCTTTAACTCTCTCTACCATTACATCCTTTTAGACTGAGGTTTCAGTAAAGATGATATTCACCATGGAAAAAATAATTGTGTACATCACATCATTATATAACACTTGTTTGATCCATCACATAAACTTTTTTAAAATTTTAATTTATTTTTATTGTAAGCAAATGGGATACATGTTGCTTCTGTTTGTACATAGAGTATCAGCGTACAATTTGAGTAGTCATACATTTACATAGGGTAATGATGTTTGATTCATTCTGTTATTTTTTCCTTACCCCCACCCCTCCCACCCCTCTTTTCCCTCTATACAGTCCCTCCTTCCTCCATTCTTGCCCCCCTTCAACCCCCCATTATGTGTCATCATCCGCTTATCAGTGAGATCATTTGACTTCTGTATTTTGAGATTGGCTTATCTCACTTAGCATGATATTCTCCAATTTCATCCATTTGCCTGCAAATGCCATAATTTTATTATTCTTTATAGCTGAGTAATACTCCATTGTATATATATACCACAGTTTCTTTATCCATTCATCAATTGAAGGACATCTAGGTTGGTTCCACAGTTTGGCTATTGTGAATTGAGCAGCTTTGAACATTGATGTGGCTGTATCTCTGTAGTATGATGACTTTAAGTCCCTTGGGTATAGGTCAAGGAGTGGGATAGCTGGGTCAAATGGTGAGTCCATTCCAAGTTTTCTAAGAAATCTCCACACTGCTTTCCAGAGTGGCTGCACTAATTGGCAGAGCCACCAGCAATGTATGAGTTTACCTTTGTCCCCACATCCTCTCCAACACCTATTGTTGCTTCTATTCTTGATAATCGCCATTCTAATTGGGGTGAGATGAAATCTTAGTGTAGTTTTGATTTGCATTTCTCTTATTACTAGAGATGTTGAACATTTATTCATATGTTTATTGATTGCTTGTAGATCTTCTTCTGTGAAGTGTCTGTTCATATCCTTAGCCCATTAGTTGATTGGTTTATTTGTATTCGTGTAGTTTTTTGAGTTCTTTATATATTCTGGAAAGTAGTGCTCTATCTGAAGTATGAGTGGCAAATATATTCTCCCACTCTGTAGGCTCTCTCTTTGCATTGCTGACAGTTTCCTTTGCTGAGAGAAAGCTATTTAGTTTGAATCTATCCCAGTTGTTGATTCTTGCTTTTATTTCTTGTGCTATAGGAGTCCTGTTAAGGAAGTCTGATCCTAAGTCAAGAAAGTGAAGATTTGGACCTACTTTTTCTTCTATAATATACAAGGTCTCTGGTCTGATTTCAAGGTCCTTGATCCATTATGAATTGATTTTTGTGCAGGGTGAGAGAATGCGTTTAATTTCATTCTGTTGCATGTGGATTTCCAGTTTTCCCAGCACCATTTGTTGAAGAGGCTCTCTTTTCTCCATTGCATATTTTTGGCACCTTTGTCTAGTATGAGAAAATTGTATTTATTTGGGTTTGTGTCCATGTCCTCTATTCTGTACCATTGATTTACCTGTCTATTTTGGTGCCAATACCATGCCATGTTTGTTACTATTATTTTGTAGTACAGTTGAAGTTCTGGAATTGCGATACCCCCTCCTTCTTTCTTCCTCCTAAGGATTGCTTTAGCTATTCTGGGTTTCTTATTCTTCCAGATGAATTTCATGATTGCTTCCTCTATTTCTGTAAGGTAAATCATTGGGATTTTATTTGGAATTGCATTGAATCTGTATAGCACTTTTGGTAGTATGGTCATTTTGACAATATTAATTCTGCCTATCCAAGAACACGGGAGATCTCTCCATCTTCTAAGGCCTTCCTCAGTTTCTTTCTTCAATGTTTTGTAGTTTTCATTGTAGACATCTTTTACCTCTTTG
The DNA here is from genome assembly GCA_020740815.1 of Sciurus niger. Lineage (NCBI taxonomy): Eukaryota > Metazoa > Chordata > Mammalia > Rodentia > Sciuridae > Sciurus > Sciurus niger. The sequence goes on from JAHUXG010003507.1 coordinate 412,591, forward strand.
GTTAGATGATTCCCAAGTATTTTATTTAATTTTTGAGGCTATTGCAAATGGAGATGTTTTCCTCATTTCCCTTTCACATGTTTGGTTGCTTGCATATAAAAATGCTTTAGATTTATGAGTGTTGATTTTATAACCTGTTGTTTTGCTGAATTCATTGATGAATCTACAAGTTTTCTTGAGGAATTTCTTTGAGTCCTCTTAGTGTAGAATTATGTCTTCAGCAAATAGTGACAGCTTAAGTTCCTCTTTTCCTATTCATATCCCTTTAATTTCTTTAGTCTGCCTAATTGCTGTGACTAGAGTTTCCAGGACAATGTTGAATACAAGTGGTGAAAGAGGACATCCCTGTCTTGTTCCCATTTTTAAAAGAAATGGTTTTAGTTTCTCTCCATTAAGAATGATCTTGGCCATGGACTTAACACAAATAGCCTTTACAATGTTCAGGTATGTTCCTACTATCCCTATTTTTTCTAGTGTTTTGAGCATGAAGGGGTGTTGTATTTTGTCGAATGCTTTTTTCGTGTCACTTGAAATAACCATATGATTCTTATCCTTAAATCTATTGATATGATAAATTACATTTATTGATTTACAGATGTTAAACCATTCTTGCATTCCAGGGATGAACCCCACTTGATTGTAGTGCAAGATTTTCTTAATATGCTTTTGGATACGGTTTGCCAATATTTTGTTAAGGATCTTTGCATCTATATTCATCAAGGATATTGGTCTAAAATTTTCTTTCCTTGATGTGTCTTTTCCTGGTTTGGGTATGAGGGTGATATTAGCTTCATAGAATGAGTTTGGTAGGGTACACTTTTTTTCTATTTCCTGGAAAACATTGAGAAGTATTGGAATGAAATCTTCTTTGAATGTGTTGTTGAACTCAGCTGAGAATCCCTCTGGTCCTGGGCTTTTCTTGGATGGTAGGTTTTTAATGGCTTCTTCTACTTCATTGCTTGATATTGATCTGTATAAATTGTGTATGTCCTCCTGGTTCAGTTTGGGAGGAGCATATATCTCTAGGAATTTGTCAATGTCTTCGGTAGTTTCTACTTTGTTGGAATTCAGATTTTCAAAGTAGCTTTTCATTATGTTCTGTATCTCAATGGTGTCTGTCGTGATATTTTCTTTTTATCACAAATTTTTGTAATTTGTGTTTTCTCTCCTCTTCTCTTTGTTAGTGTGGCTAACGGTTTGTCTATTTTGTTTACTTTTTCAAAGAACCAAATTTTTGTTTTGTCAATTTTTTGAATTGTTTCTTTTGTTTCAATTTCATTGATTTCTGCTCTGATTTTAATGATTTCCTGTCTTCTACTACTTTTGCTCTTATTCTGTTCTTCCTTTTCTAGGGCTTTGAGCTGTAATGTTAGGTCAATTAACAATAAGAATGACTTTTCATTCTTTTCTGGAATGCACTCCATGCGATGAATTTTCCTCTTAGTACTGCTTTCATAGTGTCCCAGAGATTTTGATATGTTGTGTCATCATTTTCATTGACCTCTAAGAATTTTTTTATCTCCTTCCTGATGTTTTCTGTTATCCATGTTTAATTCAATAGCATATTATTTAGTCTCCAGGTGTTGGAGTAATTTCTCTGTTTTATTTTGTCATGGATTTCTATTCTTAGCCCATTATGATCTGATAGCACACAAGGCAGTAACTCTATCTTTTTGCATTTTCTAAGGGCTGATTTGTGACATAACATTTGGTCTATTTTCTAGAAGGTTCCATGTGCTGCTGAGAAGAAATTATATCCGCTCCTTGATGGGTGGAATATTCTATATATGTCTATTAAGTCTAGGTTATTGATTGTGTTATTGAGTTCTATGGTTTCTTTGTTCGATTTTTGTTTGGAAGATCTTTCTAGTGGTGATAGTGGTGTGTTAAAGTCACTCAGAATTATTGTGTTGTGGTCTATGTGATTCCTGAAATTGAGAAGGATTTGTTTGATGTACAGGGTTGCACCATTGTTTGGGGCATAAATATTTACTATCATTATGTCTTTCTGATTTATGGTTCCCTTAAGCAGTGTGAAATGTCCTTCTTAATCCCTTCTGAGTAACTTTGGCTTGAAGTTCATTTTATCTGATATAACAATGGAAACCCCCACCTTTTTACTGAGTTCATGTGCATGGTAGGTTTTTTCCCACCCTTTCAACTTTAGTCTGTGGATTTTTTTTTTCTATGAGATGAGTCTCTTGCAGGCAGCATATTGTTGAGTCTTTCTTTTTAATCCATTCTGCCAGTCTATGTCTTTTGATTGATGAGTGTAGTCCTTTAACGTTCAGGGTTATTATTGACATATGATTTGTATTCCCAGTCATTTGGTTTATTTTTGGTTTTTAAGTTGGCTTGGTTTCTTCTTTGAGTGGTTTTTCTCTAAGGTAGTTCCTCCCTTTGCTGACCTCCATATTTTTTTTTTCATTTCCTCCTCATGGAATATTTTGTTGAAAACACTCTGTAGTGCAGTCTTTCTATTTGTTCATTCTTTTAACTTTTGTTTACCATGGAAGGATTTTATTTCACCTTCAAATGTGAAGGTTAGTTTGGCTGGGTATAGGATTCTTGGTTGGCAACCATGTTCTTTCAGAGCTTGAAATAATTTTTCCAGGCCATTCTAACTTTTAGAGTCTTGGTTGAGAAGTCGGGTGGTATCCATATTGGTCTTCCCCTATATGTAATCTGATGCTTTCCTCTTGCGGCCTTCACAATCCTATCTTTACTTTGAATGTTAGACATCTTCATTATAATTTGCCTTGGTGTGGATCTGTTGTGATTTTGTACATTTGGTACTCTGTAAGCCTCTCATATTTGATTTTTCACTTCATTCTTGAAGTTTAGGAAATTTTCTGATATTATTTAATTGAATAGGTAGTTTGTTCCTTTGTTTTGTATCTCTGTGCATTTCTCTATCACAAAAATTCTTAAATTTGGTCTTTTCATGATGTCCCATAGTTGTTGGAGATTCTGTTAATGATTTATTACCATCTTCTCTTTTTGGGAAACTTTACTTTCAAGATTAAATATTTTGTCTTCATTGTCTGAGGTTCTATCTTCCAAATGGTCTAGTCTTTTGGTGTTGCTTTCTATTAAGTTTTTTATTTGGTTTATTTTTTTCTTCATTTAAAGGATTTCCATTTGTTTTTTGTTTTCTTTTTGAGAATCTCTATTTCTTTGTTGAAATGATCTTTTGCTTCCTGCACTTGCTCTTTCAACTTCTTGGTGTTATCATTCATTGCCTCCATTTGCTCTCTTATCTCATCCTTTGCTTCATGAATTGCCTTAACCATGTATAATCTGAAGTCCTTTTCTGACATTTCTTCTAACATACTATCATTGGATTCTATTAATATAGAATCTAGATTTGTTTGGATCATTATCTTCCCTTGTTTTTTCATGTTGTTTATGTATCTACCCCTCTAGCAGTGCAGATCTGGGCAATTTCCTCCTATAGGCTTATAGTGGTCCTGTAGGTTTCCAAAACCTTTTCTTTAAGGGGAGATCAATATTAACAGTGCCCAATTCAGACACTATGCAATCATAAACCAAATAGTCCCTATGAGGACAATAGCTAAATTGTCATAATAAACAGAATGAATTCAAATATTATCTTCAATAAAACAAACAGATTTGCAATAAGGTCTTCAGTTTCTAATGGAGGACAAAGAGGATGCAGAGGGATGTAGAATATGGTTGTTAATGGGATAAGAAAAGATTATACAGAATTTCTAGATAATAGAAAGTGTGAGAGTGTAATCAAAAGAAATTGGATGCTAGCATACAAAAAAGGGAGAAAGAGACTCTGAGGGAATAGGTACACAAAAGGAAAAGTATCGCGTCCCCTCTGGCCGCAGAGAGAGACACGACAAATGTCTGAAGCTTTGGAAGTTTATTGTGCACAGTCCCTCTCCTACACTTCTCTTACTCCTAGCTTCCGTGCACTCCCAGCTTCCCTTCTCCCAGCTTCTTCCAGCTTCCGCGCGCTCCCAGCTTCCAGCTCAGCTTCAGCCTCCGCCGCCGCCGCTTCTTCCGCTTCTCCCCTTCTTCCGCTTCTTCTCCCCCGCTCTCCCACCCACCAGGCTTATATACACTTCAACCAATCAGGGGAGAGTACACGAGGTAAACGCGGACAGCTGCAAGCATAGGATGGGTACACGCGGGGGGCATGCTCTAGTCACATCGTTAACTAGCCAATCATTGGAATTCGCTGGTTGTTTACTGTATAGCTGGCCGCTTTTGGCTCAGCGTCAGGTGCCATCTTGACCATGCCTAAGGCTGGGGGGGGTCCGCGAAACTCCACAGATCCTTTCTTTAATATTAAACTAAGGCTCGGGACCGTGTCTGTCTTAGGCTGAGTGGTCAGCATATGTCCTTACTCGTCATCAGAGCCTGCAGAGCATGCTGCAGCTCCTGTCTTAGGTTGGTACACAGCCACCTCCTTCATTACCCGTCCTTGACTACCGATCCAGCATCAAGAGCCATACTAATGGGGGGGCTGTCGGCCTTTAGGGCGGTCATGGCCTGATGAAAAATAATTTGATCTCTCTATTGGCTAGTTTGCAGATGCATGCCAAGACGAATGAAGAGAAGAAAGCCAAGGTAGAGGAGTACCACTATAGCTCCTAAGCTTGCCCACTGTTTGACAAATCTATAAACAGAAGAAGAACCTTATAGTCATATTAAATACAGAGACAATATACATCCCAATAGAGTTACAATATGGGTAACACAAAGCAGCTCTCAGGGAATAAACGCATCCCAGTCCCAAAAGTTCTTGCAAGGTATCCACTTGTTCTTATAGTGAGTCCACTTTCTGATAGAGTCTCTATGGTCTGCAAGGCTGCAGCTGCATTTTCGGCCAAATGATCGTTGTTGTGGTTGTGTCAATGCTGCTACTGCAAGGACTGTGGTGGCAATGATCACGGCTGTTGCAATGTCAAAGCTCTTCTGTTTCTTGATAATAGCGCTGGCAATTCTATATCTGCAACAGAAACTAGGACTGGTAGGAAGATAGAAATGTGCAAATTGCACGGGTGGCAAAAGAACCATTCCAGTATTGTGAGAGATAGCATACGGTTAGTGAACAGTTAAGAGGTGTTATTAGAAATGTTAGTTGGTAGAAACATAAAAAAGAGAAAATACACAAGCTGACGTGGGGGGAAAAGCAATATCACAGCTAGGGTCAGCAGAACGAGTTGCTCTACTCTGGGTCTGATTTGTAGCATGATTCCAATGGCAAAGTGCAGAAATTCCTCCTGTTAAGGCAAAGAAAGGCTAGAAATATCCTTGTCACCAAAAACACCACGACCTGAAAAATCATCAGTAGAATTGACAGGCTTGTAGAGAAATTGGTGAAAAACAAGAAAAGGAAGGATAAGAAATATGTTAGTCAGAAATGAAAAATATGGCCAGGCAAAACATAGCCATAGGTTCGGGTTTGCCTTTCCTTCTGAGTTTTTGTTATTGGAGGAAGGGCTCAGGTCGCATGCGAGGAGGAGCAGCATCACTTGCATGCTGTAAAACTTCTGATTAGCCTTCGGAATCCAGACCTGGCGTCGTTGATACCTGTGGGAAAATACAAACAGGACCCCGGACCAATGAAGGACTGTATCCGAGTCCTTTTCAACAACCGTCAGGATATCTGTCATTTTGCCCTACTTGAGGAGTAATGGGATTATAATGTCGATCAGCTGCAGAATGGAGATCCCTATCAGAGTTAAGAAATTTGAATGGAAAAAGAACTAATTAAGTTATCTTTAGGAGGGACTGTAGGAGGGCCTATTCCCCTTTTGTTTATTTAGACAATTTTTTACCCAAAGTAAGATGTGACTCTTTCACAATTGGCCCTTTTGCGGTCCCTGAGGATTATAGGGGATGCCAGTGATGATGGATGTTAAATGTTTGTAAAAACAACCAGAAGCTTTTGGAAGTATAAGCAGGACCATTATCTGTTTTAATAACTTTAGGTATGCCCCAGCCAGCAAATGCTTGTAGGCAGTGTTGAATGACATCTTTTACATTTTCTCCAGAATGAGCGGAAGCCATAATGACCCCTGAAGCAGTGTCTACTGACACATGTACATACTTAACAGTACCAAATTCAGAAATATGGGTTACATCCATCTGCCAAATATGGCCAGGCAGCAGTCCCCTGGGGTTAACTCCAAAGGATTGTACTGGGATTAAAGGAGCACAATGTTGACAATTTTTTACTATTTGTCGAGCCATACATTTAAATATAGGAAATTTTCTGCTCAAAGTAGTGGAATTTACATGAAATTTTTCATGAAAGAGTTTTGCTTGTTCCTCTATGGAAAAAACAAAAATTGATTTGGTGGCCATATCTACAAAGTCATTAGCATTGGCCAAAGGTCCTGGTAAATTAGAATGAGCTCTAATATGTCCTACATAGAA
>JAHUXG010003509.1:0-17513 GCA_020740815.1 Sciurus niger
TTTTTATTGGTGCTTTATAGATATACATAAAGGTAGAATACACTGTGGTGTATTTATACATGCACATAGTGTAATTTTCTTAAATTTACACTGCATTTCCTCCCCTTTCCTATCCCTCCTTCATCCCTCTCAGTCTCCCTTTTTCTTCTCCATTCATCTTCCCCATATCTTTAAAATATCTGATCCTTCACCTGTATACCTTCTTTTACTCTCGTTCTTTCTGTTCTAAAACCAGCTCTATTTAATTGACTCACCATTTTCAAACTCATAAATCTGCTTATAAAGTATAGGAAAATGTATTTTAAAGTATTGAACCCAATTTTAATATTTTTGCTTCTCAAAATATATTTAACTACAATCCTATAAAGCTTAACATGTTCAATTATTTTTATAACTATGTAAAAACTATTAAATCCTGGGATTCAATACAATCCTTCAAAATACAAGTACTTTCAACTACAACCATCAATATTTTCTAACCACAGATGTTTTCATCCACCCTCTGTAAAACCTAGCCTCATGATTGCAAAAACAAAAGTAGATTAAAGAAAAACAATAAATAATATGTGATTCGTGTAAACAGACTGTCTCATTTTTTGACGTTGTTTTGGATGTTGGCTTTTCTGTTTACCTTTAAAAAATTCTTTAGTGTCATTATCTTTGATGCACTAAACATACATGGTATTCTTTTGCATTTATTTTATTGCTTTGTTCCCCCTTTTCCTCTGAAAAATTACTAAGTCATTTAATTATGTATTGTAGATATTTACTGCCTTGGTCATCTGCATGACGATGCCTCTAACAAAATGGAGACAATCTCAAAACCCTTTGTTGAAAACAGATTGCTTGGATGTTATATATCCTAAAGGTACTCAAGATTGTTTTCATCAGGCAGGGAAATGACTGTTTTGAAGGAATAATTTTGTCGTATTCACAGATCCCTAGAAACGGGAGGCACATCACACTATGCAGGACTACCTGGAGATGCACCAGGGTTAGTTAGGAAGGAACAGGGAAAGGAATGTGCAGTGGAGCTTTTATTGTGGTTTCTGCAGGAAGGAATGGGTGAGGCCATGTAAGCAGATACAGGATTGGCTAGTTTGAATAATTTCAGGAAGCTATGAGGAATAAATGTCCCTAGTTGTCTGGTACCTGGACCTGGATTGTTTAGGGAAGGTGAATAGTGGCCTGGAATATAACAGCCTGATAATGGAGGGAGTTGAGTGTGGGCTCTGGATTGACGGGTTTGCAAATGAAAGCTGTGCTCTTAGGATAGGGTTTGCTATCTCTAGGAACTAGCTAACTCTGAGTGAGTCTTTCTCTCTTGGGTCAGCAAGGTTCCAAGTTACAAAATGTGAAAACATGAGAACCTAGAAAATACAACTCATTATTAATGCAGCTTTGGCGCCCATGGTGAGAGTAACACTGGCTTGCGAACTCCTCCAGGGAGAATTTGTCTTATCTGTCATGTCCATCCAGAGCATAGAATCTGGCCCTTGGGAAGTGATTATAAATATTTGGTATATTGTAGGTTGTAGACTTCACTACCGGTAAATTCTGCATAACTTTGAAGTTTATAAAAAAATATTTGGGAGGAAAACAAAAGCCCAAATTATAATGGTACCTTGTTTAATAATAACACCAATCTGTAGCATTTGTTTTGGTTTACCTCAGATTCACTAAGACCCTGCCTATGCTTCCAAATAATTGACAAGTATGAATTTCAAATGGTACATTGGATTCAGTGTCTGAGCTCTTTGATGAGCAATACCCCCCTCCCCTGCCCTGCTTACTTCCTAAATCTATGCACTTCTTTTTCCTAGCATCTGTGTTATCTGTTTGTGCTCACTACCATGGTGCTTAGGAGATCAAACACATCTGTCAGTCAGTCCGACAGCAACCATTTATTGAACACCCAGGAGGGTACATAACCCACAGAGTGAATCAGAGTGAATAACAAGAACCAAGCTAAATTACTATTGCCAAAATGAGTGGAAGCAACAGGCTCCTCTTTAAGGATGAGCAAATTCAAGTTGTTCTCATTTTTAAAAGATATTTTTGGAATAATGAATTCAGAAGATTTTGTCAAGTATTATTCCTTAACTTTTTGGAAATTAGATTGTCCTTAAAGGAAATCTGAGTGCATTCATTTTAGACTTTTTTCATATTACTTCATCAAGTTATGAATTTATAAAAGCTGTTTTACATTCTGTAAAACCTTTTCTTTTTGTAAAAAAAGAAAAAGCCTTTCTTTTTTAAAAAAGGAAATATATCAGTGGAAATTAATGTCAACAGTCAGACATCTCTTTAAACAGTGTATAATTATATCTTCTCTATGTCAGTCATGTGTTAAAGTTCAAACGACCCTCATCTTTTCCAGGAAGAGAACTAAAGTTTGACGTTTGTTTTGGGAGGGGTATGTTTTGGATTTGTTTTCTGGTTACAGTGTGTAAACTCAGCTAGCTGTCATAAAAGTATATATTAAAACTTTTAGTAGTTTATCAAGGCTTTGAATGCTGTTTGGCCTTCCAATATCTTGCTATCCTTTCCCTTTGTTTCTTCCAGCCCCAGTACACTAAGCACTTCATCATGATCTTCTTTGAACCCCGTATTAGGTTACATCTCCCTATTGTACTCTTTTTTTAAGTGGTATTCTGTATTTCATAAAACTCCATTGTTTCAACAAAATGTTTAATGACTGTCTTCCCTACTAGAATAGAAATGCAAAAAGTCATGACTGAAGTCTGGCTTTTTGAAGGAATATAGCCCCCTAGCTTAGCATAGTACCTTTGATTGCTCAGGAAATGTTCTGAAATAAATACATTAGTGATTGTTTTTGAATCTCTTCTAGGTATTTAGAGCATGCAGATTGTACCTGATGATCTGTGAGTTAAAGTTGAAAAAGGGAAAAATTTAAATGCTTATCCCTATTCCATAGTCCCCTTCAGTAAGGGGATATAAACTTAAAAGTAAAACAAATTGAATTCTCTCTCCCCACTCCCCTTACACTCTCTCTCTCTCTCTCTCTCTCTCTCTCTCTCTCTCTCTCTCTCTCTCTCTCTCTGTTTTGGAAGATGGAGAAGGAGGAGAAATAAGTAGAGAACACCCAAGATCCCTGTGACGTTGACACATGATTGACATAGAGAAGATATAATTATACACTGTTTTGGAGTAGCATCTAACCTAAATTCAGTAAGTTATACAAACAAATAAAAGGCCAATTTACTAATGGAAGAATGAAATAGAATATAAATCTGAAGTAAGAAAAGGTAATTATTTTATTTATGTTTTATTTGCTATTTACCTTGTGTCTATCTTGTATGCTATCTCCTGAAATATTAATCTGCTTTAGTTAACAAGGTTTATCATGTAATATCAAAATAATGACTTTGAGTGAAACTTTGGTGAAAAATGGTTTTATTTCTGGAATATTTCTTCTATCAGAAGCCTGATTGGTCATACTTATTTAATGGCAGTTGTTGACTTCAGGAATTGTCAAGGAGAATAGAGGAGATGAGGAAGAGGGAGAGTGTGCAAAAGAGGGAAGGAATTGACTCTGATTTCCTCAACCCCCTGGCAGGTATTCTCAGTACAGGCTGAACTGAAGATGCAGTCCTAGCCAGTTGTCTAGAGATGTACACTGCATTTCAGCCTGCCCTTGCTTAATCATTATGAGTCAACTATTTGTACTGCCCAAACTCAATACTTGGACTCAGAGTGTATCTATGTGGTGCTGAACAACTCTGAGACAAAGAGAAAAATCCATTTCATCACAACAATCTCTTTTCCTGTTTCAGTGATTCCTCAATGTTTCTGAAGAACCAGGTGAACCAAAGTAAAGTTAGATGGTTATTAAAAATGTGGACTTTGAACCTTGATACAAACCTCATAAATTAGAATCACTAGGCATGTAGTCTAGGAATATACATTTTATTAATCTCTCCAGGCAATACTGATAATCAATAGAGCTAAGAACTCTAGTCAACATAATACTAAATAAGCAATACAATTGATTTCTAATGATTTTTGCATCATTTATTGTTTCAAGTCATGTATTAAAAGTCAGAAACCCATTTCTAGAACTTTAAGAATGAAGAGATTTACATTTTTAAATGCAATGTAGTGAAATGGAAAAAGAATAGGATCTGGTTTTAAAAGACCTGGGCACAAAATGGGTCTTTGCTTTGTTACTAACAATGACTTTTGACCACAATAGGCTGCTTATGGAACTAATGATATTTCTACTTTTAACCAACAAAATGGTGATTTTATAAGGTTTTTCCTAATGGTTTAACTCTCTGAGCACTGTTTCCAGCATTTTTTTCTTTTAATTTGTTCTTTTTTAGATATAAATGACAGTAGAGTGTATTTTGACATATTAATAAAAACATGGAATATCTCTTATTCTAATTAAGATCCCAGTCCTGTGGTTGTACATAATGTGGAGATTCACTGTGGTGTATTCATATATGAACATAGGCAAGTTATAAGGGAGGAGAATGGGATTAGGAAAGACAGTAGAATGTCTCCAGCATTTTATGTGGGATTATAACTCTACTTGTAGGGTTAAATGAGCTTTTATAAATGATGCACTCTAAAGCTATAGTGAGCTGTTCTTTCATCTCCCTTGGAGACCACGTGATTAATAAATGCTGGTCCTTATGTTTGAGCATTGTATGCCATTGAAGTGTGGTCTCCAATAATTTTCATTGTATATACTCATAAAATCTGCTTCACACTTTGGACACTGAATGATGACTACAAAAAACAAAAACAAAAACAAAAATTTTTATCACATGAGAGTTTTCCAAGGGACTCATCAAAATCTATGGCTTCCTGTATCCTAGAACAACTTCTTAGAGTTGTTGTCTTTTCATACATCTTCAAGCCATTCTTTCAGTCCCTGCTCCTTGCATTTTATTGACTCAGCAGGCCCATAGCAGCTGTTTTATTATGTTGTTCTCCCTCATTGTCTGCTGCATCCTGGAAAGGAGTATTTAATTTCAGGAAGACTTCTCCAATATCCACATGCTGGCCACACTCCAGGAAATCAAGATGGAGATTCCAACCAGCTACTTAAACTAAAAGGGGCTTCATTGCCATAAGTTATGAAATTACTGCCAATACTCATTGAGCAATCATCGATATGAAAGTGGTGTTGTTTAAGAGAAGTAGAGGAGGTTGTGATCTTCAAAAATGTGAAGACTAATTTGGTTGAGTAAAGGTTGGCAGATAATTTATCAATACATTGAAAACCTTAATGAATGACTCAAATGGGATGATTTTTGAGAACTGTGACCAGGAGTTAGTGAGTTAGGGTCACTAACATCAGTTCAGCAAGAACAAGGGGAAGTATTTATCGACTGAACTTTCATTTCCTGGATGATTTTATTTGACTCGTAATGTAAAACATCTAATAATGTCTTTCATAGGTTCTTATGAAAAAGTTGGGAAATAAGTGTTTGTGACTGAGCAATGAGGGAGAATTATTGCCTCATGAAGACCACATGCAGTTTTACTCAGAGAGATGCTAAGTGATCTCTGCACAGTGATGTGCAGGAGCTGTGTTAGCTTTTGAGTGCTTATTGTGCACATCTCTTCCCAATGCCTTATTCAGTGATATCACATTGGTAACTTGGAAGTGGTCATGGTGGGATTACTCACATCTAGAAAATTAGCCGATATTACAAAGTTGAGCTTTATTTTCCTCTTGAGACTCAACTCTTAAATATTTACTAGCAGATTCTTTTTTAAATTTTTTATTTGTTCTTTTTAGGTATACATGACAGTAGAGTGTATTTTGACATATGATACATACATGGAGTATAACTTATTCTAATTAGGATCCATTCTTGAGGTTGTACATGATATGGAGTTTCACTGGTTGTGTATTCATAAATGAACATAGGAAAGTTATGTCTGATTCATTCTACTGTCTTCCCTATTCCTACTCCTCTCCCTTCCCTTTATTCCCCTTTTTTTAATCCACTGAACTACTACTCTCCCCCACCCCATTATTGTGAGTTAGCATCCACATATCAGAGAGAACATTCAACCTTTGGTTTTTTGGAGACTGGCTTACTTCACTTAGCATGATAGTCTCTAGATCATTTATCAGCAAAAGTCATAAAGTCATTATTTTTATGAATGTGTAATATTCCATGGTGTATATATACCACGTTTTCTTTATCCATTCATCAGTTGAAGGGCACCTAGGTTGGTTCCATAGCTTAGCTATCGTGAATTGAGCTGCTATAAACCTTGATGTGACTGCATCACTATAGTATGCTGATTTTGTCTTGAATTTACGCCTGTTCTCTGTTTTGAATTTAGTCATTCAAAAAATAAATACTATATTAGTATGCCAGAGTATGGGAAATATGGAGAGAAAATGATGTCACATGTGCTATGCTGAGATGGTTTCTAGTCTGGTATGAGAAAAGGTATGTAGATCACAAAGTCCTATGTATTATATGTACTCCCTATGTTTTTTTTTTTTGCTCTCATCTTTTCCCAGTTACTATATTCATGTGTTATGAGCCACATGGGGCATTTTACTATTCCTTAAACATCCTAGGCTTATGCCTGCCTCCAGCTTTTGCACCTGCTATTGTCTCTGCCAGGAATGTTCTTCCTCCTGATCTTTGCATACCTGGCTCTGTCTCAATTCAAATATCACTTCTTCAGAAGAACCTTCCCTGACTAACTCCAATCTAAACTAACCAACTCACTTTGCCCTTCAATTACTCTTTTATCACAAAAACCCATTTTTTTAAAAAAAATAATTTTAGACTAGTTTTAAATATAGAATATAGACAGAGTTCCTATATACTCCACATCACTCCCACTATTATTGACATCTTGCACTATTATGATCATGTCTCACAACAGAAAAACTGAGATTACCTTACTCTGAACCGAACTCCACACTGTATTTGGATTTCACTGGTTTTTACCTAATGTTCTTTTCTGTTCCAGGGTTACAATCAGTATATATTATGTTTAGTCATCATGTTTCTTTATCATCCTCTGGTCTATGATATTTTCTCAGATTTTCATTATTTTTGTTGACATTATAAGTTTTAAATATTACTGGTAAAATATTTTGTAGAATATTCCTCAATTTAGGTTTGTCCAAAATTTCTCTTATGCTTAGATTGGGGTTATGGGTTTTCAGAAAAGGAGGAAGACATCAGAAGTGAGGTGCTGTTCTTATCACATCATATCCAAGGTATATGATATCAACATGATAACATCATCGATGATTTAACCTTGGTAGAGTTTATCAGAATTTTCCACTGTAAAATTACTCCACTATCCCTTCTCCCATCATTATTCTCTTTGGAAGAAAACTGTTAAGTACAGTCCACATTCAAGGGGTGGGGTGTTAGGTCCAATTTCATGAGGACTAAGGATCTACCTAAAATGTACTTTTATATCAGGGATTTACTTATTTACTTATTTATTGCGTAGACACATGGATGTCTATATACTGTTTTGGATTATAATCCATTACTATATTATTTTTTGATGTTCAATTTATTCTGGCTACTGGGAACTATTTCAGATTGAGTCTTGTGTACCATTGATGCACCTTTAACCTTTTGTTTTTTGAACACTGAATTATATCTCTAGTACTATAAGATGCTTCAGGCTCATTTTCTGTAGTCTCTACCCAAGCTTTTTCTCCAGGAAGCACTGGTTACTTTAATTGGAAAATGGTATTAAAAATTAAGAGCTGATCACAGAATGTACTTGTTGCTACAGAGACGTACTTCCTTATAAGCCCTCTGCATGGGCAAAGGTAAGGAAAATAAACATGTGTTCTGAACCGTGTATATACAGCTATCTAAAATTACTTATGTACTTTTTCATCTGCATTAAATTAAACTAAAAGAATTTATACTGATGTCCCCAATTACAATCCAGAATCAATGTTTTTTTTCTACCTACCTTGCTTGTCTGAACCTCTACTCCATCAATGAGAAACCTGATTCCCACCATCTACCCACTTTTCTGTTCAATCCCAGTATACCAGTATATCAACTTTGGAATAGTTACTCTGTATTCCATGAGAAATGACTTTACCCAAACTAGAGTATAGTGTTTATATTGTGTTCCTATTTGTCTTTAAAGTTTTTAATTAAAACTTTATTTGTTCTTTCTAGATACATGATAGTAGAGTATACTTTGACATATTATACATACATAGAATAAGTATAACTTGTTCCAATTAGGATCAGATTATTGTGGTTGTACATGATGTGGAGTTACACTGGTTGTGTATTCATATATAAGGATAGGAAAGATAAGTCTGATTCATTCCACTATGTTTCCTATTCCCATCCCCCACCCCTTCCCATCATTCCCCTTTTTCTAGTCCAATGAACTTCTCATTTTCTCCTCCCTTGTTGTGGAACATTCTGCCTTAGGTTTTGGGGGACTGGCTAATTTCATTTAGCATGATATTCTCCAGTTCTATCTATTTACCTGCAAATGCTATAATTTCATTCTTCTTTATTGCTGAGAAATATGTATATATGCCACCTTTTCTTTATGCATTCATCTGTTGTGTGGTACCTAGGTTGGTTCCATAGCTTGACTTTTGTGAATTAAAGTGGCTGCATCACTGTAGTGTGCTGATTTTAAGTTCTTTGGGTATAAACCTAGGAGTAGGATGACTGGGTTAAATGGTGGGTCCATTCCAAGCTTTCTGAGGAATCTCCATACTGCTTTCCATAGTGGTTGCACCAATTTGCATTCCCTTCAGCAATGTATGAGTGAACCTTTCTCCCCAAGTCCTCAACATTTGTTATTGCTTGTATTCTTGATAATTGCCATTCTGACTAGAGTGAGATAGAATCTCAGTGTACTTTTGATTTGCATTTCTCTAATTGCTGCTAGAGATGCTGAACCTTTTTTCGTATATTTTTTGAGTATTCCTATTTCTTTTGTGAAGTGTCTGTTCAGTTCCTTAGCCCATTTATTGATTGGGTTATTTGTGGGGTTTTTTGTTTGTTTGTTTGTTTATTTGTTTTTAAATATTTTGAGTTCTTTGTATATCCTGGAGATTAATGTTCTATCTGAGGTGCTGGTATTAAAGATCTCCCATTCTATAGTCTGTCTCTTCACATGTCTTGATTGTTTCCTTTGCTGTGAAGATGATTTTTAGTTTCATACCATCCCATTTATTGATTTTTTTATTTTCCTTGCACTTTAGGGGCCCAATTGAGGAAGTCATTTTCTAAACTGACATGGTGGAGAGTTGGGCTTACATTTTTCTCTAGTAGTCGCAGGGTTTCTGGTCTAATGCCTAGGTCCTTGATCCACTTTGAGTTGAGTTTTGTGCAGAGTGAAGCACAGAGGTTCAATTTTATTTTACTACATATGGATTTCCAGTTTTCCAAAGACCATTTTTTGAAGAGGTTATCTTTTCTCCAATGTATGTTTATGGTACCTTTGTCTAGTATGAGATAACTGTATTTATATGGGTATATCTCTGTGTCTTCTATTCTGTTTCATTGGTCCTTGTGTCTCTTTTTGTCCCAATACCATGCTGTTTTTGTTACTATAGGTCTTCTAAATGGAGAAAGCTTGAAATCATTCTCTCTAAAAACTGGAAAAAGACAGGGATACCCTCTTTCACTACTTCTATTCAACATAGACCTTAAAACCCTACCCAAAGCAATTAGACAAATGAAAGAAATTAAAGGGATACAAATAGGACAAAAAGAGCCCAAACTATCCCTATTTGCCAATGACATGATTCTATATTTAGAAGACCCAAAAAAACTCCACCAGAAAACTTCTAGAATTCACTAATGAATTCTGCAAAATTGCAGGATATAAAATTATCACCCATAAATCAATTGTGTTCCATATACCAGTGATAAATTGGATGAAACAGAAGTCAGGAAAACTATCCCATTTACAATAGCCTCAAAAAAATAAAATATGCAGGATCAATCTAACAAAAGAGATGAAAGCCCTCTACAATGAAAACTACAGAACACTAAAGAAAGAAGCTGAAAATGACCTTAAAAGATGGAAAGAGCCCCCATGTTCTTAGATAGGCAGAATTAATATTGTCAAAGTGGTCATATTACCAAAAGTGCTAAACAGATTTAATGCAATTCCTATTAAAATTCCAATTACATTCTTCATAGAAATGGAAAAACCACCCATGAAATTCGTCTGGGAAAATAAGAGACCCAGAATAGCCAAAGCAATTCTTAGTGAGAAAAGTGACGCAGGAGGCATCACAATACCAGACCTTAAATTATACTACAAAACTTTTTTTTCCTCAGATACAAAACTCAGTTTTAAAGCATTATAATGCTTATTGGCACCCAGGATTATTATAACTTTTTAATATGTTGTTTGTGTTTCCAAATATAATATGAACTCTAGAAAAACATAAGATCTTTGTGTGTCATCTTGCTGACCATCTAACTCAAGCATCAAAGGCAATGCCCAGCACATCAAGAACACCAACAACATAGATAATATTCATCGTATGCAAAGATGAAATCACTCACAATACAACATATTTTTATCATTTGATTCTATTCACTTGACCAAGTGTAATTAGATACTAGATGATCAATGCATTCCTCCAAAGCATGTGAGAAATTTTTTAATAAAATGCCATAGAAATATTTTGTACTGCAAATAAGACTGACAATAGGCTTGTATATTCTTACCTAAGTGTCTGTTTCTTCTTTCTCTCTAGGAAAGTAATAGCTGAGCCTACTTACTGAGCAAAATCAAATGAAGATAATGCTAATTACCAACTGACTACAGCCTTGAAGCTGAACCTTAAAGCACTGGTTACCTGATCCACTATGATTTGCAGTCCATTCAAATAGGTTATTGAAGAGAGGCAGAAACTTCAAGTGGGTATTTCCTAACCCCTATCAACTCTCCTAAGAGGGTATCCTTATCCTTCTATTACAGATGGATCTATATTACAGTTTCACATAAAGATGCTAAACTCATACCCTTAAATTGCTACGGAAAACCTATTATCCTGAACTAATGTCAACACTTAATACCTACATTCTAGACAATTATCAGATGAAATAATCTTATATTTTCAAGGACTTAGTAATTTTTACCAGTGTAACTGATAAAAAGTAATATATCAGGAGTGTTGTTTGAATGAAATGTACTGTATATTTGTTATGATTTAAATATGAAATGTCTCCTAAAAGCTCCTGTGTGAACAATGCAAGAATGTTCAGAGGTGAAATGCTTAAAATTATGAGACCTGTAACCTTATCAGTGGACTAGTCCACTGATTTGAATTAATTAGATAATTAGATGGTAACTGTAAGCAAGTAGGGTGCGACTGAAGGAAGTAGGTCACTGGGGTTTATATTTCGTCCCTGTTGAGTGGATCTCTCTGCTTTCTGGCTGTCATGAGGTGAGCAGCTTTCCTCTGCCATTCCCTTCCACAGTGATGTTCTACCTCATCTTGATCCCAGAGGAATGGAGTCTGTCAACCATGGACTGAATCTCTGAAATATTGAGCCAAAATAAACTTTTCTCCTCTAAGTTGTTTTCATCAGGTCTTTTGATCATGGCAACAAAAAGCTGACAAAAGCAATGTATTTTTCTAGATATTTTAAAATGACTTTTAAGTTGTCACAACAGTGTGTAAATCACATATTGACTCCATTCCTGATTATCCCTATATGCAGAAATGCTTTTACCACCAGCCATATTGAAGTAAAATTTAATATCTTCTTAACTTTTGGGTGCTGTTGCAGGAAAAAACAAATCTATGAAATTAAATAAAGTCCAAATTTCTCATTTGATGAAAGTAACATTTCAAATTGGGTGGTGGGGTTAGGGCAAAAATAAGGAATATTTTCTCATTTTTTAGTTTACATGCTTTCCTTCTATTTTTTTTTAAGAAAAATAGATTAGATTTTAAAATTAAAATGACTGATAAGAAAAAATGTTGCTCCCTGTCGGGCAACAAGGTCCGATGTACCTCCTCAGGGCCCGCCTGAGGAGAATACAGGCGAGCAGGATGATGAGTGTCGGCGGCAAAGGAAACACACCAGACCCGGCAGGTCTGTCAGTGCATGAGGCACAGCAGGAATCTCATTTATTGAGGAAATCACACAGCTTTTATGTAGGGTGGAGGCTAGGCGGGAACCAATCAGCTTAAAGGTCAGCAAGGCAGGGGGTTCATGCAGTTGAGAGTCCCATAGGACTATATGGCAAGCACGAGCTGATCACGTTCACCGAATTGTTGTTAACCAATCCCTGACGGTGGTTCGATTTATCGTCATTAACTATTGAAACCGCCTTTGAGGCCTTGATCTTGCTCACTCGCCAGGGAGTAAGGAGTCAGCCTGAGTTAGTTAACGTGTCATTAGTCCCAACAAAAAAGTATTTAAGAATATACCTATGTAGTAATCGAAAAGATGATGCTTATGTATAACATATAATTACATTTTCCTTATGACACTGTCCATAAAAATGAATAATTTCATTTCAGTTTTTATTCTAGGAATAAGCATACTCCTGTGCAATTGTTTTAATTTTTAACCCTGAAAATAATGTAATTGTCTATATTTCATATTTTAAGTGTTATAATTAGAGTCATATTTATATTTATGCTATTTTTTCCAAATGGATATATCCTTTTAAACTTCTTCATATCTTTTCTGAAACAATATAAGTATATAATTAAATAGGCATAAATCATTAAATGATTGGTTCTAGCAGACTATTGTACATGGATATCCCCTATCTCTAGTATAAGACTATTCCTGTCAAAGTATCTAGAATATTCATGGCAGATGATCAAGTCAGTTTCTCTTGGACACTGTTGGACTTGAGTAGAATTCTCACTCTTTAGCTTCACTTTTCTTAGACTATATAACAATCACTTCACTTCATAGTTAAGAGACATTGCACAAAGCATATCGTAATTATTTGAAATCATATGTTGTCTTATATGAATTGCATTTCAGTGCCTCTAATGGAGATTTGAAAACTGCTTTAAACCCTGGAAAATATAAAGGTAGCATGATAACCTCAGCAGGAATGTCCTCACAAATGCTGCTTTGGACCACTCCCCTTACAAATGTCACATTGTTTCAGTTGTCTGCTACTGCATAAAAACTCTTCCAAGGACTGGGGCTGAGCTCAGTGGCAGAGCGTTTTCCTAGCACATGTGAGGCACTGGGTTCGATCCCTAGCACCACATAAAAATAAACAAATAAAATAAAGGCATACTGTCCATCTACAACTATAAAAATTTTTTTAAAAAACTCTCCCAATAAAGAAGTAAAACAACACCAGTCATTTTCTCTTTAAGGTTTGAAGTGTTGACTACTCAGCTAGGAAGCTCTTGCTTCTAGTCTTTCATGCAGTTTGACAGTGAAAGGAACTGAAGTCATCTGTGAGAATTCAGTTCATATATGGCTGTCAGGTAATCCTCACTGAGTGCTGGGATTTTGGCAAAGGCTGTCACTGAAACACCTACACAGTGCCTTGTTATGTGGAATGGGTTTCTAGAGTGAACATCCTGACAGAGAACACCAAGGGGAAACTACTGTCTTTTTAAACCTAACCTCAGAAACATCAATGTAGCTACATTTTATTAGTTAGAAGCTTGTAACTAAGACCTGTCTACATTCAGGAAGAGGAGAATTAAACATCACCTTTTATCAGTAAAATTGTCTAAGAATCTGTGCTCAGGCTTTGAAGAATCAACATCTTCAGTGTTGATTCTTATTTGTTTTAGGTGACTACCCTTCCTATGTAGTTACCATTTTCTAGTTGGGTTCCCTCCACTGAGTCTATGTCTTCCTACACATTAACATCACCACAAAACCTTCAACATGATGGCCTAGAACTTGATGTCTTCCTGTCACTGTTTTCTGTCCCCAAATTTATGCAACATTGCTGAATTCTGTTGTTTTCTTTATGCGTAAGGGAACAATATGCTGTGCTCAGATTAATTAATGAAAGTTTTCACTCTTTATTGCTAATGAGCCTAAAATTTTAAGGCTTCTCTGGATTTAACAGCTATATCGATTAGAGCTTCTGGACATTAGCCATCATCCTAGTACCCTTAGTTAACTTAGCAAAGTAGAACGGAATCTCTCCATTTATCTTTTTACATTTATGCACTAGTCAACACTAGCACCTCATAGACTGTTTTACATTCTATTCAGTTGGTGATCTATCTGGTTGAGCAGGGTTAGATCCAAAGATCAGGACATGGTTCTAAATATTGAAAGATTTGTTTTTACTGTAGGCACATGAGATCACTGGAGAGAATCAAAGGATTGATTTTATGACTCCTGCCCTATTTATAGGGACTTACCAGAAACTTCTGACTGGAATAACACCCCTTTCCCTTTGAAATAAAAAAGCTGGAGAGAGGAGAGGAGAGAAAAGCAAATTATGTTATATGTATTTATGAATATGTCAAAGTGAACCCCACTATTATGTATAACTATAATGCACTAATAAAATAATTTTAAAAATCCATGAAAACATTCCATAGTGCAATCTTACCATTAGTCAAGACATAATATTTCTGTAATTAGAAAATTAATGATAATTATGGAAATCATATCACAGTATTTTATTAAGTGGATATTGATGATAGAATATAGTGAAGATTATGCAGGGCTGTTCATGTACATGTGTATATAACTATGTTTAATGGAAAAAAACAGATTTTGTTAAATTGGCACTACACTATGCCATATATATAAATCAGTCATTTTTCTAAATGTATGCAACTTGATATCTTAACTGATATTAGATAATTATCCTATTTTTTAACCTACAATTTAATATTTTATGAAATGAGTGATTTTTAACCTTTGAGCTACAAATTATAAAATCAGATTGACATCCTACAGTATGGAATTTAATTTACTTTAGTTAAATTAATGTCCAATTTGAAAGACAACTCAACTTCTTTTGCTCAGCACAGCTGTATAAAATTTCCAACAGAGGAGAAACTTCCCACGGTTTAAACTTTGAATGTATTTACAGAGGATTAAAAATACCAGCACTTTACAGTCACATGCTGATAAAAATTGCTTTTGAAATAATTCATTAAGTAGGAAAAATAAATTTTAGTAATGGAACATAAACCAGTTTTGGTTAAGATTTAGTATTTGTATAATATTAGGGGGTATTTGGTGTATGAGTATGTTTAATAGTATACTTTTTGTTATGTTAGCATTTTCATTATAGACTCTAGAACATTTGAAACAGACTTGTTTAAATTCTCACTTCTCTGCTCTGATAGGAAAATACCCACATCTTATGCCTGGCACTTCCCTTGTAGTTCTAGTAGAGTTACAACAGGGAATTATAGATCAAGTGAATCAGAATGTAGACTGGAAAAATAGAATCATTCATTGAGATGACTATAGACTATAGATTTTTAATGACTCTCATATATACATATATATATGCATATAATCACCATCTCATATGCTCTTTGATCTTAAAAGGGAAAGTAAATTGCCTAAAATATAAAATCATAAAGGTATGCTCTCTCTCAGAGTTATCAATCAAATATTCCTCCAGGAACAGAAGAAATTAGAGAACTTCGACTCCACCTGAAACACTCAGACCCATATAACATGTCAAGATATAGAATGTCAGAAACCCTAGTGCTCTTGTTGGTTGTTGTTATGGTATCATGAATTGATACCATTATTACAATTTTACTTTCATTATCAATCAGGTGTCCATGAACCAACAATTTTTTACTTTCTCTTTAAACTACAATTGAGTGAAGAAAGTTTTCTCTAGGTACCATTTGTCTGTGGAGTAATTGTAATTGTTACAGAAGGCCTAGTTAATAATTAATCATATTCCAAATTGGATTATGCCACAAGGTGGCAGCCTTGCAAATCAAGTATTGTTTTTTAGCAAATAGTTTGCAAATAAACTTTGAAGTGCCAACTTTTTTTTTTTTTATTGTGAACAAATGGGATACATGTTCTTTCTCTGTTTGTACATAGAGTAAAGGCATACCATTTGTGTAATCATACGTTTACATAGGGTGATGTTGGTTGATTCATTCTGTTATTTTTTCCCCTTCCCCCCACCCCTCCCATCCCTCTTTTCCCTCTATACAGTCTGAAGTGCCAACTTAATAAAGACAATTTATAGTTATTCCTTACCTAACCCATGTACGACTTTAGACTCAGCTTACCAGTGATACAAAGAAGATAGGAATGTGTATAGAAATACTTCCTGTTTTTGTGTAGGAAATAATGTGACTTGGAAGAAGAAAAGGAGGGACAGAGGAATATTAGTAGACACTTACATTCCCCACTGAGGGCTATATGGGAATAACTTTAAAGGCTGAGAAGGAGGTTCTTAAGAGAGTTAGAAAAGGTTCACTTCTTGGGCTGTTCCTCTTCCATAAACCTTGAACAAGACTCTAAGGAACTTGAAACTACAATGAGATGTGACAGAAGGGAGCCCTGAGATTTTCCTTCCTTGGAGAAACCTCAATTCCCATATGGCACAGGCATTGGGTTGGGATCTGGCTGGCCTGCTAAGGGTCTTACTGTAGCTGTCTAGTCAGCAAATATGATGGGAGATCAATTGTAATCAGTAGCCAATGGAGACCTACTTGAAGTCCAGTCATATTGAGCAAGTTAAAAGAGAACGAGATAACCAAGTGAACTAATCATGACTGTCAGCAAGATTAACTGCATCCATTTTTGAAGGAACATTGTGATATAGACAAGAGGAATGAAGGGTGTCATATCTAAGAACTTGGTTCTTTTCCATGTCACAGAAATCCTCAAAGCCCCTCTCTCCATCATTTACCATGACACCAGGTTAGGGAGAGTAGAGGGGATGGGGTGGGGGGTTATGTATATTTACAGATTTATTCCAAATATGATCATCTGTATTTTTGAAAGATGTCCTTCATTATTGGACTAACTTTAAACCAGAATGAATATTTAGTGATAATTTTTTCTCCATTTGGCAAGTTGGTGGTTGATGGCAATCTTTGCATGACAACAGAAATTACTTTCATTTAATTTAAGTTACTTTACCCTGCAAGAGAGGAAAAAAAGCACACTCACCTCTTTGACCAGGGATGCCTATCCTTTTTCTTTCATATCATGTTACTGGAGAAAGGGAACATGAGCGCATCATTGTGTTTTTAACAAAGTGTGCAAATTTGAATTGATGTGCAAATGTCTATTCATCTGAAGGGGAGAAATCTTGCCCTAAATTCCACTTTTGAAGTAAAATCAAAGAGAGTAGTAGAGTATACCAAATTCAAGATCCTCTTCTTTGAACATTAAATACTAAGTGCTCAGGACAATTTGTCACTATCATTTTGAAGTCTGTCCTCTCCTATTTCCTGCCCACAGTCCCTCATACACCAAACCAGTTTTCTGCCATTGTTGTGGGCGCTCTCTCTGGCCCTCCATCTCTCAATCCATCATCTCCTTTCTGGTTTTGCTTGTGTTTTCCTATCTTGTACCCATGAG
>JAHUXG010003510.1:0-19689 GCA_020740815.1 Sciurus niger
TTCAAAACACAAGCAAGAGGTGGAAGAAAGGAGAAACAAGGTCATGAGGGGTGAGAGAGAATTACAACCCTGTACTAACTCATCTCCATGAGCAAGGAAGAAAAAAAATGGAAAACAGGAAGGGAGGAAGTGAGGGAGGAAGGAAGAAGGAAAGGAGAGAAGGAAGGAGAAGAGTAATGAAGAACAGACAGAACAAAAACCATGTTTTAGGGCTGTTTCCTGTTACTGCCTTTACAAATAATGTTAAAGCAAAATGTAAAGAGGACCTAGTAGTAGGACTTATGTCAGAGAAGGTCTGTTGCTGTAACAAATGCCCCCAAGCTCTCAGTAGCTCCATGCAGTCAGGATTAATCACTCATTCATGCTACAGTCCGCCTGGACTGAGAAGATCTCTTGCAAGCAGGAGACTCAGCGAGCACAGTGAGGACTGGCTCTTGCAAGGGCCATCTGGGAGTGGTCAAAACTCAACTCTGCCCATTTTCCTTTGCCTGGAACAGTTGTGTGACCCTTCCCAAATGACCAATAGGCTGGGAAGGTGAGTTTAATCCTATGTTTTGGGAAATGTGAACAAATTTGATGACCATCAGTCAATCTCTGCCCCAGTGTGATCACCCGCATTTACAGACAGAGAAAGAGGAACTTTACTTTCTGTACAAGCTTTTTAGTTTTCTGTCACCCCCCAGGATGACCCTTACACCATTTGATCCTCATTTTGCTCTTCCTTTCTGCAGTGAGTAATGATGAGGAAAACTTCTCGACCTGTTTGGACTGTAGTGAGAGAGAATAATTAGTCCTGACAGCATCAAGTCACAAAAAATTTACTTTTATTTAATTCTTTAGACCTAAATTCTCATTAAAAAAATTGGTACTTCATGAGTTAAGGTTAGCCATGGTCAGGACATTGTTTTGATTTCTTTTTAGCATCATTGATGTACAACCCTGTATTACATCCCCCAATTCCTGTTGATGAGCCCCTTTATGTCATTGTTCCCTTGACATTCCTGGTGAGTCCTCACCCTTTTTTG
This sequence comes from Sciurus niger, assembly GCA_020740815.1. Lineage (NCBI taxonomy): Eukaryota > Metazoa > Chordata > Mammalia > Rodentia > Sciuridae > Sciurus > Sciurus niger. The sequence goes on from JAHUXG010003510.1 coordinate 1,026, forward strand.
AGGGCTGGAGTAGCAGGCAGAAGAGTCCAGGTACATTGGTCTATGTCATCTCTCGTGAAAAAGCTGACAGTATCCAACAGAGATGACCTAAGTTAAAGTAAAGGACATTTTTTTTCCTTTTAAGTTCAGTTATTCTAGGATTTTCTGTGTGTTAAACAAATTGATTTTTTATTATGCTTAAATTTTGTCATTAACTTGCCTTTTGATTTTGACATCTAACAATGATTTCATGTTCTCACACAGGTAGATATATATTTGTTCTTGAACAAATTTTGTTTTTCTTCTTTAAATAATCTTCCTTAATTCTAAATCATTTAATAATGATAAAAAAATTTGAAGCTTTTATACTTCACATCAAAAGTTACACTTTTATATTCTTATAATTATGCAGAAAAGAAAAGAGAATGCAATTACTAGAGTAAATTTAGCTTTTGTATAAAAGAAATCTATGGTAGAACTATAATTATTATAATAGTGTAGTAAATATATGGAATGTAACATGCAGCTATTTTTCAGTATGATTATTATAGTGTTGCTATTACTAGAACCAATTTACTATAGTTTTACTAGGCAAAATATTAGTTACTCTATTTTTCATGTAATAACTATGGTTTGTTATGGTTTTATGACAAAACGAGAATGCTGTTATAATGGATTTTGTGGTATACTTATAAGTGGTAGAGAGGGACTTTGAGCTTGTTTCCTAGCTTGGCTTTACACTTATAAAATGTCCTACCTCATGTCGTTTGAACTTTCTACATCCTTGATTTCCACTGTGCAAAAAGAAATATTATTAAAATAGCAATTCCATTAAAAACACAAAGTGGAATCGTAATTAATTGCACTTAGATTCATTTCCTGGATTAACCAAAGTGAGATATTAACACTATGCTAGTAAGTGTGTGTGTGAGTGTGTGTGTGTGTGTGTGTGTGTGTGTGTGTGTGCATGCCTATGCTCTCCTTCACTGCAAGTGAAGTAAGTACTCATAACAAAGATTGCATTTGATCTCAAAAGTTATCTACATTTTGCACAACCATAGAAATGAAGAGTTGTACCCTATTTGTGTACAATGAATCAAAATGCAGTATGTAAAAATAAAAAAATAATAAAAAATAAAGTAAATAACAAAAGATCAGTAGAGTAGAGGGAGGAGATCGGGGGAGGGAGAGCAGAGGGACAGGGACTGAATTAGAGCAAATTATATTCCATGCTTTTCAACTATGTCAAAATGAATCCAAATGTTATGTGTAACTAAAAAGCATCAATAGAAATCTAAAAATGGTAAAAAAAAAAGTTATATAAGAAAACTGGACCATGTACAAGGAAACTTTGACCTCATTCTTTTGCTACAAACTTTTTGCTTAATCTGGTCTCTCCACATTCACAGTTTTTTTCCCTTCTCATGTCAGAGGTTTTATTAATTACATGGTCATCCAAACAGTCATATGTTCATGCACTCCAGTGTATGGCAAAGTTATTCTTGGGATTATTTAGGTAACCTACCACTCATTTGCAAGGTACTGGCATAGTCCTGATTATAATCAAAGTCAAACAACACAATTAGAATAATATTATCAAATGCTGTACAATATATAAAATATGCTATTGTTTTAGTTTCTTGAACTGACTGATGATTATATTCCCTTTTGCAAGGGAGTGACGTAGGTGCACATTGAATTATTTTACATATTAATACATTACTACTCTAGAAAAATAAATTCAATAGTAGATTGCTGTAAGGTAATATTCCATTCTTTTCCCCCTGAAATTTGGAACCATGTTGGAGAGAGGATTGAGAAAGAGAGAAATAAAGATAGAAGCTGCACAAAGGAAAATTTTAATTGGGAAAAGTGATTTGGATGCATGTTGAAACCCCTCTAACATCCTAAAAAACCTTCCTCTGCTCCCTTACTTCCAGTCTTGGGCAGAGCTATAAGGTAACCCTGCTTGGACAGGTGCTTTCCACATAGACCAACATGCATATAAAGATTCTGAGGACAGGTGCTCTACATAGGCTAGAGGTACTTTGTCAAACATATGTTGGTGTTTCAAACTAATTAATTTGAAACGCATTAATTTCAAATTGAGTCAAATGTATTAATTTCAAATTTATTAATCAAAAGAGGTACTAAGAAGAGTAATGAGTGAAAGTAGGGCAAACACTGCTTCCCTATGATTTCTGAGAAGTCCAAGAAGAAACATTCACCTGAAACCATCTGTGGAAAGAGAAAGGGTTTAGAGTCAGACTATTTAGATTTGAATTCTAGCATTTTGTCTGTTAGCTGTGGTATGGTTTTGGACAAACTATTAAACTATTTATTCTCTTTTATAAATTGAAATGAAAAATACTCACTATCTCACACACAGAACTGCAGCTTTATATAAAAAATCCTTTTCCTCCTTGGCATCCAAGAACACTGCACTTTCCAGTGTGATTGCCTTCTGACCAGAGAAGTGTTAGTGGAAGTGAAGCTCCCTGTTTCTAGCAGTGGACAATAAAATTTCCTTCATAATCTTTATTTCTTTGTGCTCTCACCAGATCCAAAGGATCCAACAGAAGAATTAGAAGTACCAAACCATGGCCCAATTGCTAGTTAGAATGTGTGTCCCTGAATGCTTCAGTGGAATGCTACTTTCTTCATCTCACCCTTTTGATGTGTATTAGACCATAATGAGGTAAGAAATAATTATTTATGACATTAGAGCCACTGAGATTTCTGGGTTGATTCTAACTGATATTAACATGATTAGTATATCAAGAAGAGTCATAGTGGTAAAATGGAATAAAATTTGAAAAATGCTTGGCCCCATGATTCTTAGTCCTCAGAAGGGCTACATGGGAGATTAATCTTTTCCTTCTAACTCCTCGCAATTAGTGTATAGATTATTACCAATCTTTAATACAAATTCAATCATAACTAACCAGGATCAGCAAAAGAAATTCCATATCATGACATTTTGTTTTTTTCCTTTAAACAAGCAATAATTAAAGAATAATTATTTAGGCAATGATTAAAGAAAAAACAAAACAATGACAATGACAAGGCATATAACAATTGTTTCAACCATGATTCTTTTATTAAGCAAAATTAATTGCTAGCTGGTTACAACATGATTTAGACTTTGTGGAAGCTTTCAGTGATTTTCAGTTGTCTGTGTATGTGTGTGTGTCTTGGAGATTAAGGTAAGTTTAAGTACCATTATATGCAATTTATTTCTTTTACTCCAATATACTCAGGTTTTATGAAATACTCCTCATTTTTTGTTCTTTGGATAAGTCCATGCATAAGAAAATACATTCTACTTCATAATTCTTAACACTAACCTGACTGGGTAGTATGATTATATGAATTTTATAAAGTACGACTCCTTTTTCACCACATCCATGCCATCCTCTATTGTTTGTGTTCTTGATAATAGCCATTCTAATTGGAGTAAGTTTTTTTAATTTGTATTTCTCTATTACTAGAGATGTTGAACACTTTCTCATATATTTATTAATCTCCTCTATATCTTCTTCTATAAAGTGTCTGTCGAGCTTCTTGGCCCATTTATTGATTGGGTTTTTGATTTATTGATTGACTTGTATTTTTGGTGTAAAGTTTTCTAAGTTCTTTATAAATTTCGGAGATTAGTGATCTATGTGAAGTGTGTGTGGAAAAGATCTTCTCTCACTCTGTAGGTTCTCTTTTCACATTATTGATTGTATCCTTTGCTGAGATAAAGCTTTTTAGTTTGAATCCATCTCATTTTTGATTCTTGCTTTGATTTCTTGTGTTTTTGGAGTCTTGTTAAGGAAATCTGATCATAAGCCAACATGATGAAGATTGGGGCCTATTTTGTCTTCTATTTGGTGCAGGGTCTCTGGGATAAATCCTAGGTCCTTGATCCATTTTGAATTGACTTCTGTGCAAGGTGAGAGATAGAAGTTTAATTTCATCTTACTGCATATGGATTTCCAGTTTTTCCAGTACCATTTGTTGACCAGGCTATCTTTTCTCCATTGTATGTTTTTGGCTCCTTTGTCTAGTATGAGGTAACTGTATTTTTGTGAGTTTGTCTCTGTGTCTTCTATTTGGTCCCATTGGTCTGCCTGTCTGTTTTGGTGCCAATACCATACCATTTTTGTTACTACTGCTCTGTAGTATAGTTTAAGTTCTGGTATTGTGATACCTCCTGCTTCAGTCTTTCCACTCAGAATTGTGTTGGCTAGTTGAGGTATCTTAAATTTCCAGATGAAGTTCATGATTACTTTCTCTATTTCTATGAGGAATGTCATTGGGGTTTTAATTGGAATTGCACTGAATCTGTATAATGCCTTTGGTAGAATGGCCATTTTGACAGTATTAATTCTGCCTATTCAAGAACATGGGAGATATTTCCATCTTCTAAGGTTTTCATTAATTTCTTTCTTTAATGTTCTGGAGTTTTCATTGTAGAGGTCTTTCAACTCTTTTGTTAGATTGATTCCAAGTATTTTATTTTTTGGAAAATACTTTTCCAAGTATTTATTTTTCTATTATGAATGGAGTGGTTTTCCTAATTTCTCTTTCAGAGGATTCATCACTTATGAATAGAAATTCATTAGATTTATGTGTATTGATTTTATACCTGCTACTTTGCTGAATTCATTTATTAGTTCTAGAAGTTTTCTGGTAGAGTTCTTTGGATCCTCTAAATACAAAATCATGCCACCCACAAATAGTGATAGTTTCTTTACCTATTGGTATCCTTTTAATTTCTTTGGTCTTTCTAATTACTCTGGCTAGTGTTTCAAGGATGATATTGAATACAAGTGGTGAAAGAGGACATCCCTGTCTCCTTCCAGTTTTTAGAAGGAATGATTTCAGTTTTTCTCCATTTAGAATGATGTTGGCCATGGGTTTAGCATAGATAGCCTTTACAATGTTGCTAGTGGAGTTTCAAATTGGTGCAGCCACTCTGAAAATCAGTATTGAGATTCCTCGGAAAACTTGGAGTGGACCCACCTTTTGACCCAGTTATCCCAAAGGACTTAAAATTAGTGTACTACAGTAATGCAGCCACGTCAATGTTTATAGAAGCTCAATTTACAATAGCTAGATTGTGGCACCAACCTAGATGCCCTTCAACAGGTAAATGGATAAAGAAACTGTGGTATATATACACAATGGAATATTATTCAGCCATAAAGAATAATAATATTATGATGTTTGCAGATAAATGGATGGAATTGGAGAATATCATGCTAAGTTAAATAAGCCAATCCCCCCAAAACCAAAGACTGAATGTTTTCCCTGATTAGTGGCTGAGGATACATAATGGGGGTGGGTGAGTGGGGGGTAAGAGAAGAATGGAGGGACTTTAGATTATGTAGAGAGAAATGAGATGGGGGAGGGGGCAGGGGTATGAAAGATGGTAGAATGAGACAGACATCATTACCCTATGTACATGTATGATTACACAAATGGTATGAATCTACATTGTGCACAACCATAGAAACGAAAAGTTGCACCTCATTTGTGTACAATGAATCAAAATGCAGTCTGTAAAAATTAAAAAAATTAAATAAAAATGGTATGAAGATGACTCCTGAAAGATATATTATTTCTCATAACTCAGACATAATCTTTTGTAAATTTCCATGGGAGTTAATAGGAAAGAAAATAGAATACATGAAATAAATGGAGATTAGAACTGGGCAGAAAAGAGAAAATTGAAACAAATAAACAAATAAAGTAAAAGAGACCACAGATGAATATTATTATGATTGACTGGTAAAATATAATCAACTAATGGCATTTAACAAACTTCTTTAAAGTTAGAATCATTTTTCTTGCTTTTAAAGGTGTACCTATAGAGTTTCATCTTTGTAGAGTGAAAAACTCAACTGTTCATCAGTTAACTAAGAAAAAGAAAATGCTTGAGTAGCCTGGAAGTTTCTAATGGATACCATGCCTTCCATTAATTCTGATAAAAATGTTTTGAAAGGAACAGATTGCTGAGGATGATTATTTTTTGACTCAGTAGTTCACTTAGTGTTGTTTCTAAATGCACAGATAAAAGAGAAAATGTAGTCTGAGATCATTCTTTTAAAATTTATTTTGATCCTAGAAAGTCCCTCATAGGCAGTACAGTCTAGGCTTTCTCAGAATGGGGAAAACATTTGTCTCTTTTGTTTCTCCAGCAATTAGTGTGTACACAAAATACAACAAGGTTTTAAAATTTTTTTTTAAATAAAGCATATAACCAAAAGAATATACATGACATTATTAAGAAAGTAGTAAAATTTGATTTTCTCTTATAGTTAATGAATAGCACTCCTGTTTAAGAGATTAGCTTCCCTTTAGTGCAGAAGGTGATTTGAGGAAGTGGAGATTGATAGATGATTGAGAGAAGTGTTAGGAAGCCCTTAATAATCCAGACACAAAACATTCCAGGCTTTTAATAAGACTAAGATAGTTGGCAAATAGAAGAAGGTGAACTTTTGGGATGTTTTTGACCTATACTCAATTGAAGATGAATGAGGGAGAGCTAAAAGTAAAGGACATCCTTTTGACTTTAAACCATACAACACTGGGAGTGTGGCACGTAATGCTGTAGATCAAAATCTTGGAAGCTGAGAGGTGAAGCCATGAGATTGGAGAAAGAGGACAAAGAGCACACTACTCCAGCTTAGTTTTGTGATGACATGATTTTAGCAATTGGAATAAGAATCAGGAGAGATTGGGAAGGGTGTAGATTTGTAAATCAACAACCATCTTCATAGAACTATTCCTCATGAGGTTACTGAGCACTTGAACTAGGGCATTCCAAAGTAGGGCATGCTGAAGGATAACTTTGCACGTTGGATTTTGAAGAATAATAAGAAAAAAATGCAGAATATCACATTAATAATTTTTAATTCAAATATATTTATGTTGAAAATGCTTATCTTCTAGTTTATCTATCTAGTTCTATGTTTATCTTCTAATAAATAAAATTTATAATTAATATATTTCACCTATTTCTTTTTAGACTTTTTTTTCCCAAATGCAGCTACTAGAAAATTAAAAATTACCCATGTGCACTACTTTATATTACTTTATATTTATTTATTTATTTATTTTTTGCAGGGTGGGCATTGAGGCATGCTGGGGATTGCTTTCATGGCCTTGTGTATCACATTATATTGGGAAGTGCTGGGCTAGTGTTTTGAACCCTGTGCTGTCTGAACTAATTTTGGGTCAGGGGTGCACCTCAAAATATAATATGCTTGTATTTCTGATGTAACCTAGACAAAATAGTATTCTCAGTCTCAAAAGACAGATAAAATTCCATTCAGATTATCCTCCACTATGGAATGCATAGCATTTTTAAAGGTTACTGTCAGAGGAAATGTTTTACAATGCCCCATAGATGTGTGTTTGTAAAAATAAAAACATGCAAGTAAATTTACAGATCTGTCAATTCAAATTTGAAACTATTCATTACTCTCTGAAGGTGCGAGAGATGGTGGCTACTGGCCCGATGCACTTCCGGTGCATCAGCTCTCCATGGTGGATGGTGCCTGGATCTCTGGTTTGGTATTTCTTTATTTTCTATTGCATGATTTAAACACCTATAGGCTTACCTGTGGGTCACAATCCTTCTTCTTCTACCTCTTAGTTTTAGAATGTATTTCTCTCCCTTCTCAATCATCCAAGACTTAACAACTTAGGAAGCAGAAGTTACTATTGGAAGACCTGAGAGACTGGTACTTTCAGAGATAAATGTACATTAGATCATGCCAATGATGCCATGATCAAATTCATACTGATTATTAGGACAAGAGGAATATTTAGCAGTCTGAAAAAATAAAAATTTCCCGTATTGTACAATGAATATACATGATTTTTTTGAGATATGGAGACTTGTGGAGAAATTTAGGTTGTTGTTACAGATGAATCCTCAGTGCCTCTAACTTAACATGAATCTACTTCATGTACAACCATAAAAACGAAAAATCGTATCCCATTTGTGTACAAAGAATCCAAATGCAGTCTGTAAAAATAAAAAGGTAAAAAAATAATATTCTTGATATTAACCCACCAACTTATTTCATTATTGCTATTTATCCCAAAACATGATACTTAACTGATCATTTCAGAAACCTTGTTCCAATTTTTACCTCTTCTCATATTCAACCTACCAGTAAATCATTTGGTTTCAATGCACAAACAAATCAAATATGATCACTACTTACTATCTCTCCAGCTACTTACATTTCCATCCACTTTTAGTTTAGTTTTTGTTGTTGTTGTTGTTGTTTTAAGACTTGGACTCTTTTATTTAAAAAAAAAAAACAACTGAATCAATCCCTTACATAAAAATAGATTTATTGGAATAAAATTCAAATACCATACAATTCACCATTTTAAGTGCACCTTTCACTGTTCTTCAGTATATTCAGAGTTGTACATCCATTTATTTAATTTAATTTTAAACAAACTTTGTTTCACCTCAAAGACATCTGTACTTAATATATATTTTCTGAATTCTGTCTGCTACCCTATTCCTACCTTCTTTATAGTTTTGCCTATTCTGGACACTTTATAAATAGAAACATAGAATATGTGGTCTGGTATGTCTGATTCTTTTTCCACTTAGCATAATGTTTTTCAAGATCATCCATGTTGTAGCATGCATTAATAATTTGTTTCTTTTGCTGTCAAATATATTTCATTGTATGAAAATATCACACTTATCTATCCACTTTTCAGTTGCTGGGCATTATATTTGTTTCCACTATTTTGACTTATCATGGAAGGCTGCTATGAACATTGGTACAGAAGTTTGTATGTGGATATATGCTTTCATTTCTTATAACTAGCAGTGTAATTTCTGGATATATAAAATCTTTACTTTTAACATTTAAAAATATAGCCAAATTGTTTTCTAAGCAAATGTCTGTATAATTTTACATTTTTACCATCAGCATGTAAGGGTTCTAACTTTTCCACATTCTTGCCAACTCTTTTTATTCTCTGTCTTTTGTTGTTTTTAGGCTTGAACTCTTGTTATACTACTAGGCATTAGATTGAAAACCAAAGCTAAGTATCCAGAAGTAAGGTTAGGTCAGAAATAGTTCCTGTCTTACAGATACCAAAAACCAGCTTTGAGTTATCTCAGACAGACTCTGATTTCATTAAAATGATCTGAGATTGCTAATGTCCCTATCAACCTGATAAACATAAAAATAACTTTTCTATAGCAGATGATAAAATAATTTCAGGTTTTAAATTTTTTTCTAGTTTGAATATGTGATGGTCAGCACTGTTCAAAATAACCAGGCAGGTGAAGAAACAAAAGAATTTGATAAAAAAAAAAAAAATTAAAAGAAAAATAAACAATAATAGAAGAATATCCACTGGAGATTTTGATTTTGGGATTATCTGACAAAGATTTTAATTATATTTAAAATTATTGTGGAAATAAAAAAAAGTTCAAAAATTTAGCATGCAACAGAAAATAACAAATAAGAAATAAAGTAAAATTCTCAAACTGAAATATTCCTTAGTCAAAATGAAGAATTCAATAGTTATGAATAATAGCAGAAGAGATGCAGCTAAAGAGAGTATTAGTGGATTAGAAGACAGCCTAGAAGATGATACAATGAAACAGAGAGTCCAAGGGATGGAAAACTATAAAAAGAAAATAAATGACATAGGGTATAAGTAAAAATGATTTAAAAACATACAACTACAACTGAAGTCTCAAAACAGAGTGTCTGAAGAATGAAGGGATTTTCTAAAACTGAGGAAAAAATAAGACACAAGTTGCCAAAGTACCCTGATCTGATCAGTGCAAAGAAAACCACAGCCAGATACATATTGGAACAACTGCCGAAGGAACAAATGCAAAGAAAAATGTCATGAAAACATTCAGAGATAGAAAGATACATTACTTTGAAAGAACTCACAATCTGGCAAACAACCCATTTCTCAACATAAAAAATGAAAAACAAAAAAAGAAGGAATGCTACCTTATATGAGCTGGAAGACAATACTTGTCAGCATTAACTTCAACCTGCAATATGTATGTCCTTTAAAAACATGACTGTGATTTTTTAAAATTCCATATGAAAGAAAATATGGGAGAATTTATCAACAGGAGATATAATCTTAAGAGAATGCTTCAGATGAAAGGAAAATATTTCAAAACAAGCATTTGGAGATGCAGGAAGGAATATAGGACCAAAGTATAAACTATTCAGGGAATACAAGTATGTATTTATGGTGTAAAATAATTATAATGTCTTTTTTTAAAAAATAATATTTCAAATTAACATGCAACTAATAATGTAACCTCAAATAGCATAAAAATTTAACAGTGTTATAAAAGAAATCATTGAAAGAGATTTTAATGCCTTTCTCTTTTAAGTGATAAAATAATCAGAGCAATCTAATATGAACATGGATTTAAATAACATGATTAAAATATCACCTTAGCGACATATGTAGAATGTATCATTCAAGAACTGGAATAGAAATTTTATTTCCAAATGTGCATGTATCTTTTACAAAAATTTGCCATATGTACATTATAGAGTAAATTTTAACACATTTTCCAAAATGGAAATTATACTTATGCTATCTGATCACATTAAAATTTAAAAACATATAATAACATAACTAGAAGGCCTAACTTAATATTTCCATATTGCTAATGGATTTAAAGTGGAAATAGTATGGGAATTTTAAAAACAATATTTTGAGTTATTCATATGAAAATATACAGGAAGTAATTAAAACCTGAGATTTATTTATTTCAAAGAGAAAAGTATAAAAATTTATAACCTAAGCTTAATTAATGGTGAATAATAAAAAGTTTTATTCCTGAAAACAGGACTAAGAAACTATCGCTATCCTTTTATTCAACATTATGTGGAGGTTTCAGACAATTTGGAAAAGTGAAAAGCAAGAAAACACCTTAAATGATAAGGATTAGAAGCAACAACAAAAAATAAATAAAACTTCCCTTATTCTGAAACAATCTGATTGCTCATGTACAAACTTTTTACATTTGCAAATAAGCTATTAGAATTAATAAGTGATTTACAAGGCTTCAGTCAAAAATTAGAAAGTTCAATTAACAATTTGAAAAAAATTATGCAAGTTACAAGAACATAGAAAGAAATACATCAATTCCTTAAGAGTAAATTTAACAAAACCTTTTAAGGAGCTCTTTACATAAAACTACAACACTTTTTTGAAAGAAAGTAATGCAGATCTGAATAAATAGAGAGATTTATTTATAAATTGAAGACAATACTTTTAGATAGAATTGTTCCATAAATTCTATGAAATTCTGATAAAATGATAGCTGATTTTATTTTTGTACATGTACATGAGTGAATAAAACTGACAATCTAGTTCAAAAATTCACATTTAAGCATAATGGCCAAACATAATTCAGGCATACTTGAAAAGAAGAGATGATCAGAAAACCATACTCCACTAGACATAAAGCTTGCTGTAGAGCTGTAGGATGTAAATGATTAAACATAAAGGAAAAAGACTGACAAATTTGACAGTATTAAATTAGATTCTTCTGTTCATCGCAAGAAACCAATAAGAGAGTGAAAATGAATGTTCGGAATGGGAGAAGATATTTGCAATATATAGTTAAAAAGAGACTGTTGAACAGAATTCTTCAATTCAATAATAAACAATTCAGTTCACTCAAAAGAAAAAAAAATTCAATAAAGAGAAAATAACCAAATGGTCAGTGTTATTGTTTAGATGTGGTATCTCCCCAAAGCTCACTTGGAAGACAATGCAAATTTGGATTATAGCCTTAACCTAATCAGTGAATTAATCCCTGATGGGATTAACTGAGTGGTGACTGGAGGCTGGTGGGGTGTGACTGGAGGAAGTGGTTCCTTGGGGGTGTGACTATGGGGTATATATACCCCATACAGTCTTTCTCCTTTCTGATCATCACATGAGCTGTTTCCCTCTCCCATACTCTTCTGTCATGATGTCCTGCTTCATCTTGAGCCTGGAGGAATGGAGCCTCCTGTCTATGGATTGAGACCTCTGAAACCATGAGCCCCTAAGTAAACCTTTCCTCCTCTGTGGTTGTTCTATTTGGGTCCTTTGGTTACAGCAGTGAAAAAGCTGACTAAAACAGCCAACAAACATGAAAAGTGACCAACCTCATTGGTCATTAAGGAAATGCAAATTAAAGTTACATTGAATCACATTACAATGTACCAGGTAACTAAAATTAACAAAGATAATACTAAATGCTTCAAGAATATGGACCAATAGGAGCTCTCATGTGCTGATGTTGAGAAGGTAAGTATAAATTGTACAACTACTTTGAAAAGTGGAATAGCATTTGTTAATATAAACATCAGCTTACCTCATGACCCAGAAATTCCACTCTTAGCCATATAATCAAAAGATATTCATGCAATATATATATTTAAAAGGTCCAAAATGTTAATAAGCAGCATCATTCACAATCACTATTATGGTTTAAATATAAGGTGTCCCACAAAATTTTGCTCAAGTGTGAAACAATGCAAAAATGTTCAGAGGTTAAATGATTAGATTATTAGAATTGCAACATAACTGGCTGGTACTTTAAGCAGGTCAGGTGTGACTGGAGGAAATAGATCCCTGGGGATATGACTTTAGGGTTTATATTTTGTTCCTGGTGACCAAAGTTCTCTCTGCTTTCTGGTTGTCATGTCCTGAGTTGGTTTCCACCACCATGCCCTTCTGCCATGTTGTTCTGCCTCACCTCTGACCCTATGGAGTTGGTTGACCATGAACTGAATCTCTGAAACTATGATCCAAAATAAATTTTCCTCCTCCTTAAGTTGTTCTCTTCATATGTTTTGGTTATAGCAGCTCAGAGCTGACTAAAACAATCACAAAGAACAGAAATCTAACCCCCAAATATATTGAAATTTGTCTACATGATACATACAATATAGCAATGGAAAAAAATGAACACTAGATATATGCAATAACATGAAAAAAATCTTATAAACTTTAACATGGGTGAAATAAACGAACAATAAAAATTATGCCCTCTTGTGAGTTCATTTGTATAAAGTTTAGGAGGGGCAGTGCTGGATGGAGGTGTCAGAAATCAGCCTAGTAGTTACTATTGGTGATGAAGAAGAGAGTCAGTTTGAAGAATTACCTAGGAAGTCTTCTGTGGCACAGAGTATTTTAATACTCTGTGTCTTCACCTTGATCACAAGAGTGCTTATTTTCAAGAATTTCCCGAATTATACACTTTAGATTTGTGCATATTTTTATCTGTGCTATATTTCAATAAAAATATCATAAATGTAGTTTTTTTTTTTTTTTTTTTTGGTACTGTCTTACTCTCTCAATGCACTACATTGTCTTTGTCTTTAATTTACTGCAAAATGCCTAGGAAGAATAATCTATTCTTGTTGTCTCTCTCTTTTTTAAATCCCACTCATTCTTAGCCCATTATAGCCTGGCTTCTGCCCTCCCACACTGAAAGTGCTTTCACCAAAGTTGCCAGTGACCTCCTAATTGCCAATTGTCTATTTTCAGTCTTCGTCCTACTTGACCTCCCCGTGCCATATGACACTGCTGACTACCCCTCATTTGTTAACCTCTCTTCCCTTGACCTCTTCCTCATTCCTTTCCTTCCTTTTGGACCATTTCAATTAGGTTTTCCTCCTGCATTCAACCACTGGTGTCTTCCAATAGTAATTGTTCAGGTTGCTCTAAATTCAGAATTAAAAATTGAGATATGTGTTCTGTATTTGAAAGGGTATCTTTTAAAACAAATTGTGAATGGTTTACTATTGTATAAAGTCAGCAGATTTCAGACACACACACACACACACACACACACACACACTATCTAGGTTTCTGGCATCATAAAATTGAAAGATTTGGTAATTCTTGATTCACCTTTTTGAGGAGGCAACAGTCCTCCGGAGCCAAATCATTGGATCTCTTTAGCCTAACACAGGACCTGTCTCTCCCTTCCTTCTACATTCATACAACCTGCTCAGACTCCCTAATTCACTTAATCTTTCACCACTGCTACACAAGTATCTTCAGAGCAGAACTTCTTAAACTGTGCAGCAAATCACATGGAAACTTGTTCACCTTCTTCTGTCCCACAGCAGCGAGAGCAATGCAGTAGGCATTGGGTAGGGTTCAGGAAAGTGTACTTTATGGAAGGTGATTTTGATCTAGGGTTGCCATGGAAGACACCATTGTTTATCTCCTGTCTTAAACTTCAGCGGCAGTACCTGGTCTCAATTGCTGCCAATTATCAATGATACAGATAAATAAAATAACCATATTCATATGTCAAATCATCTCCTAGGAAGACTGAGCTTGCTGCTGCAATTTCTGTGAAAAATCTTCAGTTTCAGTCAGGTGTAGGCTATCAGGCTTCTGGATATTGGTCAAGGCAGAGTCTTGCTAAATGTAAAAGACATTCAACAGTTAACTTGTAGAATTAAGCAGAGAGTGGTAGCAAGACCAAAAGACAGAGACTGGGAAATCAAGGACAATGGGAAGTTTTGGAAGAGGGACATTGAACAGGTTTTGTAGCAATTTCTTGAGGCACATGAAAATAGCCACTTTTGAATTGAAGCTTTGCACTAAGCAGGAAGGAAGGTAGCCTGTAAAAATTTGGAATCCTTGTGAGTCATAATGTGACAAATGTTATAAAGAAGTAATATATGGTGATCATAAAATGAGGTTCAGTCAGCTCCAGATTCTCAAATTGTCTTGGTTCATTCAACAAATCACTTAGGTTAGAAATTGTAATTTGTTGATGTTATCAGTCTGTGTAACAATAGATATAGCCATGTTTACATGTGATAATTAAGCTGGATCATGGTTGTGATTCAACACTGGGAATATACTGTATCAAATTTAATTGAGTTGAAAGTCTTTAGAATTGAGACAATAATGAACCATAAGGCAAGGGACACTATATGGGTGACATAAACATTTCTATATGTTAATATCAGATTCAAGAAGTTGTTTATTCTTATTAATTTTTACATGACTTATCTCTGCTCTTGAATTAATGCACATATATTCTTCTGACATGGTCATTATCAATGAGATAAAAATACTGTGCATTGTCAAATTTTTATTCCTTTTAAAAGTCACACTGAGCATGAAGTAGTTCAGTCCAAATAAACAAATAACAGCAAAAATAACATATGTGGTGGCATTGGATAATTTTCAAAACCCATTTTACATATACTATTTACCACGAAACTCATGAGGTAATGTGGAAAAACTTATCATCTTTTAATAGACAAAAAGCAGGACAGGACAGGACTAGCCTAAGGTAACAATTTAATCAGAGACAGAAACATCATTAGAGTTCACATGCATTTTCTTCTTCTTCTTCTTCTTCTTCTTCTTCTTCTTCTTCTTCTTTTCTTTTCTGGTACTAGGGAGTGCACCCAGGGGTGCTTTAACCATTGAGTTACATATCTAGTTCTTTTTATATTGTATTTTGAGACAGGGTCTCTCTGAGTTGCTAAGGCTGGTCTCAAACCTGCAAATCTTTTGCTTTAGCCTCCCAAGCTCCTGGGATTACAGGTATGTACCACTGGGTTTTGCTTCAATTAAAAAAATATTTTATATGTTTTATGAGTTGATAAAGTTACTAGGGAAGCAATAGTCAATGACTTCAATTGCTACAGTTTTTGGTTTCCAATTATCATTTCAAGTTGGCATACATTTTTTCCATTAATGTTCACTACAAAATGTAGTCATTCAACATCCTTAAGTATTTTCTTAAATTTATTTAGTCATTAGGGAATAAACATAAAAATTAAGACTTTCATTTCTTAATGCTGCATATTTATATGTGAAGAAGATAGTTACCTAGCAGCATTTATGGAACTCTTAGTTCTTTACATCTCTAGATTTGGGCTAGGAATAAACAAATATAAACATGATGTATGTGTATGTGTCTCTATATGTGAGTTCACATATGTGTATGGAACTCTACTTGTTTATATAAAACAAAAACTACTGGAAGATGCTTCTCAAATTTTCTGCCAGTTTTTGATGTTTCAAGATTCATTTTTTTTTTTTTTGTGGCATTTAATACCACAGGGTTCTTCATTAACTATTCACATAAGGAAATAATTTATGTAGGGAAGCAAGTCTCAAGAATGAAACACAAAAGGAGAAAAGTTAGTTTTTAATTGCTGTGATCAAAATACCAGACATAAACTTAAACGGAGAAAGGCTCATTTTTGCTCATGGTTTCAGAGGTTTCAGTGCATGATTGGCCAGCTCCATTGCTTTGGTCCTGAGGTGAACCAGAACATCATGGCAGAAGGGATAGGTGGAAGAAAGCCCCTCACCCTCACGCCAGCTGGGAAGGAGAGAGAGAGAGAGACTCATCAGGGACAATATACAGTCACAAGAGCACCCCCCCACTCCATTACCTACTTTCTCCAAACATGCCCCACCTACCTACCATTTCCACCATTTCTGAGTACACTCAGTTATCAATGAATTAATCCACCAATGAGATCAGAGACCTCATGATCATTTTTTTTCCCCAAAAGCTCTCCCCCTCAACCTTTCTGCATTTGATACCAAACTTCAACATGTGAGGGTTTGGGGGACATTTCAGATACAAACCATAAAACCTTCTGCCCTTCGTTTCTTTGAGTACACTTTCATTTAATTTCATATTTGTTATGGTTTGGATATGAGGTGTCCACAAAAAGCTCCTGTGCTAATACAAGAAGTGAAATAATTAGATCCTGAGAGAACTATAATTTAATCAATGTATTAATCCATTTGATAGAGTAATAATTTGAAATGACTAAGTGGTAACTGTAGGCAAGTGCACTATGGCTGTCAGAGATGGGCCCCGGGGGTGTGCCCTTGGGGATTTTATCTTTTGTCTCCCTGCCTCCTCCTTGTCCTCCTCCTCCTTTCCCAGTGCCCCTCCTCTTTCTCCTTCCCAGCTGCCTGAGGTGATAGCAATGCTCTGCTGTGTCCTTCTGCCATGATGCTCCACCTTACCTGCAGCCCATAACTTGTTGTCTGACCATGAACTGAACCTCTGAAATAATGAGCTCAAAATAAACATTTCCTCCTCTAAGTTGTTCTGGTCAAGTATTTTGTTTACAGTTATGTTACTTAGCAGCATTTAAGGAACTCTTAGTTCTTTTGTTATAGATTTGGACTAGGAATAACCAAATGTATACATGATGTACGTGTATGTGTCTCTGTGAATTCACATGTGTATATGGAACGCTAATTGTTTATATAAAACAAAAATTACTGGACGATGCTTCTTAAATTTCCTGTCAGTTTTTGATGTTTCAGGAATCACTTTTCTGTAGACTTTAATACCAAAGGACTCTTCTTTAACTACTCACTTAAGGATATATTCCAGAGGGACAGAGTATAAGTGAGAAGAGGCAAAATTTTTATTTTGAAAATGGGTTTTTAGTGCAGTGCCTAACACTACCTAGTCTAATACCTACATTCAAATGAGTGAAGGCCTTATAGCTGTTGTAACCAGTTTTCCCATCTACAAAATGGATTAAATAAAAAAAAATATGCGGAGAAATTTTTTAAAGTACAAAACATTTCACAAATGATCTGTTCCAGGCTGAAGAAAGCACATAGACTGGAGAATCATATCCCTATTTCCTTATCATTTTACCCTTGGAAACTAATCTAATCTTTCTGAATCTTAGTTGCTATTCTGCAAAATATAGGTAACACATTACATCAGACATTGATTGCCTTAATGTACTTGATCTAAAAAATCAGACCTTGCAAAGAATCCATATTTCCATTTATAAATGATAAAATTTAACCTAAAGAACAAAGAACATGATATTTTTCAGTGTCTGGGCATTATTACAGACTAACACACATTTTATTTCATATCAAATTCTGAGAGAATGCTATTTAGGGCCACTATATATATTTTTTAAATGTTCAGTTATATCCCAATATCTGGTTTGATATGTACAAAGTGTAGATGACCTTCCTCTCAGATTTCTTCTTTTATATACCTCTGTGTTTTTTGTCTCTAATTACAAGTCAGACTTTATTCTCAAAGGCAACATGCATTTCTTCTTGGTAAACATATAAATAGCACTGGTTTGAACACAAGGAAATTTAGAAGTCAGCACATATTCTAACTTTGAACCAACATTTGACATGAAGGAAAGCTCTGACATGAAGTATAACTAGATAAGGCTGAAACTGATAACACAGTTCTAAAAAGGGTTGGGAAATCTCCTTTTCTTTCCAGTTTACAAAAAAATGTTCAGATTCAATGGTGGTGACTGCAGATTTCTAATTCTGTCACGGTGTCAGTTACTCCTTAATGTATGAGGTCTCCCTTCTTCCAACTCCTTCTCCACATTGCTGTCAGATGAGTTCCATCAAATGTATCTCCCCTTTTAAATCCTTCAATGACTCTCCACTGCCTTCAGGATAAAATTCATATTTCATATCAGGACTTCTGTCTTCTCCTCTTCTTTCATCTTCTCTTGGGATTCTATTAAGATTTCTTCAGTCATAATAATGTGCCAGTGACTTACCCACAGCTTTGTTCCTTGACACGCACTTCTCCCTCTACCAACCCCCCTTTCTCATCCTTCAAAGTTCCTGAAAAATTTTCCTGACCCTTTTCTGTTTG
>JAHUXG010003511.1:0-77386 GCA_020740815.1 Sciurus niger
ACAAGCATCTACATGCAATGCAAGGGGTGAGTGTGACCATGTTTTATCTGCTGCTACAAATCTCTACAGCAGAATCTCTGGCACAGTGAGAAAAGGCTTGCCAAGTAATCTGTGTGTCATGACACACTGGCAGCCAGTCATGTAAGCTCCTTTATGGTAATTGTAACATTCCTAGGGGTATTATCATTTTACTATTTAGACTTGTTCTAAAAATGTGACTCAGTTTACATTTTAATTAATTCAATTTAACAAGCTCTTTATTTTATATCATTATCTGTGTATTACTACTTTGATTTGTATAAAGGACTGTCACATGCATGAAACATTACATGCCTACCTACTCTATGTGCTCAATACTACAGATAGAATCTGTGACAAACTAAAATTGAAAAACAATAAAATTTATTCATGGTGAACCTTAGAATTTAGTAGAGAGTCAATATGCTTATATTGCGACCATAAACAAATTTCACAAATGTTCTATGCATTTTTCAGCTGCATTAACTCAGGTTATTAAGACTAGCTAAAATATTTAAATGTCAATTTAAATGTCAAAATAGTTATTTAACAATTAGGATAATATTATGCAATATATCATTGTTTATAAACTAGTAAAAAATAGAAATGTGGAATGGAATAATTCATTACGACTTGAGACAGGCATAGTAACAATGTTGGAGTGAAAGTAGAATATTCAAGTGAGCAAGAGAAAGTTATACAATGTTATGTTTCCTAAAACACCAGGAAATGAGAGAGAGAAATAAAAGGTCATTATTATGACTTTATCTAGGCAGTAAATTTACATTGTTTATAAAGTAATTAAATGGGGGAAGCATCATCTTCATCCCAATATGGACTATTAACCTTGCTGCTGTTTTATTCAATAGTCATTTGTTCAGATAACTCACATAATGATTTAACAACATTCTGGCATCCTCAAAGAGTGAGGGATAGAGTTCTCTTAAATTTTCTCATCCTATCAATTGAATGTGGCTAGAAAAATTCTGAAAGAATGAAAATGAAAGTGAAGCTCTCAATATTTTATTGCTCAAGAAATCAATGTCATTCTGCATTTCCTGGGAATCTTCAAAATAGGAATATGATGAATATAATCAGGAATATTTTACTTTGCCAAACATCACAAAATTCAACCTTTTGTTTAAGAAGATGCTATATTTATTTGGCATTATTAAAATTGCAGAAATTTTGCATAATTAGAATTCAATCATAATAATGAAATTTAGAAGGATTGGAAATTTTCTTAAAATGTGCTTTCTAAAATATCTATCCCTACAAATCACAATCACATAGGAACCAGTCAGTAGATATCTTCAGATATAACCATGGGTTAGGAGAGGTAAAGAGGAAAGGATAAAGAATGATCTTTGACCTTTTACTCTCCCATTTTTATGTATTAGAAAATTTTCTCAAAGAAGTTCCCTGGTCCAAGTCAGACAAATAACAAATAATTAGACTTAAAAATAAGATTGCCATTGACCTTAGCCTCCACAGTATAGTATCTCTGAAATCAGGATGTATTTCACAATTAATAGGATGTCAAATTATAATTGAGAGAATTTTTTCTGTCTTAAACATACATAAATGAATGATACAATTCATGGTGTAGTTCTTACAAATGATGAAACAATTTACTTGTTCCCAAACCCACTTCTTCACCAATTTACCCATCACATGTTACTGATTTACTTTCTGGCTTACAATGAGCAGGCTTACCAGATCACCATTATACTATAAGCATTATCCTACATAAGAGTAAGGTTCTCATAAACTCCTTTATGCTTGGACTGGGGTTGTGACTCAGTGATGGAGTGCTTTCCTGGCATATGTGAGACACTGATTTCAATCCTCAGTACCACATAAAAATAAATAAGCAAAATAAAGGAATTGTATCTATCTACAACTAACATTTAAAAAAACTCCTTTAGGCTAAAATACATATTTTACCAACAACCTCTATTTACTTATTTCTGTCTGTGTTTTGCTTATTGTCTCATTCTAAGACTCTACTCTAAGTAGTTGAGTTTGCTGAACAGATGAACTCTGCATAAGATACTAGTTATGTAATTATCTTTGTTTGCTTAGAGACTGGAGAGTATCATGTACAAATTTACAAGTAGCAATAATTTTGTTCCTTACCGTCTCCATGTTATATTTACTATACATTTCAAAATAAACACTACAAGAAAAATATAAAACCACACACATTTAAATAGCAAGAATTACAACTACACTGTAATAAAAACATTTTTTATTCCTAAGCTCTAAAATAAGAGATGGACTTTGGTGTATTAATGAAAAGACTTCATGCCTACCTTGATTTGGTTATAACACCAAAATTACAAGTATATTCTGCTGAATATTTTCTATTAATCTATCTGTTAGATTATTATTCCTATTTTCAACTGTATATAACCTGCAATTAAACTTATCTATTGCATTCTTAATTTTAGTACTACATTTTTTCTGTATCAAAATTTCCTTTTCTATAGATTCCACTTCTCTAGTAAAATTTTCAATCTCAGTTTGCATTTTCATAACTAGATTAGTTATCATATTTTAATGCTTCTGTAACTCCCAAGTCTGTGTAATCTGTATCAAGACTATTTTGATGCTTTGAACTGTTCCTATTCTTGTTTTTTTTTTTTTTTTCTCTTGGTCTTACTGTACACCTAGCAATTTTTTATTGACTGCCAAGCAGTCTATGTGAATGATTTTATGAAATGCCTATAGGGAAAATATACATATTCTAGATGCTGTTACCTTCTGCCAAAGAAAATTTAATTCTTTTCTAGAGGGAAGTCAAAGTAGATGAACAGATCAACTCATTCCAATCAGGAAGAGAGAGTGCTTGAGTTTGAACACTATTAAAAATATTTGCCTGCCTGTGGTGTGTCCTCACTCTTATGATACTGCCCTTCAACAGATTCTACTGTAACCTGAGCCAGAACAACAAACTATCAAAAGTTCCATGCAAATTCTCCAGTTGCTTTCTGCTTATCTTTTATACCCTCTCAGCTTTTATTATTTTTCTCTGCACAGTTTAAGAGTTAGAAAACACAAGAGAAAACCCAGTAAAGAATGAGTCTGTATCCTTCTCTCCTGACCCTTAACTGACTCAGCAGCTCTACAATGCCTTCAAAAGGATTTTAGTTTCCAAGCACTTCTTGTAGTTTTAGCAGAAACTTTAGTCTTCTACAAGTTACTGCATCATAGGCAAAAATGGATATTTTGATGTGGATTTAAAGATAACCTAACACAGGTATTTTACCAGGCAAGGAGGTAGTCAGTGAAGTCAAAAGTTGAATCAAGAAGAAAACCCAATTAGTATAGTACTGTCCTAAATGGTATCTCATATCTGACTGTCAAACTTATTGAGTTACCTTCATAGTCTGTCATCAATGCCATCCATTTAAACATACTAAATATTTAAGATGAACTAAGCTATGTCATTCTCATCTCTCTAGATGAGTCTGAAATAAGACTTTACCCTAGAGACCCTAGCAAGCCATCAAGCATGGTAATTTTGTTGACCCCAAAAGAGACATCAAGAAATCTATACTCTACAAAAGTCCTAAGAGCTGGTAGCTTATAACCAATAACTTCTTAGCAAACTTTTTAAACACAGTCATATGGTTACTGATGTCTAACCAACTTCATAGACGTCATTTCAGAATCTGGGCATGCAAGTTTTTTTTTCTGTTTTTTTTTGTTGTTGTTGCTTTTGTTTTTGTTTTTGTTTTTTAATTGGGACATGCCTATTTCAAAATTTTTGAAAACTGGAAACTGCCTATTATTCATAATAATAAATAAGAATAAAATTAAGAAAGTATAACAGAAATGTTTATATCACATGGTAACAGATCAATTATATATGGATTCAGTATACATTATAGCATAGAGTCTGGCTATTTGAAACAGTACTCAATAGTCAAATGTGGCTAATGAGTATCTGAAAGAAGTTAGTACAAACTGAGTTGTGCCATAAATGTGAAATACACATCAAATTTCAAAGACTTAGTAGAAAAATAATATAAAATAATTCAATAATTGTAATGAATATCACAGGAAAAGAAAATAAAAATGGTAGCTGCTGGGGTAAAAAGTGAAAAGAGAATTACTGATTACCTGGTACAGATCTGTAGTTTTACAAGATAAAAAGAATTCTCAGAGACAGATAATGGTGATGGTTGCAAAACAACATGAAGTATTTTCATGATAACAAACACAATAATGGTTAAGTCAGTACATATTAAATGTATTTTTAAAAACTAAAAACACTTAATTGCCTAGGACAGTAATAAGCATTTGTTATCTCACAAAATTTTAACTTTAATTAAAATTAATTGCTTAACTGATAATGCAGAAAAGATACTTTGGATATATTTAAGTGAAATACATTACTAAATTAAATCCATCTTTAAGAAAATCTTTTAAAAATACACGTTCAAAAACTTCCTAGAGAGGACAGAAAAAGTCCTTCCCAAGTATGAGTTCATTTCTCAGTGAAAAATATAAGGGTTGTGTGTTTAGCTAAATATTTCCCAAGAATCAAATCAATAATGTTAGATTGGGACTACAGAGTTGGGTAGTGGAAAAATGAGTTTCAGATATTAACAGATTCAGATGTAGCAAAAGTGAAAAATGTTTGAGTACTCCATGTAAAAAGGATGAGGGAGAAAAATAATAATGACAGAAACAGGAAAAACTTCATTTATACTAGTCCACATGGAAATAACTTTGATAGTTGCTATTATTTTATTTTATATGAAATAATTTCATTTTATAATAGTGACAGAAACAGGAAAACCTTCATTTATACTAGTCTACATGGAAATAACTTTGATAGTTGCTATTATTTTATTTTAGATGAAATAACATTATTTTAGACATGCAAGAAAAGCTACTTCAGGATCTACTTATTTAAAGTAAGCAGCTGGGTACAGATAACAAAAGCAACAACTTGTTACAGCTCAGCATACAGCATCCAAAGCAAACAGGCTAGCCCCTGAATATAATTACTTTTTAAGGGAACTGTGACCACAAAATATGTTTCTCACATGAAGAACTGTACATTACTTGAAAGTATTCAAATGATGTCTTGATTTGAACCATACATCCCAAGGACTTCATGTTTTTATTTATATGGTTCTACAGTGGGGATGTGGGGATATTTTGGGAGAAAAAATGAATAATGGAGGGTGTGGAGTAGATCAAAATAACCACTGAGTGAATTGGACTGCAGCTTTCATTTATGAGACATCCTTATTTTTTATGCCAGAGTGGCTGCAAAATAAAAAAAATTAATATATTTTGTTTACAATATATAAACATTTTGGTATTGAGACACCATGATAATTTTTGAACTACATAAATAAGTTCAGTATTGATACATGGAAAGGGGTATCACTGAGCAATATATAGTGTAGAAGACATTTCTAACATAGCTTTCTGAAAGTTCTTAAAGAGAATGATCAGTGTCATAATATAGTACAAATGTGATTCAATAAATATGGCACTACAAAATTTCTTAACAAAGTTTTAAATATTTTACACGAGTACAAATTAATTTTAGTTTCTTGTGCTATTTAAACATACTCTTTTGTGGTACATTAGAACCTTCTAACTCAGTTTGCAAGAAAATCACACTATAGTTTTGCTTTGTTTTTTGTTCCCCTTCAACAATTGAAGACTGAACAACACTAAGTACTATGGCACTCTTTACTTGGACAGATTATGTCATTCAAATTCTCTTTAGTAAGCAATAATGAATGCTATGTTTTCTCTTATAAAATAATCAAAGATGCTTCATTACTTGTAACATGCATGTGCTGTAGATGAACTATTACTCAAAACATTCACATGTCATAACTTATCAGAAGAATAAAATATATCAAGATTATATGTAGAATGAAATAATACAGGAAAGATGAATGCAAACAAGAAAACTGAATTGAACTGGCACTGGCTCTGAAATATTCTATTATTATTTTACAAGATAGTTATCAAGGTGAGGATATTTTTTTCATAAATATTTCAGCTCCCTATTTCCTCTGCAAAATTTTGCATATTTGATGAGTCTTCACTTAGTGCACAGGGACTTTAAAATATTCATGTTGTGACTCCTATAGTAGATAAGTTTGCTCAATTGCTTTAAAAATATTTTTCTTGGATGTTTTCTTAATCTTCCCTCCCAAAAGAAATTCATCCAAAATAAAATAAGTCTTCTCAAAATGAAAGATAATATCAAGTTCACAACACTGCCAAGTAATTTACACATAACAGTTAGTTATTTCCAGTCTACTTGACTCATTTTCCTTATCCTCAATAGCACAGCAAAAGGCAGACTAAAGTATCTTTTGAAAATGATCTTCAGATCTCACCACTCAAGGAAGCACATTTGAGTTTCCTTGACAAATTGTTTGAAAAAGTTCTCATGTGATATTTTCTTTCTCTTTGTATGACATTGGGGCATACCGTTTCAGTAGTCTACACTTGATCTAACATCTGAAAAACAACATACACTGCATGGTGGCTGCTGGACATGGACATGGTGATGCTTAGCAGGGGTGACTGAAGGGAAGCCCCTGGAAACGTGCTAAGGAAAAGAAGTCATGCTGCTGTGGTGAGGCAGATTTCAAGAGCTAAAAAATCTGGTAGAGTGCATTGAACAAAAATGAAGATGGGTTTATATGGGGAAAGATATCTAATTAGAAAAATAGGAAGAAGTTAGAAAATGCACAGGACATTAGGACTTCAGAACATAGTGCCAAGAATTTTTGGGTGTTACATGTGTTTAATTTTCATAAGAAGGTTCATGGATTTTCACACTATTTTAATATAAAAAAGAGAGCTCTGTAAATGTATTTCTTAGTGTGGATGAGTTTCTTTGTCCCTATCTCCAGCACATACACAGAGACAATTATAAACTCTAGACAAAGGAACAAAAGGAATCCTACTTGAAAATGTTAAAAAAGGACTAAGTCAGGACACAGAATAGAGGTCCATTTAACACTTTGAAAAAGGCAATGTCATGTCATTGGGATGGGAACTGGTTTTCCTTTCTCTTTTTGCTTGAGGAGAGGCCACAGGCTGATGGGTAATAAAACATCTTTAAAGAAACCTGTATCCTGGGTTCATGAAAACCCAGAAAGCAGAGAGTTAATCCCCAGATCATGGAAAGCGAGAGGTGATGCCAGAAAGGAGAAAATCTGATAGTGGGGACCCTAATTCTGTGGATACCTTCTGCCTACTTCTCTGTCTAACAACTGAAGAAGACATCTGTGGACAGATGGGAAACAAATTAAAGCTAACAGACCTGAGCTCTGAATATCCATGTGGGTGAAGTTTCTGATGAATGACCTAATGACAACTTAAGGAATCTAAACTGTGAGGCTAAGTCATGAACAAAACATGGCAAATGTGTGTGTGCATGTTTTGGGGATGTGTATACAACAGGTGATCCAGGGAAGTGGAAACTGACTTATAAAAACAAATTAAAAATGAGAAATAACTCAAAATGATAGAAAATAAAAATCATATCTCAATAACTTTGAAAATAAATACCATAATTCATCAATCAAAAGGCATCAGATAGAGTGGACATGAAGTCAAAGTTAATCAAAAAGAACAAAGAATGTTGTATCATACCACTTAAGGGAATTATACATCAATAAGACATACAAATTACAAATATCCAAGGCCCCCAAAATGGAACATCTACATATATCAAACCTTTCTCAATTTCAAGAATCAAATAAACCAAAACATAATAATATTGGGTGATTTTAATATATCCCTATCAACTACTGGTAGATCCTCCAACCAAAAACTAAATAAAGAAGGTTTAGAAATATACAATACAATTAATAATTCAGACATAACTAACATAGAATATTTCATCTGTTAGTGAATGAACACACTTTTTTCTCAATAGCACATTGAGCCTTCACTAAAATAGATCATAATTTAAACCACAAAGCAACTCTGTGTAAATGCAAACATAGTGCTAATACCTTGGACTATATCAGATCATAAAAGAAGGAAATGAGAAATCAATGATAAAAAAGAGAGGCTACCCTGACAACTGGACAATAAAAACTACACTATTGAATAGATAATGGACAACTGAAGAAATCAGTGATGAAATTAAAAAATATACATACAGGTAAATGAGAAAAGTGACACATATCACAATTACTGGGACACTATGAAGGAACTTCTAAGAGAAAAGATTATTGCATTATGTTCATTTGATAAAAGAATAGAAAATTCTAACTAAATAACCTAAATTACATCTCAAAACCTAAGAAAAGAACAAATCTATACCAAAACAGAAGACAGAAAATAATTAAAATCAGTACCAAAATCAACAAAGTTGAAACAGAAAATTTAAAAACTCAATGAAACACAAAGTTGCTTCTTTGAAAAATTAATAAAATTAATAAACACTTAGCCAAGCTAATGAAGAAAAGAGAAAACTCAAATTACTAAAATTTATGATGAAAATATCACCACAGATACTACTGAAATGCAGATGACAGAAACTATTGTGAAAATCTGTAATTTAATACAATAGAAAATCATGAAGAGATGAGCAAATTTCTAGAGAAATATGACCTACACAAATTAAAGTAGGAGGACACAGAATATTAAGCACACCAATTTCAAGCAATGAAATAAAAGATGCCATCAAAAACCTACCACAAAAAATGAAAAAAAAAACCCCAGGATCAAATAGATTATCAGCCAAGCTCCTCCAGACCTTCAAAGAAGATTTTACCCCAATATTTCTCAAATTATTACATGAAACAGAAAAGGGGGAAACACTTCAAAACTCATTCTATGATCCTAGTTTCACCCTGATACCAAAACCAGACAAAGATTCATCAAGGAAAGAAAACTTCAGACTAATATCCCTGATGAATATAGATGCAAAAATTCTAAAGAAAATACTGGCAAATTCCATACAAAATTATTTTTAAAAGAATAGAGTACAATGATCAAGTGAGTTTCATGCCAGGAATGCAAGGATGGTCCAACATACATAAATCAATAAAATAATTCATTACATCAATAGATTAAACACAATAATCACATGATTATCACAATAGACAAAGAAAAAAACATTTGACAAAATTTAGCATCCACTCATGCTCCATATACTAAATAAATTAGGGATAGTTGGAACATTCCTCAATATTATAAATGCTATATATGCTAAACCCAAGGTCACTATCATTCTAAAGGGAAAAAAATTAAAATTTTTCCTTTAGAAACTGGAACAATAGAGGGATGCCCTTTTATTTTACTCAATTTAGTACTTACAAACCTCACTGGAACAATTAAACAAAAGAAATGAAAGTGATATGAATAGGAAAAGAAGATCTTAAATTATCTCTATTTGCCAATGACATGATTCTCTATTTAGAATACCCAAGAACTCCACCAAAAGGCTTCTAGAATTCATTAACAGATTATGCAAATTAACAGATTTATAATTAACACCCAGAAACCAATTGTGCTCCTATATATCACTGATGAATCAGCTGAAATGAAATGAGAAATCTATCCCATTCATAATAGTCTCAAAAAATGTTCAGGTATCAATGTAACAAAAGAGGTGAATGACCTCTACAATGAAAGCTACAGAACATTAAAACAAAGTAACTGAAGAACTTAGAAGATTGAAAGATCTCCCACGTTCTTGGATAGGAGAATTAATATTCCAAAATGCCCATATTACCAAAAGCATTATAGAGCTTTCACTCAATTACTATAAAAATTCCAATGATTTTTTCATAGAAATAGAAAAGTCAATCATGAAATTTATTTGGAAAAACAAGTGGACCTCAATAACTAAAGCAATCCTTATTAGGAAAGTGAAGCAGGAGGTAACACAACATTACACCCTAAGTTATACTACAGAGCTATAGTAACAAAAACAGCAAGCTATTTGCACTAAAACAGACATGAAGACCAACAGGAGAGAAAACACAGAAGCAAACCTACATATATGCAGTTAACTCATTCTAGAAAAAGGTGCCACAAACACATTACTGTTCAGCACATGATGCTGGGTAAACTGGAATTCCATGTATAGTAAAATTTATTCTCTAGCCTTCAGCCTGCACAAAACTCAAATCAATTTAGGTCAAGGATCCAGACATTAGAAGAGATTGTTTACCTCATAGAAAAAAAATAGAGGACAAATTGTCCACCATTTTAGCATAGAAACTGACATCCTCAACAGAATTTCTAAAGAACAATAGGTAAAATCAAGAATCAATAAATGCATCACATCAAACAAATATTCCTCATGGAAAAGAAAAAAAGAATGTGATCAGAATGCCTACAGAATGGGAGAAATCTTTCCCACCTGTGCTTCGGGACAGCATTAAACTCTAGGATATATAAAGAACTCAAAAAACTTAACACACACACACACACACACACACACACACACACACACGCATGCACATACAATAACCCAACCATTAAATGGGCAAAGGAATTTAGCAGGCACTTCACAGAAGAAATGCAAATTGTCATCAACTATATGAAAAACTGTTCAATATCTCTAGCATTTAAAGAAATGCAAATCAAAACTACAATGAGGTTATCTCCCACTCCAGTCAGAATGGCAAATATCAAGATTACAGGTAATAACGTTGGTGAGAATGTGGTGGATAATGTTCACTCATACATTGCTGGTGGTACTGCAAATTGGTGCAACCACTCTGGAAAGCAGCATGTAGATTTCTCAAAAATCTTGGAATAGAGTGATCATTTGACAGTTATCCCTCCTCAGTATATATAGAAAGGATTTAAAATTAGTATACTAGAGTGATGCAGTCACATCAATTCGTATAGGAGCTCACTTTGAAGAGCATAGCTGTGTATCCATACTATGTGCTCCTTCACAGATAAATGGATAAAGAAAATGTGGCATATATAGACAATAAAATTTACTCTGCCATAAAGAAGAATAAAATTATGGCATTTGCCAGTAAATGGGTGGAACTAGAGACTATCATACTAAGTGAAATATGCCAGTCTCAAAAAACCAAAGGTCAAATATTCTCTCTGATATGTAGTTGCTAATACATAATAAGTGGTGGGAAGGAAATAACAAGTTTATTGTATTATACAAAGGGAAATGAAGGTAAGGAAGTGGCATGGGGATAGGACATTCAACTGAATTGGACATAGCTTTCCTATGTTCATCTATGAATACACGACCAGTGAACTTCCACATCATGTTCAAACACAAGAATGGGATTCTAATTAGAATAAGATATATTCCATGCATCTATAATATCTCAAAATATATACACACACATATATCTCACATTTTCTTTATCCTTTTATCTTTTGAAGTATGATCGCCCACTGCCCGCGGGGACAATCACAACACATACGCTCTTCTTCATCACAGGAACCAAAAGGGCTTTATTCCACAAGTCTCAGACTTATATTGAGAACATCAGCCTATCAGAGAGTAGACTACCAGGAAAGTCAGCCTATCAAGGAACAGTCTCCAGGCAGATACCAGGATCGCCTCATGTACAACAGCCAACCAGAGTTACT
The DNA here is from genome assembly GCA_020740815.1 of Sciurus niger. Lineage (NCBI taxonomy): Eukaryota > Metazoa > Chordata > Mammalia > Rodentia > Sciuridae > Sciurus > Sciurus niger. The sequence continues at coordinate 11,608 of JAHUXG010003511.1, forward strand.
TCCTAAAACTTGTTTATGAGTGCAGCTATGTCTGGCAAGCTGCCAGGTGCCATCTTAGAGATCAGGCCACGGTGCGGCTCTGGGGCCCTCAGAGCCTGCCCCTGACATCTCCCCCTTATTCTTTAAATGGTATGGAATGGACCAACAGGAACGTACTGAAAATTCAGTCACAGCAATATGTATTCATGTATATTTACTGATGTATATGAATACACACACATATACAGTTATATATTGATCTATGAGAGAGAGACATGTGTTCCCAAAAATTGGTAGGAAAGAATGGATTTTTGTTAATTACCCTTGTGGAAAAAATTAAAATCTTTACTCTTATTTAAAAAAAAAAAAGAAAGAAAAGATGACTTGGGACCATGCCTGTCTTAGGCTGTCCATGGCAAATTACATCCTTACCCATCATTGGAATTCTGACCTCCAGGCATCAGAACCCTGTCTTAGGTTGGTATGCATTTCCACGGATCTTACCCGTCTTTGACTACTGGTCCAGCATTCTTAGCCATACTTGGGGGGATGTGCCTGTCTCAATGGCTGTCAAAGTCTGTACTATAGCCCGTTGATGACATCGGGCATCTTGGCGAGCTCTGATTTGGCTGCGTATAACATAGGCTATCCCTAAGCAGATAATAATCAGAACAGCTACTGTTCCAGCCCACTGTTAACAAAGAGAACATCTCGGATACCGATGCAACTTGAACCCTGGTGGCATTGACTCTGAGTATCAAATGTAGATGACCAATTACCAGTAAGGTAGACAGAGAGATTTTTAGATAACATAACCACAGAGTTAAGGTTATTATAAGCAATAGGGGTGACACACACTGCTCTTAAAGGATAAACACATCCCAGTCCCAAAAGTTCTTGCAAGATATCCACTTGTTCTTGTAGTAAGTCCACTCTTTGATTTACAAGGAGTATGCCTGCTGTTAGATGTTGGTTTAGGGTCTCTTTAGTCTGTAAGGCTGCAGCTGTGTTTTCGGCCAAGTGATTGTTGTTGCTGTCTGTATGGTAGTGTCAATGCTGCTGCTGCAGTTGTGGCTGCCACTGCAGAGACTGCTACCATGGCGACCACGGCTGCTGTGATGCCAAAATCTCTCCTGTTTCTTGATAGTAACACTGGCAATTCCACATCTGTAACAGAGACTGTGACTGGTAGGAAGGTAGGAACACGCATTAAGACTGCCAGCGGGAACCTAGAAGCATTCCAACACTCTGAGAGATAGCATCCGAAGACACTAAAAAGAGGTTGTAAGTTAGTTAAAGGGGGGCTATGAGCATCATGGTCATCAGGAGTATGTTGGTCTGAGTTACTTGTTGGTAGCATTGGCACTGGTCGAGTTAGTCGCTCAGGAACCCAGATGGGACGATGTTTTATCCTGTGGAAACACACAAACCAAGCCACGACTCCAGTAAAGCACCGGGTCTGGGCCATTCCATTGTCCTGTAAGAACATCCTTCCATTTTACCATCGCTCTATCATGTTGTTTATGATTGCCATGTCTCTCAGCGGCAGAGCAACCCTCATTATCCAGAGTTAAAAAATTCAAAATAAAGAGGCAAAGAGAAAGTTTATCTTTAGGGGACCTGAAGGTCTCCCCTATTCCCCCTTTTTGTTTATTTACAGACTTTCTTAGCACTTATTTAGACCCTCATGATTTTATCACATAAGCACTTTCTTACCCAGAAACATTTTGTTTTTCACTAAATATATTTCCATATCTAGAACCTTTTATTTTTTTTCTTTCCTATCTGTTGACCTCTTTGTTCACATTCTGAAACAACTCTTATGAAATTTCTGAATTTAAACAAAATTACTCTATTTTAACAAGATTAAATATTTTGTTATTTATAGTACTCTACATCAACATTTTATTAGTTTGACCACCTAGAGACTCGCGAGTTATTTTTAAGATATTTTACTTCTATTAGTTGACCCAATTTAAATTGAACCTCTTTAAATCACGTGACTTAAAAATATTTGGATCCATTTTTAAATTTTAATATTAGGAGCGGTCAATTTTGATACAGACAAAACATGACATTAGACAGCACGACATACACATAACACAAAATCAAAGGCCTTGAAACTTTATGGGTGAATCTCCATTGCAATGTAAGAGATGTTCAAAAACTCTAGATGAGTAAAAAAAATAGAACTGATCAAAAAAGTCATGAGCTCAAAAAATATGTAGAATTCAATAAAAACAAGAGTCCTGGAAAGATGATACAGCCGTTTAGTAAAGCACCATAAAACTTACTTTTGCTGGAGTTCTGGTAAGACTTTTTGCTCCTTTTTTTCTTTTTTTTTTTTTTTTCCTTTATATTTCAATGTAAGCCTTGACTGAGATTTGGATCTGAAAGGGGCTAAAATGTTCCAGCAGAAACTTGATGCCTAGGGCATTTTAACCCTTAATCCTGGTTAGTAATCAATTCAGGTTTGGATGCAGAAAATTGTGAAACAATTATCTCCCAATATTTGTGGGGACTGGGACTACTATATTATACTCCTTACTAGGACATGCCACTGATGGTTGGGCTGGTTTGTTTACTATGTGGCAAGTTTCTGGAAGGAGATGCAATGGGAGGAGCCAGCGGTTCTTTAGGCGGCGGCTCTTTGGGGAGAAACTTGGAGCCCCCTTTGGGAGGTCCTGGAGAGAAGCAGGCCTTAAGGGTGGATAACGTAGGGCAGACTCCTAATGGGGGACCCTCCCATAAACTGATTTCCCTCTTCCTAACAAGTTGTTCTACACGATCCCATGTGGACCAGTCAAAAAGATTAGTGGCAGGAAGCCAAGGAGCCACCCGAGTAAAGGTGTCCCAGGCTTTTACCACCTGTGTATTAGACCACTCAAGGCCGCTACTCTTCAGCATGAGTCTAAGAGCTGAGAGCACAGGGTCACCATGTGTGGTGTGTGTTTGCCCCATCTTTTCTTTAGTAGATCCTGTAATAGCAAGATTTTTGGTTCTACATAGTAAATCCTCCTCTTCATCTGAACTATCCTCACACCCAGTTTCATTTTCCTTGTCTGTCTCTGATCTTATTGATGCCCTTTCTGATGCTTTAGACTTTTCCTCTTTTATTTCCTCCAAAACCTCTTCCCCTTATTTTATGGCCTCTCTGCATTTGGTTCGGGCTGTTTTAGTTTCAAGAGGAATTCCATTGGCCTGGAACAAATCCTTTAAGGGACCTTCCATGCGCATTCATGACATTTCAGTGCCCATATTTCTCTATTAAACTAACAGAATGCAAAGCACTTTAACTAGCAAAACAAAAGCGAAAGCACTTACAAACACTCAATCTCAGTCGCTTATCCCACGAACTTTAACTCGTTGCTGATCCCGCGAACTTTAACTTGTCGCTTATCCCACGAACTTTAACTCGATCCAGTGAACTTTAATTTGTTGCTTATCCCACAAACTTTAACCTGGCCAGACTGTACTTTACTTTCCCTGTATTTACCTGATCAGTTCCTTCTTTGTAACTCTAGTTCCCAGGTTTCGGTACCACTTATGATCACCCACCACCCGCAGGTGGTGGGCGATCACAACACGTACGCTCTTCTTCATCACAGGAACCAAAAGGGCTTTATTCCACAAGTCTCAGACTTATATTGAGAACATCAGCCTATCAGAGAGTAGACTACCAGGAAAGTCAACCTATCAAGGAACAGTCTCCAGGCAGATACCAGGATCGTCTCATGTACAACAGCCAACCAGAGTTACTTCCTAAAACTTGTTTATGAGTGCAGCTATGTCTGGCAAGCTGCCAGGTGCCATCTTAGAGATCAGGCCACGGTGCAGCTCTGGGGCCCTCAGAGCCCGCCCCTGACATTGAAGGAAATCTATATTGGTTCCATAGTTTAGCTATTGTGAATTGAGCTGTTATAAACATTAATATGGATGTGTCACTGAAGTATATTGATTTTGATCCCTTTGGGTAAAAATCAAGGAGTGGGATAACTGGTTCAATTCTAAGCTTTCTGAAGAATCTCCATACTACTTTCCATATTGGTTGCACCAATTTGCATTCCCACCAGCAATAAATGAGTGTACTTTTTCCCCTCACATCTCACCAACATTTATTGTTGCTTGTATTATTGATAATTGCCATTCTAATTGGAGTGAGATGAAATTTTAGTTTTTTGATTCACATTTCTCTAATTCCTAGAGAAGGTGCAAGCACCTATGTCCTTTCATTATCACCCAACTATCCTGGAAATGAAGGTGTTCATTGCCTTCAATGTGGGAAGGGACAGGAAGAACAGGTGGGTCGTTATGGGTTGTCTTTCACAGTAAATCATGAGTTAGAGTGAGGATCTTGTTAACTCATCTTAGCACCAAAGAAGATCACATCAGAATTGATAATCCATATAAAAATACAAATCCATATAAAAATAGTAACTTCTCTATAACATATGCAACAATCAATGCAAAATGGACTGAAGAATTACATATAAAAAACAATGTAGTAAAACTTTTAATTAAAAATATAGAAAAGTATATTTTGGGTCATTTAATCTACTCAAGTCATAGAGATTACTCAAGTCTCACCAGTCACACAGTCTGCTCAAGTCATTTGGGCTGCTTAGATCATTAAGTAACAGTGGTCCAACTAATGATTTCAATATAGTCTTACTGCACTGCCACCAAGGCTTATTTTAAAATGGACATTTTTTCTTTATCTTTTCACATTCTTCCCCTTTGTAACCTGAGTGGAAGAACAAGATTACCTTTTCCTTGTCCAAGACCAAGTTATCTGTATTTGAGCACATAACCAACAGAGGAGTCAAGTAATTCAGATTTCAGGGATGGCACAAAGAGATTGAAAGAATGGTTTGCCCCCAAACTAGCAAGTGAATCACAATAGCCTACAGGAAAGACTTGGATTGTAGCCTTTAAATGAATAGCTCCTTTAAAAACCCTCTGTTTTCCCTGATAGGCGGAATCACAGCATTTGGGACAGGAGTTCTCTATAAAACTTCATTGCATGTAAACCAATAAACCTTATTTTTCCTTCTTTCAAAACTCTATTATCTTTATTGACTAGGCACTGTGAACAAGAACCAAACTTTCAGTAACAAGCTCCACTGTCTATAGAGAGTACACAATCATAGTCTACCCAGGTCATAATGCCTACTTGTAATGGTCATAGTGACTATTCACTTTATAAAGGTCATGGAGGCTACTAAGGTCATTTCACAAGAAGGCCAGAAAGGATTTGCAGGTAATAAAGGCTGAGTTTGTCATAGAATGCACTTGTGTCACAGAGGCTATCTGGGGCATAGAGGCTCTTCAGTGAAAAAGGTTATGGAGGACATATGGACTACAATGATCATAGAGGCTACATGGATCACAGAGAAAACTCAGGACACAGAGATTCCAGAGGCCATGCAGGCTTTAAAAGTCATAGAATATATACATGTAATGAAGGCTACTTGGATCACTTTGTTAAATCAGGAAATAGAGGGTGCACAGGCAATAGAGACTATGAAAGACACAGAGGGTAAGTAGTCCATACTGGGTATGGAAATCATAGCAGATATTCAGGACATTTGGGCTACTCAAGCCATAGATACTATGCAAGTCAAAAAGATCATGTGGGTCATACAGTATAATCACAGGCTACACAAGTCATAGGGTCTAATATGTTTATTTAAGCTACTAAATTTATACACACTACATAGTTCATCAGGGATAATACAGTCATTATTGCTACTCAGGATACTGTGGGTATGAAGATCATAGAGTGTACATAAGTTCATGATTCTAAGTTCTTTTAAACTACTCAGTTTCTAGAGGCTATGCAGGGTACAAAGTATAGGCCACAGACTAGATGCACATCTTACAGGACATATGGGTAACAAAGTTTATGCATGTCACAGGTGCTACTGTGAGAAATGAAAAGTCTGGTAATCCTCTTTCAGAATATGCCCTTAATTGACTACATTTGTAGGCATTTTAATTATAGCCATTCCCTTTGGCACTCTAATTTTAAAATTAGGCAATTGCATAGATTATAATCCCAAACTCCTCCAATCAGACTGAAGGGCAATAGTGCTCAGGCACTTTTTTCCTGAGCACAGCTGCAGGCACTGCTGCCATTTCCTTGAAGCTTTCTCTTGGGGTACAGCTGTCCCTGAAGCCACTGCCATGTGTTCCTGGAGATCTTTTCTCTAGATGTTGCAACTGTTGTTGATACTGTCACATTCAACATGGCCCAGAAGTCACTGCTGCCCTCATCGCTGCCTCAGATGCCTGTTTGCTATCTATACTGCTGCTGCTGCTACTGCAACCACTAACACTGCTCTCACCAAAGTCACTGCTACTTCCAGGAAGTAAACTGGAGGTTTTCTCTCTGGGTGCTGCAGCTGCAGCCACAGCCACTGCTGCTGCCATTGCTGCCATAGTTCTTCCACCTGTTGCCAACACCACTGATGTCTGCAGCTGCTGCTGATCCCCTTGCTGCTGCCACCAATTCCTGCTACTAACACTTCCACCATTGTTCAAAAATCTGCTGTCAGGGACACTCCATGTTTGGTTGCACAGGGCCACACCCACTTTGAGGCACCAGCCAAAACCTGGGTTTCTTTAGGGTGCCAATGGTTTGATGTCACTGCCATTTTGGGGCACAATGCCCTTGTCTGGGAACACCAGGCAGGACCTGGAGATTCAGTGGCAGGGTGCCTATAGGTTTGGCTGCAGCTGGGGTTACAATATGAAAAAATAAGGGAACAAAACACCACAAACCAGGATGCCCCAATAAGAGAAGCCACTGACAACACAATAGAATAAATGTCCAAGAAGTTTAGAATGTCCATAGTCAATTTGATTTGCAAAGTAAAGGATATTATACAGTTAAATCACAGAGAAATATAGAAAGTGAAAGATCAATAAAGAGTTAGACATTGTGAAAAAACAAGCAGAAATCCTCAAAATGAAGGAATCAATCAATTATAAATTAGTCAATTATAAGTTCAATGCAAAATATCACCCACAGCCTAGGGCATTTGGAAGACAGAACTTCAATGAAGACAAAATATTTAATGTTGAAAATAAAGTTGACCACACAGAGAAGAAGGTAAAAATCCATGAACAGAACTTTCAAAAATTATGGGATTAACATGAAAAGATCAAATAAATTCTGCCTACCTAGGAAAATGTGAGGTCTTTCCATCTTCTAAGATCTTCAATTTCTTTATTTTTGGTGTTCTGTAGTTTTCATTGGAGAGATATTTCACCACTTTTGTCAGATTGATTCCCGAGCATTTTATTTTTTGAAATGATTATGAACAGTGTAGTGTTATTTCTCTTTCAGTGGACTCATTACTGATGTATAGGAATACATTTGAATTATGGGTACTGATTTTATATTCTGCTACTTTGCTGAATTCATTTATTAGTTCCAGAAGATTTTCAGTGGAATCTTTTATATCTTTCAAATGTAGAACCATATAATTGACAAATACTGATAGTTTGAGTTCTTCTTTACCTATTTTTATACATTTAATTTCTTTCTTTCATGTCATAGATGCTTCTCAGGTTATAGAAGATACTTGGGTAATGGAGGCCAAACAGGTCACAAATGAGACTCCAAAAACCTCCAAATTTGTCATTCAAATACTCAACAATGGTTGTAGCTCTCTGCCTGTAAATCTAAACTACTGACTCCAACCTGGTGCCAGGAAACTTGCTCCCAATGATAAATTTTCTCCACCTCTGGCAATTTCATGCTCCCTTTTTGAACAGTAATGGTCTCAGAATATCTACCACTGGGATTTTAATTTCATTAGTTTCCTTTATTATGTGCTAAAACATTTTATTTATGTCCACCTCACTTATCCTTCATTCATTACATGACATCCCAGCCAAAACCATTCCATCTCTTCCTCAGCCTGACCAAGAAAGAGAAAGCCCCATGTCCGAAAGTTGTACATGTTGAAAACTAAGTTGATGAATGCTAAGCTACCTGTATTTAGCAATTTTGCATCCTGGTTGTCCCCTAACTCTGTTGAAACCTTTAACTTCCCTACTACCAGTGTTTCAGAGAGACAATTCCATTAGTGCAGTCATTGGTTCCCAGGTGGGACAAATCTATCCAGTCATTTGTATAACCTTTGGAACTTGCAGTGCTCTAAATGTGGTAGAGGATAGACCTCAGAATTGTGGGAACTTGGGACACTAGCCTGGATACTGTACATAATAATTTCTCTCTGGAACAAGATCATGTCAATTCCCTGACAAAAGCAGTCCTCATTCATCAGGTTTTTTTCCTCCTTCCTGCCTGGAATTACACTTGGCAGTTTATGTCTGACAACTGTAATCCAGGTGATCTCCTACTTCTTTAGCGATAACTTTCCTATGTTTTGCTAGCTTCTCCTAGTGTTATTACAGATGAATACACTTGCTGTGGTTCCTGGCTACCAAGGTGTGACCAATTCATCTAAGAGAAGGACTGTGAGCTTGATTAATTCACACAGTTCTTAGGGGCTGCGCAGGTCCTAAAAGTTATGCTGGTCATAGAGGATACTCAGGTTATAGAAACTACATTGGACATAGAGGTTAGTCAGTTAATAAAACCTATTCAGGTCATCAAAATATGGAGGATCAGAGGCTTCAGAACACAGAAAATATGCAAGTCATACAGGTTACTTAGGTAATAGGGTTTCACAGATCACAGAGGAAACCCGGGTCACAATGGCTGTTCAGGTCACAATGGCTGCCAAGTCCTTAGGGTCTACTAATTCCATATTTTACATAATGTATCAGCCTGTGGAGGTCATAAAGGCTGTCAGGATTACATAGGTAATAGATGTTTCATGGGTTATAAATGTTATAGGGTCATAGAGGTTACTCATACTGTAAAGATTATGCAGGCAATAAAGGCCTTCTCAATTTTTTGAGGCTGCTCAGGTCCTAGAGTTTACACAATTCATAAGGGCTTCTCAACCCATAGATATCATTCAGACTATTAATACTACACAGGTCATTTGGGTTACTCAGTTCATTTAGGTTACTTAGACCAGAGAGTATAAGCAGGGCAGGGGGTCTATGGTAGGTAATGAAAAACATACATATTACAGATAGTATTATACATATCATAGAAATTTTGCAGGTTAAAAAACTTGAGATTATAATGACAATTCAGGTCTTAGAGGAAATGCAGGTGCAGGGGCCTTCACAGATTATGGAGGCTCTGAATGTTATTGTGGTTACATTGGTTATAGAGGCTACACAGACCATAGTGGGTGCATACATCAGAGGTTATGAGGGTTGAAGAAGTTACTTAGGTCAGAGAGTAAGCAGTAAAAGTCATAAAGTCTACAGAGATCATAGAGTCTATGCAGGTCAAAGAGGTATGAAATTCACAGAGGTTAACAGGACCTAGACACTACTCAGGCCAGGTAGGTTACTGTGCATATAAGTCTTATGCAGGTCAAGGAGGCTACATGATTCAGGGAGGCTATGAAGTACATAGTGCCTATTGAGGTCATTTATGTTTCTCAGCTTATAAGGTTATGGAGGTCATAGAGATTGTTTAGACCATAGAAGATACACAGGTCGTTAAGGTTATGCAAGTCATAGAAGTTATTCTGGCTACAGAGATAGCACAGAGCATATGAGCTTTACAATCATTTTGGGTACTCAGGCCATAGAAGTGGTACAAGTCAGAGAGTATATGCAGACCAGAGACACTATGCAAATTACAGAGATTATGCAGTTCATTGTGCCTATACATGTTTTAGTGCATACTAAGGTCATTTAGACCACTAAGTCCATAGAGGCTATTCAGGTCTACTAGGCTACTCAGGATAAAAACACATGTAGGCAATATAAGCTATGCATGCTGTAGAGGATACCAAGGTCATAGAGGTTGATACAGTTCACAGAGGCTACACAGGTCATACAGGCTACACATGCCTTAGTGATGATGCTGACCATAGAGAATATTCACTTCATAAAGGACATTCATGTCACAGAGGCAACTCAGGACACAAAGAATACACAAATTATATCAGTTACTAAACTCATTTACAATTTTTAGACCAAATAACCTATGAAAGTTATAGAATTTACAAAGAAATAGAGAATATTCAGGTCATAAATAATGCACACATCATAGAATATACTCAGGTCATGGAGAATATGAAGGTCATACAGGTTAATCCAGTGTTAGAAACTATTGAAAACTTAGAGATTTTGCAGGCCATAGGGGTCATTTAGGTTATTCAGGCTATGTAAGCTACATAAATCTTAGGTGTCACTCACCACACAGAGGCTTCACAGGTAATAATGGCTGTGCAGATCATAGGGCCACCATGGGTCATAGTGGTTCCTGAGATCATATAAATTATACATGTCATTTAGGATAATCAGACTATAAAGGCAACACAGGTTTAGTGGCTGTGTACACCATACCGGCTATGCATGTCATGAAGTCATACACATGTCCTGGATACTACACAGGTTGTAGAAGCTACATTGACCATAGAGTTTATACAGATGTTAGATTCTTCTAAATAATAGAGATTATATTAGCTTCGGATTGACTCAGTTCAAGCTGTATGATCAACTTAGAGGTTTAAGTGAAAAATAGAAAGTTTTCAGGTGATAAATTCTACACAAGTTATAGAAATTATTCAGGATATATAGGCTACATAATTTATAAATGATATAAATGTCATGGAGAATACATAAGTCACAGATAGGGCATAGAAGTTACTAAGACCATAGAGAATACACTGTTAACTAAGGAAACCAGGCCATAAAAAATACACAGGTCATAGAGGCTACGCAGGTCAGGGAGGTTGTGTTACTAAGAGAGACTACTCAGTTCCAAGATGCTACTCGGGTATAGAGTGTAAACAGACAATAGAGATGATTTAAGTCATATGTACTACACAGGTCTTAGGGGCTAATCAGGTCATAGAGGTTACATAGGTCATGGAGGATACTTAGGTCAAAGAGGTTATGCAGGTCACAGAGGCTACTCAAGTCATAGAGGGCATGTAGGCCATAAAGGCTACTCAGGACCTACAGTCTTTTTAGGTCACGAAGGCTGCAGGCATCATAGAGCATTTACTGGTCAAAGAGGTTACTTAGGTCATAAAGGTTGTACCAACCATAAAGGCCAATCAGGTCAAAGAGGATACTTGGGCCATAGAGACTACAAGAACATAGAGGCTATAAAGGTCAGAGGGGCTACAAAAATCATATGGATAAAAAGGTCATTCATGCTACAAAGCCCATTATCCTACATTTAAGTTTCTCAGGCCATCTTGATTACACAGGTAATTGAATGTATGCTGGTTAAAAGCTACTATGTCACAAAACATATACAAGTTACAGATGCTACTTAGCTGATAGAAGAGAAGCAGGTTACAGTGGCTACACAGTTTACAGAACCAACTCTGGTCTTAAGGGTTATACAGTCCAAAGATGGTACTCAAACTATTTAGACTACTCAAGGGCACAAAACCCACTTTTGCCACAGAGCTATGAGAAGTCACAGAGGTTATGAAGATTATGAAGGCTACTATAGCCATACAGAGTGCTTAGTACATAAGATTATTCAAGCCAAAGAGGCTACATAGGTACTTGAGGCTAATCAGACCATAGAGATTATGCAGTTAATAGAGACTCTGTAGGCCATGGAGAATACTCAGGCCATAAAGGCTACATAGTTCATAGAATCTATGTAGTTTATAGTGGTTATACAGATCATAGACTTCAAAGATCGCAGTGGATACTGTTTTTCTAGAGAATACTGATGCCAAATAGACTACACAGGTTATAAGAAGTACACAGGTCATAGAGGCTGTGCAGGCAATAGAACTTATTCATTCCATAGATTTATGCAGGTCATAGAGGTTGCACTATTTATAGAGTCTATTCAGGTCACAGAAGGAACATGGGCAATAGAAGTGATACTATTGAAGTGAAGCTACACATACCATAGACAATATACTGGCCATAAAAATCTTCATAGTCAAAAAGAATATATAAGCCAAAGGTGATACAGAGATCAATAATCTACTAGTCCAATAGAACTACAGAGGACATACAGAGTTTTTGACACGGATTTTTTAGAGTTAATAGAGGCTAGTCAGTTAATAGAGGCTAAGTTCATATAGGCCAATAAAGTCATAGAGACTTGCAGGTCATTTAGGCTACTAAAACAATAAAGGATACATAGGTCATAAAGGCTATACTGTTCATAGGGACTACTAAAGCACATAGGCTCTGTGGATCACAGAGGCTACTGAGGTCATAGAATACACTAAGATCATTTAGTCTACTAAGGTCATAGAGGCTAAGAAGTAATTTAGACTACTCAGTCCATCTAGGGTACAGAGGACATAGCACCTTCCATGGTCATATTAGGTGACACAGGATATAAAGTCTATGCAGGTCATAGAGAGTGCTAAGGTCATAGAGGCCACACAGTTTCCAGAGAATACTCAGGGCATAAAGTCTGAAAATTCATAGTGGATACTGAAGTAATTAAAATTTTTAGTCCATAAAATCTATGAGATTCATATAGGCTGTACAGGCCATAGAGGCTAATAAGGCCATTGATTAAAAGCAGGCTATTTGGACTATTCATGTGCTACAGGTTACTCAGGCATAGGTGCTATGAAAGTCACAATGGCTACACAGAGCATAGAGGCTATGCAGGTAATTGCAGGTAGGCAGGTAATGTATGTTACAAAGATCATGAAGGCTACTCTGGTCATAGAGGCTACCCAGCCATTATGGCTAAGTAGTTCATAGAGGTCAAGGTCATGTAGACTATTCATGGCATAGAAGCTATGACCCTAGCTCTAAGATTATAGAGACCACACACAACAGAAGTTAAACAGGGCATAGAGATACATATATCCTAGACATTGCACAGGTCATAATGTCTAGCAGATCATTTAAGACACATAGTTTATAGATATCACACAGGTTAAAGAGGTTACTTTGTCCATTGTGGAATTGGAGGTCTTGAAGAATATGTAGGAAATAAGGACTTTCTGAACTTGTGTCATAGAAACATCAGGAGTCACACATGCAATGCCAGTCATAGAGGACATTCCATCCAAGTATGATATAGGTAATGATAGCTGTCCAGAGCATAAAGGCTGAATGGGTCATGGAAGAAATACAGGTCCTAGATGTTATACTGGTCATAGATGCTACACATACCATACAAATTTTAGAGGCATGAGATAATAGTGGTAATACTGGTCATAGGGGCTACTCAGCACATAGAGGGTACACAGGCATAAGATTCTTCTCAGTCCATAGATGCTACATAATTCATAGGAGTCACTCATGCCAGATAAACCACTAAAGTCATAGAATATACGAAAATCAAGGAAGACTTTCAGTTCATGTATGTTATACAGAAAATAGAGGCTACTGACACTGGACAGACTATTCCAGAAACAGAAGTTGTGCAAGCCACATATGCTATGCATGTCATGGAAGTTATGATTACTCAGTTACAAAATGTTACTCAGATCATGGGGCTATTCAGGCCAAGAATGCCTTCTAGGACATAGAGGTTACTCATGTCATACAAACTATGTAGGCCACAGAGTGTTCTCAGGACATAGAAGCTACATAGGCCATAGAGACTTTAAAAATTCCTAGAGAGTTTATGCTGGTGACAGAGCCTACTCAGTCTACTCAGGTCACAGGCATAAATGCTACTCAAGCCTTGAGACTTATACAGGTCATAAGGGCTACTTAGGTTCTAGACCCTATAGATGTCATGGAAGATAGTCTGGTCATAATAGCTGTTTGGGTCATAGAGGATACATAGCTCATACAGGTTACACAGGTGTAAAAGTCTTCTTAGTTCATTTAAGATATGCAGAATACTTGGGCTACTCAGTTAATAGAGTGTTGGCTGGTAATATGGGTAATTCCAGACACAGATATAGATAGGTCTAGAATCTGCATAGGTCAAAGAGGCCTTTCAGGACATAGAGGTTACTCCATCCTTTGAGAGTATGCAGATAACAGGTTTTAATTAGTTGAGTTAGACTACACAGTACATAAGAATATATACTTTATACAGGTTACTCAGGACACAAAAACTATGAAGGCTACACAGAATGTACAGGAAAAAAATGTGATCAAAGAGTAAGCCATGTCAGCCTTAAAGTCTACGAATGTCACAGTCTATGCAGGAAAAAGTATCTGCACAATAAAGTCTATTCAAACCATAGAGGTCACTGAGCTTTTTGATCCCACCCAAGTCTTACTGTCTATTCAGGTCTTCAAGGTTATACAGGACATACAGCCTAGAGAGATCACAGAAGCTGCACAATGTCACAGAGGTTATTTTCATCATACAGGCTATGCAGGTATTAGAGGATTTTCAGGTCATAGAGGAAATGCAGGTCATACAAGGTTCAAAATCATAGGGACTGTTAAGTGAATTTAGTCTAATAAAGCCCTACAGGGTAGGAATATCATTTAGGCTACTCAGGTTATAAAAGACATGCAGGTCACAGATGAAATACACTAATAAGGCCACAAAGGGTAGGCAGAAATTTTTCTGCTTATTAAATGGATGCTATGAAGGCTATAGAATCTACTCAGGCCATAGCTTCAAAGGACACAGAGGCTACACAGGTTCTAAAACAAACCTAGGTCATTAACTCTTCTCAGTTCTTAGAGACTACACAGGACAGAGAAGATACTCAGGCCACAGAAGATATTCAGGATACAGGTAATGCACGGGTCATAGGGATTATGCAGATAATAGAGGTTACTCATGCCATAATACCTCTGTATTGATAAAAGCTAGCAGGTCATAGAGGTTATGCTGGTCATAGAGGCTCTGCATATAATAGGGCTTCTATGGAAATACAGGCTTTTGTAGGTCACAGAGGCTAAACTCATCATAGAGGCTACATAAGTCAAAGAGGGTATTATGCTTTGGTTATGCGGTGTCACCCAAAAACTCTCATGTGAAACAGTGCAAGAAGGTTCAGAGGAGAAATTATTGGGTTGTGGGAGTCTTAACCCAATCAATGAATAAATCCAAGATGGGATTAACTGAGTAGTCACTGGAAGCAGGTAGGGTGTGGCTGGGGGAGCGGTTCATTGGGGTCATGGCTATGGAGTATATATTTTGTATTTTGAGAGAGGAGTCCCCCACTTTCTCTCTCTCTCTGCTTCCTGATGATGGAAGCTGTTTCCCTCCAGCACTCTCTCCTTCCATAATGTTCAGCCTCACCTTGAGCCCCAAGGGATGGAACTAGCCTTATATGGGCAAAGACCTCTGAAACTGTGCCCTCAAATAAATATTTTTTATTCTACAATTGTGATGGCCAGATCCTTTAGTCACAGTAGCAAATAAAAGCTGACTAGAACAGAGGGTACACAAGGCATAGAAGCTACTGAGATCATAGAAGTTACACAGATCATAATAACTATGCAGGTATAGGTGCTACTAAAGTCTGTAAGGATAATAAGCCCACACAGGTGAGGAAGATAATTTAGGCTATGCCAGTTATAAAGTTTAGTCAGGGCATACAGGTTATGGAGGTAACATATGATACAAAGGTCAAAGAGGCTACACAGGACATAGAGGCTACTAAGACCACAGTAATTACAAAGACTAGTAGCTACAGAGGTCAGATAAGATACTGTGATCATTTAGACTACTCAGACCATTAAGTTTATGCAGGTTATAGAGATCACACAGATGATTGAGGCATTCAGGGCTTAGATGCTATGCAGGTAATAAAAACTAAAGAGGCCATAAAGGCTTATCATGGTACAGATGTTTTGAACAAAATACAGGAAATTCAGGTCATAGAAACAATTCATACCATAGAGCCTATGCAGAACTTCAGAGCTACTACATTTATTTAGGTTTCTGAGTCCATAAAATTTGGAGAGGTCTTAGAGGTAATAAAAGAAATAAAAGCTATGCTGATAATGGAGATTTCAATTGTCATAGGGAGTACTGAAATTATTTGGGTTACTTAATCCATGAAGTCTACACAGGTCAATACAGGCTACTCAAGCCATAGAGTTAGTGGGCATAGTGTCTTTTTAGTTCATCTAGTAACCTGGGCCATAAAGCATATGGAGATGATAATGTCTATGAGATTTATAGACATTTAAATGGGCTACAGAGGCCAGAAATGTCTCAGAGGCTACTCAGGTCTTAGAGTCTAGACAGGAGATAGAGCCTACTCAAGATGTAGATCCTACACAGGTCATAGAGTCTACATGCTCACTGGAATAACTAAGGCCATTTAAGCTAATAAGGTCATACAGACTAGGCAGGAAATAGGGGCTCCTTTGACTGTAAAGGCTAAATTGGTCATACAGACTCTTTAGATGATATAGGATGTACATTCCACAGAGGTTACACAATTCAGAGAGGCTAATTAGTCCATACTGGCAGTGAAAGTATTAGTGAGTACTGAGGTTATAAGGCCTACTGAAGTAATTCAGGCTATGAAGGTATTAAATGCTATCAAGTCAGAGGAGATACTCAGGGAATAAAGGTTTTACAGGTCATATGAGCTATTAATATCATAGAATATCAACAGATTGGAGAGGTAACTCAAGTCATTGAGTCTACCTGGGCCATAGATACTTCACAAGCCTTAGAAACTACTAAGGTTATTTAGGCTACTTGAGCCACAGAAGTCACAGATCATAGAGACTACTAACACCATTTAAGCTACACAACACAGAATGTCTATTCTGACCACAAAGGCTACATAGGTCATAGTGGCTACTGAGATCAGAGAATACAGAAGTCATTTAGGCTACTCAGATCATAAAAGTGACAGAGGTCACAGTGGTTTCATAGCCATAGAGGCTAATCAGGTCCTAGAGGCTATACAGATTCTTGTGTCTCTCCAGACTATAGAACCTAAGCAGGTTTACTGGTTTCAAAGTCATAGAGGTTGTGCTGGTCAAACAGACCACTCAGTTCATAGAGGTAAGCAAAAAAAAAAAAAAAAAAAGAGAGAGAGACAGAAATGCAAGTCATAGGGACTATTTGATCTTAGAAGTTACATGGGTCCAGGAGGATACTCAGAGCACAATTGTTTCTAGAGCAATAAAGACCATGCCAGTTATAGAAACTGCAAAGCTCATAGAGGCAATTCAGGCCTTAGAGCCTATACAGGAGATTCAGGTAAAATATGACATAAAGACTACACAGATCATAGATGCTACTCAGGTCATAGTGTGTATGCAAACAAGAGAAGTTACTCAGGGCATAGTCATATACCCTACTAAATTGATGGAGAATATACAGGTCATAAAGCCTAGGCAGATCATAGGGACTTTTAAGATCATTGAGGTTACTGAAGTCATACATATAGGTTACTCAGGAAATAAAGGCCTTACAATTTTATCAGCTACTCAGGTAATAAAATGAAAGTTGAGAGATCATTCAGTATACCAAGGCTACTCAGGCCATGCGGAACATGAAGATAATAGTGGTTACTGAGGTCAAAGCAGACATTAAGCTAATTTAGACTACTCAGGCCATTAAGGCTATGCAGGTCACAGAAGATACTAAGGTATTTTGACTATACAAGATATAAAAAAGACACAGGTTCCAGTGGCAACATAGGTTTAGATGCTTCTCAGGTCATAAGGGGTATGCAGGTCACAGAATCTACATAACTGATATAGGTTCTTCAGGCCATACACTATACTCAGGTTTAGAGTGCTGAAAGTCAGCAGTTTCACAGTTCATAAAGACTAAGCAGCTCACCTATTTCACTTATGTCCTAGTGGGTGTGTGGGAAGTGTAAGGTACTCAATCATTATGTACTACAGAGGTAATAGGGGCTGCTCAGATCCTAGAGACTAAGCAGATCACTGATTATAGTTAGGTTAAAATGGGTAAACAGTCATAGAAGTGATGCAAATGACAGAGGTTGCACAGGCCATGGAGGTTTCTCAGGCCACAGAGGTTACTCAGGTAATGGAGGCTACATAGGAGGCTTAGGCTGCTCTTGTCATAAAGTCTACTCAGGTCATAATGGGGACCCAGGCAATAGATACTATTCAAGACATAAATACTGAACTGATAATAAAAGCTATTCAGGTCATAGAGGCTACTCTGGTCATCAAGGCTATGAATTTTATATTCGTTACTAAGGTCATTTAGACTAAAAATGGGTAGGCCATAAGGATATGCAGAGGATATTCAGGACATGTAAGCTACACAGTTGTTTTAGTCAGGTTTTTTCTGCTGTGATTAAAAGATCTGACAAACAATTAGAGGTGGAAAATTTATTTGTCGGCTCATGGTTTCTTAGGTCTCAGTTCACACACATCAGGCTTCATTCTTCAGTTCTTGATTGAAGCTGAACATCACAGCAGAAGAGTGTGTTGGATAGAAGAGCCTCAATGCATCATATCGAGAAGCAGAGACTAATCTTAGCTAAACAAATGTATACCCTAATTACCCACATTCTCTAGCCACAACTTACCAGTGTATAGTTATCATTCATTTAATCCCTATGTGGATTAATACACAGATTGAGTTAAGATTCTCATAAATTTATATATTCTTATATTTTCTCATACATGATATTTTGGGTGACCCCTCATATTTAAACCATAACAACACTCATAGAGACTACAAAGATCACATAGTTTGCACAGATCAAAGGGATTACTAAATTAATTTTGGATATCCAGTCCATAAAGTCTACACTGGCCATGGAGTCTAGATAGGTCACAGTGTCTACTTGGTCATAGAGGATAGTTATGTCTTAGTGGCTACAGAAATGTAGAGTTTTGAAAGTCTTAGTGCTCTGTAGTCTATAGGGGACATGCAGATAATATAGACCATATGGCTATGCAGTTCACATAAGACATTCAGTCATAAAGCTACACAGGTTCTACTGGCTACTAAGTATTAGGGCTGATCAGATCATTCAGGCTATTCAGGCCTTAAGGTTATATAAGTCATAGAGACTTCTTATGCCACAGATGCTATGAGGTCATATAGGCTATGCAGGTCTTTGCAGATACACAGGTCATTGGTGTTAGGTTGGTAACAAAGACTACTCAATTCCTGTAGGATGATCAGTTTATAGAGGCTATTCAGGTCATAGAGACTATGTAGATCATAGGGGATGCTAAGGTTATTTAAATTACTCAGAAACAAATCTCTACACAAGTCATAGATTTTATGCAAAAATTAGAAGATATTGATGTCTTAGATAATAGGTGGGTCATAGGAGATACTCAGATCAAAGACACTAAAAAAGTTATAAAATACACTTGGGTCCTTCAAACTTCATGGGAAACAGGGGATCCTTAATTCTTAAAGGCTACTAAGGACACAGTGCCTATGCATTTTGTAGAGTTTATACACATCATAGAGGCTACACAGGTCATAATAATTCCTAAAGGTATAGGTAATACAGAAGTTCTTTAGAATATTCAGACATGAAAGTGAAGTACATAATATTGACTGGCCATAGATATGACACAATTCATGAAAATATAAAAGACATATATTTATGTAGGTCATAGATATTACTTACAATATGCAGTCTAAACTTGTCATAGAGCATTCTCAGTCCATAGATGCTACACAGGTCATAGAAGCAACACAGGTCATAGAATCTGTTCATGTTAATGAAACTAATGTTGTGTAGTACAAGGCACTTAATCATGCTTTACTTGCAACCCAGATTGTTGGAGCTACTCATGTCATAAAGATTACTAAGGTTATAGAAGATGCACACACCATAGAAATGATATTTCTCACAATAACCTTAGTATGCTCTATGACCTTTCCTATTAACATAATATTTATATTTAGCATTTATAACCATTATAGTATATGCCCTCTAACTTTTAATACTAACATATTTTCAATCATTTTACCTCCAAAATTAAGTTTCCCTGATTTCTTTCAAATTTATACAATATGGAAAATGTGACCTCTTAAACTAATATAGAAATAATCCTGTGGTCTTTCAATGCTAATATTGTATTTATACTATAGCATCAAAAACTGCTATAATTGCTGCCTTCTGATCATTCATAATAATATGCTTTCCATTCTATAAAATCTAAACCTAAAAAATAACTGTTGGTCCTGGGACCCTAAATATGAATATGATAAACTTGTCCCCTTTAAAAGTAATTGGTATTATGTAGTCTTTAATAATAAATAAATCTTCTTACTGTCCCATGTTAAACTAATGCAGAATATTCCCTTGTCCCTTAAATATAATATTCATAATGGACATATAAACATATATAATAACTACCTTGTAGCCTTCAGTATTAATACAATATCCCTACTATGGCCCCCAAATGTAACATAATATAACTGATATATCCACACAAGGGCATGGAAAACTGATAAAGAGATGTTATGTGTCCTTTAATATTAATGTAATTCACCTATTACAACATCAAAAATGGATATAAGAGCTATTCAGAGGACTCAAATATGGTATCCAAAGTATAGTATCAACTATGAGTATAGAAGCTGTGTTGTAGTCTTTAAATCTAATGTGTTATTCCTAGCCTAGCATCTAAAACTAATATTCTAGATCCATGTACCTTTAAATATGAATATGACATCCATATTATGGTTTCTAAAGTCAATGAAATGTATGTCCTGTGACCTTTGATCTTACTATATAACATCACTTACATAACACCAAAACCAATATAAATACTCCCTTGTGAATTTTAATATTTATTTAATACTCAATATAACATCTAAAACTAATAAACAGGTGCTCTGTAGCATTTAATGTTAGCATAATATTTATAATATACAACCTTACGCTAATAAAATATCTGCACTGTAGCCATTAAACTAAGATATTCATGAGATATTATTAAAATTAATGCATTAAGTACCATAGACTTTATTTATTTATTTATTTTTATTGTAAACAAATGGGATACATGTTGTTTCTCTGTCTGTACATGGCGTAAAGGCATACCATTTGTGTAATCATAAATTTACATAGGGTAATGTTGTTTGATTCATTCTGCTATTTTTTCCCTTCCCCCCCTCCCCTCCCACCCTTCCCCTACATCTATACAGTCCTTCCTTCCTCCATTCCTGCCCCCCTCCCTAAACCCAACTCCAAACCCAACACTAACCCTTCCCACCCCCATTATGTGTCATCATCCACTTATTAGCGATATCATTCTTCCTTTGGTTTTTTGAGATTGGCTTATCTCACTTAGCATGATATTCTCCAGTTTCATCCATTTGCCTGCAAATGCCATAATTTTATCATTCTTTATGGCTGAGTAATATTCCATTGTATATATATACTACAGTTTCTTTATCCATTCATCAATTGAAGGACATCTAGGTTGGTTCCACAATCTGGCTATTGTGAACTGAGCAGCTATGAACATTGATGTGGCTGTATCTCTGTAATATGCTGATTTTAAGTCCTTTGGGTATAGGCCAAGGAGTGGGATAGCTGGGTCAAATGGTGGTTCCATTCCAAGTTTTTTAAGGAGTCTCCACACTGCTTTCCAGAGTGGCTGCACTAATTTGCAGCCCCACCAGCAATGTATGAGTGTACCTTTCTCCCAACATCCTCACCAACACCTGCTGTTGCTTGTATTCTTGATAATCGCCATTCTAATATGGGTGAGATGGAATCTTAGGGTGGTTTTGATTTGCATTTCTCTTACTACTAGAGATGTTGAACATTTTTCCATATGTTTGTTGATTGCTTGTAGATCTTCTTCTGTGAAGTGTCTATTCATTTCCTTAGCCCATTTGTCGATTGGATTATTTGCATTCTTGGTGTAGAGTTTTTTGAGTTCTTTATAGATTCTGGAGATTAGTGCTCTATCTGAAGTATGATTGGCAAAGATTTTCTCCCACTCTGTAGGCTCTTTCTTTGCATTGCTGATAGTTTCCTTTGCTGAGAGAAAGCTTTTTAGTTTGAATCTATCCCAGTTATTAATTCTTGCTTTTATTTCTTGTGCTATGGGAGTCCTGTTGAGGAAGTCTGGTCCTAAACCGACATGTTGAAGCTCTGGACCTACTTTTTCTTCTATAAGATGCAAGGTCTCTGGTCTGATTCTGAGATCCTTAATCCATTTTGAGTTTAGTTTCGTGCATGGTGAGAGATATGGGTTTAGTTTCATTCTGTTGCATATGGATTTCCAATTCTCCCAGCACCATTTGTTGAAGAGACTTTAATTCTAACACAACATGCATACTTGAGCTTCTAAATGTGACATAACTATTTATCTGTGGCCTTCAACATTAATGTGATATCTCTATATCAAACTGATGTGATACCTGCTAATATTGATGTAATACTCATACTACAGCAAGTACAATTAATATAATTTCCCTGAGGTTTTAATACTAGTACATTATCCATAGTTCAGCATTTAATCTTAATATAATAACTCCCATATACCTTTTATATTGATGGAAGATGTGTTCTATAGCATCCATAACAAATATAATATCTAACCTTAGTCCTTCATACAAAAATATTATCAATGATAAAGCACCTCAAGCTAATAGAATATCTGCCCTAAGTTATTGATCATAAAGTAATACCCATATTACAGGATCCAAAACTGATATAATAGCTTTCCAGTGAATTGTAATTCTATTATGGAATCCATACTGGAGCATCTATAGAGTGATATTAATATCTTTTTTCTGACATCTGAATATGTCCATTGCATCTTGACCTTCAAACAATACTGAAATTGCAAAGATGTGTATAAGTGTGTTCTCCTCCACATGCTCCACCCAATTGTAACAGTGTTTAGGTGGAATGACACATTCATATATGAAGTTAAATATGATAAAATATTGGTATTCAGTCCCTGGATTCTGATCCATTATGCTGAGGATGGCTCTGACTTTATCTTTGATTGATCTGTAATTTCTCATCTCAACACTGAGAAATCTGGGTCATAGCTTCTGCCATGAAATTAATTCATTTTTCCTTTATGAGAAATATACTCATTATTGCTTCAGATTACATGATCTAAAATAATAAAAACAAACAAACAAATTTGGTTTTTAGACCCAGTTCCTGGTGCAGAGTTCCTCAAATCCTCATATTTAGTAAGCAATAATGATGGTAAGTACATCTTTAATGCTAACATTAGATAATTCACCATAATTCCTAGCATGGGGTTCCTATATCTTGTAGAATGTTTGGGGTGATAAGAAGGTCTTTGCTCTAATAAGGTCTCTTATTAGGTCTCCAGGGCAGCATCAGGATTGAGAATGGGTGTAAGGAAAACCAAGCCCTGAATATAACCTTGCAACTTTCAGTTCCCCACCTAACTTGGGGAAAGAAGCTGGGGTATGAATTAATATCCATCAGGCCTAAAATATTAAGCCTCCACAAATGTCTGTACAAGAAGTGGTCAAGGAATTTCTGAACACAACCAAGCACGGGGAGGGTGTTTCACCCAGACTCCATGTGGACATAAGCTCCTTCACTCAGGACCCTCCTGAGCCTCATCCTGCGCACCTCCTCTTCTGACCATAATTTTGCCTTTTCTAGAATGTCAACAAAGGTGGGTCATACAACATGTCCCTTCAGTCAGGTTTGTTGCATCTTGCAGCAGAATAGGTAGTATGCATCTGTGTGTCTGTAGCTTTGTGGTTCATTCCTTTTTATTCTGGGTTTGTTGAGCACTCAGATATGGAAAGATATTTGGTTATTTTTATCTGATCAGCATCAAAATTCTAATGTTCTTTATGGCACCATACTTTGGTTTGACATGCTTTCTCAGAGCACTTTTCCAAATGCAGATAAATTATGGGGACACTGGTCATAGATTAGACTTCTTCTGCCTTAAAAAGAACTGATGCATCATCTTCAAAAGTGGCCATTGTGTGTCTTTCCAGTAATGCCTGAAACTTCTGGTGACCCAAATCCTACAGCTCTTGGTGTGACAACTCTTCTTAGAGTTTACCAATGCTCATTGCAGTGCCAAACTACCTATCATTTTAATTTATTTGATCTGTGTTTTTCTGTCATCTACTGGAAGGTACACCTTTCTCCTAAACATACTGTACATGGGTGCAGAGGATATCCTGCATCCACACTTCATGAAGTACTTCACAAAGAAAATGAAGGTCAACTGGTACTACAAGTATGTGGGCAGCACCTGTGACAGAGAAAAAGACTGGAATGAGTGTCCATTTTTAATGCCACAGATTTACCACAACCTTCATGACTTCAGTTCTAACTCATCACTGCAATCCTGGGCTGGATGGGGCCAGAGCTGGCTGTGGAGAGGGCATGTGAAGGAGGAGAAACACCTGCAGGTGTTAGATACTTCTTCCAAGTGCAGGGCTGCTCCTAGTGAGCCTCACTTGGGAGTGAGCAGAGAGATAAGACAGAGAACCACCTTGAGTCCATGGTGAAGTTCCCAGCAGGTTACATTATAAACAAAAGGGTCAAAACATGCCCAATAACTGAAATGGTGTAGGAAGCAACTGACCAATTCATGTAAAAAGCATGGTCTCTGTTCCATTTCTCTGGGAGAATACCATAGTCAATAAAGCACCTGCATGAAACAATTCCTCAACCATACACAGGGATCCCTGCCACTGGAGATTTGGCCTTTCAGATCTGAGTTGCAAGCTTGCACCTGAGACCAGTCAAGTGACTTCTAAGTCTTAGGGTCTCTGTGTCAGGATGACTCTGCCCTGAGTCCAAAGGTGCCAATACAAGAATCTGAGGAGGGGCAGATTGAGCCTGTGCTGCTTTGATACCCCTCACTAACCTGAGGCTAGAAGTCAATATCTCTGGGCTCTGTTTATAGGGTGTTCTGATCTAAGGCACTCATTGATTGTCCTGGGTTCCATACTCTTCCTTAAACATTTCATTTGCCTAATTTGGATTCCAGTAAGAAAACTGTGGTCATGCATATATCATTTAAAGTGTATAATTTTGTCTAGGTGGGTCTAGCTGTGAGCAAATTTTAGTTTTAAAATAATATATATTCTTGTTTTTTCTATTGAGAGTTTGGCACACTACACCTTTGTGTTGGATGCTATGTTTAGAAAGAGAATAGTTTAGCTCTCAGATCTTGGTGCTTCAGTGATTGAAACTGGTAGTGCTGTGCTTCAGAATGTGAAAGCCAGCACTGGATGACTCTGTACAGATCCATATTGAGGATCTTGGTAAAAAGATATGTTTTAGGAAGGGGACTAACACTTAGGTAGGCTTTATTGGTATACTTGTTCATGGGATTATTTGTTAAGACAGTGAATCTTTTTCCAGCTCAATTAAACCCTGGTGGAACCCAGAATTCATCACCCCTTCTCTGTTATTTCTTCTTTGTCCTGTTTTACAGAGTTAAGAATTTTGAGGCACTTTTCCAGAAGTGGCCAACAAAGAGAAATTATCACCAGCTGCCCTTGTGACCTTAATGGTTGTTTATAGTGACATGGAAATTGATGGAACTTTGGCCTATTTAATGGTCTCATCAGACAGGCCATGACTCATTCATGGCTCTTTCTCCTCCCTGAAGAAACTTAGTGGAATCAGAAATGTTATCACCTAATGCCATAAGTTGAATGCCTGTAGGAGTAGGAAATGAGGGGAGAACTATCCATGCCTTTGACTTCTACCAATTCAAAAAACAGGGCCCATTTCCTCTTTTCAAATTGACTGGAGTCTCAGTGTGTATCAAACCCAGAACCATTCGTAGTTGCAGATCTTCATTCCACTGATTCATCCCCATTTGTTATTCCCCAGTAAATTTCAAAGAACACAAAAGCAGCTAGAAATGCTCTATCCTGGGAACCTTCCCACAGGGGCAATTGTACATATGTGTGTTGATTTTTAAGTCTTTCCAGGCCAGTTGACTATCATCTGTCTCTCACCTTTGGTGTGAAGATAATGAGCAGCAACTTAGCTCCATGTGCACAAGGAAGATTGTCCTGAGTCTCCTGTAATGGTTACTTAATGCTTGAAGTTCCTTAGGGGAGGGGGAAGATTTCAATTTGTGTTCCATTCAATAGTGAGAACAGGTAGCTGAGTGAAGATGCATTTGGTGAGTATCCTGTGCAAGGATTGGTCTTCTATTTCCTTTTCAGTCCTCAAAACTATATTTTCTGTCCTTCTCTCTGCTCCTGTAGCCTTAGGTATTTAAAAAAATAGTGCCTTCTGAGATGCTTCTTTGTTTTTACTGCTGAGGCCTTCTTTCCAAATTATAGTTGGAAGTATAGGAGAAAATTCTGTCTTCAACTATACACAAAACAAAAGGATGTGACTTGGTGATACTCTGAGAGAAGCAAAGTAGTCTTTCCATGGAGTAAATGAAGTCCTCTCCTATGGTTATGACCATGCTATTGGGCAAACTCTTGGCCAATTAACACCATCCTTGCTTCTTGATGTAACATGTGCATCAGTGAATATTATAACCAAAATATTTTCACCTACATGAGGCACTTAGAAATGGAAGTACAGAAATTCCAGCTCCTTGCCACTTCAAAGTGTCCCCCAGCATCTGCCAGCTACCACACCAAATTTTTCTTCAAAGCTCTATAATCTCAACAGTGCTTTATGCTCTAGGTATATGGAACCTGATGGAAACAAGACTTTCCATGACTCCACCTTCAAAGCGAAATCTCATGACCCTTGCTGATTTCTGTTTCTTTGAAACCAGATGGTGATGTAGATTCACTAAAAGGGTAGGGAGCTAAAGTCTTTTGGCCCAGGGATGCTGTGAGGGTTGGGGTTCCTTGTAGTATAACCACATTATACAATGGGAAGAGAAATTTAGATAATTCTACATTGCACAAGAACCATTTTCAGGACTATATCACGGGGAGGCTATCTCTGTAAATCAGTCATCGAAACCTTCCATTGGTGCAGAATGGAAACATGGCCAAGGGAGGAGCTCACTTACCCTCTTTCACTGTGGGACTCATGTCACAGTAGATTTGCATGTCATCCTCTGTTCTTCACCTTCCTGTTTTTTCTACTGTATGTTTGTGCATTGCAACACATGATTCTAGTGTTACATGGAGTACATTATGTATGGGCACCTACATCTGCTGACAACTTCAAAAGCAGATGCTAGAATAATCCCTGGATATATGGGGAAGCTATGAAGGCCCTGCAATGCATAATGACT
The DNA here is from genome assembly GCA_020740815.1 of Sciurus niger. Lineage (NCBI taxonomy): Eukaryota > Metazoa > Chordata > Mammalia > Rodentia > Sciuridae > Sciurus > Sciurus niger. The sequence continues at coordinate 38,746 of JAHUXG010003511.1, forward strand.
TCTTCAGGATCACACACGGGCAGAAAGAGGGGATGGGTCTGAACCAAGCTCTGTCTCCGAAAACCAGGAGAGCTTGCTACACTAGACCTTTTTGGGGACCTGATCCAATGTATATTGGTGTAACTTTGTCCACTTGTGCATATGTCATGGGAAGATAAGAGCAGCCTACATTGCATGGGACCTTGGGAAATATCTTACATGACAAAGGGCCTCAGGTAAGGTGTCCCCAAGGAAGTGATCTCATTTCCTTGGCTATGGAACACAAACCTGGAACCCAGTAAGTAGGCACTCATAGTCCAGATACAGTCCTATTCTGCTCATTTTTGTTGAGACAGCAAGTTCTGAGCCATGAGATCTTGCTGCCTACTGATACGTGGATGTTCATATATTAGGAAAACTATGAGTAGGAACCTTTTCTGAGTGTGGAAGTACTGGATCAATGCTGGGTTCCAAAACTCTGGTGATATTTCCCCAGGAGACCAGAGGTGAGACAGGAGAGGCAATTGAAATGAGTGGAGGCTAACCCACCACTCAGATTCCCATTTTGAAAACTCCACACTAAATAGGGGTTTGTGTGTGTGTGTGTGTGTGTGTGTGTGTGTGTGTGTGTTTGTGTGTGTGTGTGTTTGTATTGGTGCCTGTGTGGTGTATATATATATATTTTGTGTGTGTGTGTGTGTATGTGTGTGTGTGTGTGATATCCCCTGAGAGTATGAAGGGAAAATATTTTGTTCTGTTTTCTCTTGACACTCTTGACTACTGTTTCTGTGTTAAAATATCCCTTTTGGATTCCCCAACCTATGGAGAAGATGCCACAGATTAATCATTAGATGGTCCTATGTATTTGAAATCTTCCCAGCACTCATCCTGCAGGATCTTGTAGATTACCTGCACCTGGCCTGCAGAAAGGGAAACCACATATGTCCATGGATTTTTGTATTGATGCCAAAATTAGGCCAGTGCCAAGAAGATGCCGGAGCTGCTGTGTAAATAGTTTGTACCATCTCTAAGGCCTGGGACATGACCATCGCCTGGTTTGGATTTGGACAGCTGGGTATCATTCTGAACCTCAGTTATCTCTGTGGAAAGGACGGTTTTCAGAAGAGAACCCTGCCTGTTTGTTTACAAAACCAAGTAAGATGAACCCTAGGAGTGTTTGCCTCAGGCCTGGTCTCATAGAGCATGTTGCCAACTGCTCTGGTCTTCCCTGTGGGCTGTATTGTCACCTGTAAAGAAGTTCTTTGCCTTAGGCCATGCTGCTCTGAAATCTCAGGAAAGAGTTTCCACATTTGGGAAGGAGTTTGTGGCCTGAATTTAGGAAGGTTCCTGACCTGCACGTGAACAGAACAATGACCTCTTAGGTGGACATAGTGGGTTCTGCACCTGAGGTAGCTAGGCTATAAGTGGTTAGGTTCATTCTTGGCTCAAATGTATGTGCAGCACCTACCATTGTCAGGCACTTGGCCTATTATTTAGAAAACTATAAAAAACACCCAGCCCTCCTGACCTTCTATTATTGTCAGGGAGCATTTCAAGTCAGTATGCATTTAGGCAGATGAGGGGCACAGAATGTTACTGATGACACACTTCTGGCCTTCTGTTGGTATAAAAATCTCCAGATATCAAAGAGGAGAACTTCGAAGAATGAATTGAGTGGTCTTTGGGTCAAAATGAGGGCTTCTGCCTCAAGAGTGGTCAGTTGGGAAGCTGTTTAGAGAATGAATAGGCAAACCCCAGGTTCCACCCTTTGTGCTAGGAATAGCACGGGACTGAGGTCTGACTTATCCTGCAGAAGGAAGACAGCAAGCAGTGGTGGGATATTTTGTGCCCAAGGAATTATGTTGTGACTGGAGCCTCAGAGACAGGTCCTGAGAGGAACCCTCCTCACCAAAGCAAATCCCAGGCAGGATTAACCACACTTTTCTGTATAGATGCTGGACAGCCAGTGTGTAAAGTCCCTTTATACTAATTGTACTTCTTTGCAAGCCTACTCTAAACACCTCAGAAAACCTACCCTACAAACCTCAGAGAACACTTCTGACTCACCTCAGAGGTCTTTTCTATACACAACAAATAGCCCTTTTACTCACTTAACACTTAGACTTGCCAATAAGCCTTTCTACAAACCTCATAAAGCCCTTCTACACACTTCAGAGAGCACTCCCTATATAACAAAGAGAACCTGCTTTTATACCTCAGAGAATCATTCCTACACACCTCAAACTCATTTCCATTCACATTTAAGTAATCCCCACCTACTCATATCAGGAGTACTACCTACCCAATTCAAAATTCATCCACTGTAGGGACACTTTTTCCACACTTCATTGAGCAACACTTAAATAACTCAGAAATCCTTCCCTCTGCAGACCAGAGAGTACTCCTTACATCTCCCAGTGAGATGTTAATTTGAACCTCACAATGTCCATGCTACAAACCTCAACAAATCAAATTTCTCCACAACTCAGAGAGAACATACCACTCACCAAAATGCCCTCCTTACTCACCTCTGAGAGTTGGAGTGACATGCCTCAGAGAGGCCTTTGGATACTCTGTTGAATGACTACCTAAACACTTCAGAGATTGCCTCTACTATCCTCAAAGAACATTCCCATTACACATCAGTATTTTCTATGTAGTCATATCAAATTGATCCAGCTATTCACTTCAGAGGAACCTAACAACAGAAATAGCACTTGTATGAAGGTAAAAACCCTCCTACACCCTTCATAGATTCCTCCTGCATACCTAATAAAGACCTCCTTACATACTTGAGAGCATGTGTACAACAAACCACATAGAGCCCTTACTTCACATCTCAGAGATCCCTTCCTATATACTTCACAGTCCCCTTTACACATAGCTCAGAGCCCTACCTACTCACATCAAGTGTACTTTCTACACAATTCAGAGGGCACCCCCATACACCTTAGAAACCCTTCCTACACACATTTACCAACCCCATACAACTCAAAGAATTGACGCTACACACCAAACACTGCACCTCTACACACATCAGTATGTCTTACTTTCAAAATTGAGAGGCCCCTGTTACACACCTCCTGGAGTCCTCCTTTCACAGTTCAGTTTATTTTCCTTATTCATCTCAGAGATCTATCCTTACTCACCTTAGAGTTCCATCAATACACACCTCCGCAAATTCTTAACACTTACCTCAGAGCCCCCTCCCTATGTGTTGCAATCAAGAGTCCTCCCTACAAATCTCAGAGAGACTTCCATACAAATATCAGAATGCCCTTTCAAAAAATCTCAAGAAAAACTTACATAGATATCTCATGAAGCCCTCACTACTCACCAAAAAGCCTCCATATTCAACTGAGGATCATAACTACAAATATCAGAGAGTTTCCATGATACTCTTCTGAGTGTCCTCCAAAAACACCTCAGAGACTCTCTCTACTATCCTCAAAGATCCCTCCCATCAAACTTCAGAATGTTCTCCCTACTCATGTCAGAGGGATTTCACTATTCACTTCAGAGGGCCCTCCCTATACAACTGAGATAGCATTTCTACTGAGTAATATAGTCCTCCTAATCCCTGCATAGATCCCTCTGCTCAAATAACCTCCCTACACACCTCTGAAAGTCCTCCCTACACTTACCAGAGTGCCATCCCTCTGCATTTCAATGAGCCCTCATTACACACCTCAGAGTACCTTCATAACAAACTCAGAGAGTCCATCCTACTCATCTTAGCAAGTTCTAACTATATATAAGCCCCTCCACAACTCATGGGGCCCTCCATTCTACATCTAGTTGTTCTCCTTACTTATCTAAGAGTGCTCCTACTATTCACTTCAAAAGGCCTTCCAAACAATTCATTGAGCCCTTTTTACTCAACTCAGCACACAATATCTATGAGTGAGTCCTCCCAACTCATCTGAGAAGATCCTCAAACTCATGTCTTTTAGTCCTCTAACCCACATCATGGAACTATCCTACAGGCCTCATAGAACTCACACAAAACAGCTAAGAGGCAGCATGCTACCAAACCCAGAGAGCCTACTCTATATACCTCAGTATACCCTTCATATAAATCAAAGTGTACCACCATACTCACCTCAAGAGCAGTCCCTACACACCTCAGGGAGATGTTCGTACATAACTCAAAGGGTACAAACTGTACTTCTTTGAAAGATCCCCCCACTAACTATACTTCTTTCAAGCCCTCTATGTCCACCTCAAAGAGCCTGCAATAACACTCCTCAGAGAACTCTTTTCACTTTCCACAATGACCTTTCCTATACTTCCCAATATAGACACTCACCCTGAAACTCACCATAACCCTAACCCTAAGCATAAATCTAAGCCCATCCTACATACTACAGAGAGCTCTTACTGTCCCTGACCCTAAATGCTAATCCTAGGCCTAACCCTAACTCTAACCTCAAAGAACCTTCCCTTCTACATCAATTTGTTCTCCCTACTCATCTAACTGAGCTCTCACTACTCACCTCAAAAGGCCCTCCAAACACAACTCACTGAGCACTTTCTACAAGTACCAGTGCACACATTCTTTGCAACTCTGTAAGCCATCCCAACTCACCTCAGAGGGTCCTTTCACCCAAGTAAATGGGCCTGTGGACATGTATCATGTAGCCCTCCTACACAACTCATAGAGTCCTCCCTATACAACAGTGGTCAAAAACCACCAACCTTGGAGACCCCTCTCTATACACCTTATAATATGCTACATACACATCAATGAAAGTCATCCTTAAACACCTCAAGAGTTGTCACTACATACCTCAGAGAGACATCCATACATATCTTAGGGAGTACAAATTACACACCTTTTCAAGACCTTTATATTAACTATATTTCTTAACAGCACACTCTAAGCTCCTCAGAGGGAATTTTTACTCACCTCAGAGTCTCACTACACACCTCAGAGAGCTCTTTCCACTCACCACAGAGGCTTTTCCTATATATTACAAAAAGCCCCATTTGCTTAGTTGAGTCTTCCCTCTCACAGCAAGAAGCCTTCCTACAAACCTCATAAAGCTCTCCTACACCCTTCAGAGGGACCTCCCTAAATATGTAAGAGAGCTCTCCCTTGAAGAAAACCCACCTTCACAACTCCAAGAACATTTCCGACACACCAAACTCACCACCTACACATCTATGTAACTCCAAACTACTTACATCAAGAGCCCTTCCTACACACCTTAAAGTGCCATCCATATATACCCTTCAGAAATGCTTCCTCCACATTTCATTGAGCAAGACCTAAACAACTCAGAAAGTCCTTCATATACAACTGAGTATTTCATATAAACACCAGAGAGACATTAATGCAAACCTCACAATACCCATGCTACACACCTCAGCAAATGCTACATACGCAGCTCAGATAGACCTCACTGTTCACCAAAAACCCTTCCTACTAACCTCCAAGCATCATACATACACACCTCAGAGAGCCATGGTTATATTCCACAAGTACTCTCCCCAAACACCTCAGATATTCTGTACTATCTTCAAAGAACCCACACAATGCATCTCAGTTTGTTCTCCCTGCTCATATCAGAGAGATCTCACTATTCACTTCAGTTTCCTCCCTGAACAACAGAGATAGCATTTCTGATCAGTCATACACCATAGATCCCACTGATCACCTAATAAAGATCTCTTTGCACACCACTGAGAGCCCTCCCTACATATATTAGAGTGCTACCCCTATGCATTCCAAAGAGCCTTCACTGTACACCTCAGACAACCTACACTACAAAGTTCAGAGAGCTTCTCTATACATTTCAGTGAGTCCAACCTACTCACAACATAGTTCCGCCCACACTCCATAAGATCCTCCCTTTTATATCAGTTTTTCCTTCCTACTTCTCTCACAGAGCTTCCATTACTAATCTTCAAAGTCCTCTGAAAATGACTTTCTGCATTCTTTCTACTTATCTCAGTACACACTGCCTATACACCTGAATTAGCCCTACCCACTCATATCAGGATCATCCACACACATGGTAGAGCCATCCGACACACATCATAGAGCTCTCCTACACACCTTATATGCCCACTCTACAAGATCACAGGCCAAAATCTACCAACCTCAGAGAGCTCTATCTACACTCCTATAAGTAATCTTCCTACACATTAAAGACCTCCATACTCACCTCTACATTTCTTTACACACCTCAGAGAGAAATCCCAACATACCTCAGTGAGTACGAGTTATACTACCAACCAAGCCCTCTTTACTAACTGTATTTCATTTCAAGCACTCTCTATACCCCTCAGAAATTTCATCTACTCATCTCACATAATCCTCAATAAACACCTTTGAGAACAATTTTGACTCACAACACAGGCTTTCCCTATGTATCACAAATACTGACCCTCACCCAGAACTTAACCCTTACTCCAACCATAACCCTAAACCCTCCCTACATACCATGGAAAGCCTGATACTGACACTGACCCTGACCATGACCAAATCCTTATCCCTAAACTAACCTTAACCCTAATCTCATAGTACCCTTCCTTCTACCTCATTTTGTTCTCCTTACTCATCTCACAGAGCTCTCATGCCTCAATTCTAAAGGCCCTCCAAACACAACTTACTAAATTCTTTCTATAATTCACAGAGCACCCTACCTATTGACCACTGTAAGCCCTCCAGCTCACCTCAGGGAATCCTCCCACACACCACTGAGACCTCAAACCCATTCCATAAAGCCCCTTTACATGCATCATAGTGCCCACCCTACACAGCTCAGTGGCCACAAACTATCATCTTAAAGTGTCTCCCAAAACATCTCAGAGTACCCTTCTTACACATCAAAGAAAGCCCATTCACTTTTAATGCATTCTCTACACACTTCAGAGAGGTGTCCCTGCATACCTCTGTGAGAACAAATTATGCAGTTTTGCAACTCAATTCTGTTGACAAAACTTCCTTGCAAGAATACTGTAAATACATCAGAATGCCTATTAACTGAAGACAGACAGCCATAAATACACACCTCATAAAACCCTTTCAACTCACCTCAAAGATCTTCCTACAAACTGCAAATACTGACCCTGATTCTCAACTTAACCCTAAGCCCTCCCTTCTTATCAAAGAGCCCTCCATGACACGATCATGACCCTGAACCTAACTCTAAACTCTAACCCTAACCCTTACCCTAATAGTGTACTCCCTTCTCCATCAGTTTGTCCTCCCTACTCATCTCAGAAAACTCTCACTACTCACCCCAAATGGCTATCCAAACACAACTCAGTGAGCCCTTTCTACACTTCACAGATATCCTTCCCTTTGCATCTCTGGGAGATCTCCTAACTCACCTTAGTGGGCTCTCCAATACATGTAATGGAGCCCTCATATTGTCCTATTTGCTCTGAGAGCTCAAAGAACCCTCTCTATAAACACTTTAATGTACTGCTGACACATCAAAAAAATTCATCACTACTAATCTTAAGAACTGTACCTACACAACTCAGAGAGTTTTCCTTACATACCTCAGTGAGTACTTACCATCCTCCTTTGGAAACCCTCTCTAATCACCTCAGAAAGTCTGTGAACTCACCTCAGGGAATCTTTGCAACACACCTCAGAGAGCTAGTTGAACTCATCACAGAAGCCTTCCCAATACAATTCAAATGCTGATCCAGACCCTAACTTCAATCTAAACCTAACACTAACTCCCTAACTCTAACACTATCCCCATAATTCAAATACAAATCCTAAATCTAACCCTAATCCAAATCCAAAGCCCTCAAGTTGACCTTAAAACTACCCCTAACTCTCCCTTTACAGCTTGGAATTTGCTCCATACAAAAATCAGAGAACCCTCCCTACACATCTCAGAGTGCCTTCCTGGTACATTGAAGAAAGCCCTCACTACTCATCTCAAGAGAAGTACCTACACACCTCAGAGACACATCCCTGTAGACCTAAGTGAGTACTCATTATACTCCTTTTCAAGCACTCTCTAAACACCTCAGAGAGCCTTTCTACTAACATCAGAAAACCCTCACTACACTCGTCATAAAACTATTTTGACTGGCTTCCTGTATACACCACAAAGAGGTGTACTTAATTGATCCTTCCCACTCATGTCAATAAGCACTCCTACAAAACTCATAAAGCCCTCCTCACCCTTCGGAGGGTCCTCCCATCATACCTCATACAGCCCTCCTTATAAAATGAAGAGAACTTACCTTCACACCTCAGAGAACCTTTCCTACACACCTCAAACACACTTCCCTACATATAAAAATTTCCTACCTACTCATATCAAGAATCCTTCATATAGAACTCAAAATCCCATCCTTACACATCTTAAGGACACTTCCTCCACAGTTCATTGAGCAATACCTAAACTCAGAAAACTTCCTTTATGCACCCAAGAGTGTACTTCATAAATATGCCAGAGATATTAATTCAAACCTCAGAAGACCTGTGCTACACACCTCAGGAAATCCTATACACAAATCTTAGAAAGACCTCACTACTCTTTAAAAAGCTGTCCCTACTCACCTTTGAGGGTTTTACCTACACATCTCAGAGATACCCTTTACTGTTCTAAAAGACACATTAGTGTGTTCTCCCTACTTATATCAGATAAATATATGTATTCACCTCAGAGGGCTCTCAATACACAACTGAGATTGCACTACTACACAGGGAAAAGTACCTTATAACATCTCATATATAACTTCTGCACACCTAATGGAGAGATCCCTACACACCTCAGAGAGCCTGAACAACACACCTCAGAGATTCCTTGCCTTCATACACACTTCACAGACACCTAACGACACATCTCAGAAATCCCTCCCAACTTACATCAAGCACCAATCCTACACAACTCAGAGGGCATCCATACACACCTGAGAAACCCTTCCTACACACATCATAGCACAATCCACATACATCTCAGAGAATTACACCACACAGTGCCTATCTCTATTTATCAGATTGCTCTACTTTTACAACTCAGAGGGCTCTGTTACACACCTCATGGAGCCATCCATTAAAATCTGTTTTTTCTCCCCATTAATCTCAGAGATCTCTCCTTACTCACTTTAGAGATATATCACTATACACCTTGGTGAGTTCTTAATACTCACTTAATACTCACCTTCCCTGTACACCCCAATCAAGAGTCCTCCATACAAAGCTCAGAATGCCTTTTCAACAAATCTCAAAAGAAAATATGCATGCATCTCAAGTAGCAAATACCATTTACCAAAAATCCTTGTGCATTCATTCAAAGGCCACAACTATAAAACTCAGAGATTCCTTGTGATACTCGAGTGCCCTCCCCAAGCCCCTGAGAGATTCCCTGTATGATCCCTTCCAACAAAACTTAGTGTGTTCATTTCAGTTCAGAGTGCCCTCCCTACACAAATGAGATTGTAAAGGTTAAGGGGTGAACAAATAAAGAGGCAAGCATACAGGATGGCATAAAATAAGGAGTGACTTCCTTGGGAAAGCCAGTTCCATTTTATTATCTACTGCAGAGATATATCAGGATATATTGGTGCAGTTAGTTTGTGCATGTGCAGATCATATAACTTGCTTCTCAGAGTCCTGTAGTACCAAATGTTTTTATAAGAAGATAACATCTTCATGGCTCAAGGGCAGAGGAGTTGCCAAATGTTTCCAAGTCAGAGAAACAGAAGGTCTTCATCATCTGAGGTGTGTGCTCAAAGGACTTATGCTCCTCTGTAATTTCTCATGGCCTGAACCTCTACAATTCCAACCTTTTGTTTTGTGTGACCTTTTGAATAGATATAACTTGTCTTTTGTTTAAGGAGGGTAGAGAGAGAAAGTAAGACACACATTGGAAAAATAAGTACAACATATAAAGGCACGTGTCCATAAACATCCTCCAATGAAAAGCTGTTTGATCCATGTAAAATTTGGTAGACATGAGATTAACCATAAATTCTAACCTCCATCATCTTGTTGCACCTTCTTTACAATGTCTTTGAGATGATCCAATTCCTTTTGAATGGAATTAAGTGTTATCAGTTAGATTTAAATAACACAGGTTATTAAATTTATGGCATCCCTTATGATGTAACAAAAGCAAATAATCAATAGAAGTCCTATTATCAAGAATAACTTGATGCTTTTGTTTTTGTTCATTAGCATAGTAATTGCCCCTGATGTGTAATTTATATTTTGTACCATAGCACAGGTAAGCCCCATTTTCTGTTTATAAGCTCCTACTGCTAGGGCAGGAATACCAACCAAAGAGAAATTTGAAGTCTCAAATTCTGCTTTAGACAATAGAGTAATCTAATCATCACAATCTTTATCTAAGTATATAGCCCTTTTATGTAATTGTTGAGCTGGATGGTGACCTGGTGACCTATTAAATCCTAAGGAGAGGGGAGAAATGCTGTTAATCTGCTTAAACAAAAATGAGTTCCATGAAACATATTAGTTGCAATATAGTTACAGGTTTAAGCACCACATAAAAAGAACAGATCCCATATCTACATCTTGGTGGATACGAATTTCAGAAGAACTAACAATGTCTGCTAAGTAAAGCCAAATGTTATAATGACTGCAAGAAGCCAAAGATGGAAGTTTTCTGTACAGGGCACCACCAACAAACAGGAATACAGCAGAGAAATAACAACAATAACCAGCATAGTTGTGGAAATTTGTGTAAGTTTTACAAAGAGAGGTGTAAAAATTTTTCAGGGCACATTCTAAACCCATCTGGCCTAGCAATTTTTGGGAAGATGTTGTTAAAATATTTATATCCCCCCAGGTCACTAGATGATTAGAATATCAGAGGCCCCTATGGCCTCTTGTACTTTTTGGAGTTTCCTTCTTTCAATCAGGGTCCACTCCATCCAGGATCAAATGGAATTTGGTAATCAGATTGTGAAGTCCTTGATGCCAACTCATGATGATTGACGGGTCTCACACACCTGGAATCCAGACAGGAAATGTAGGAGTTAGAGTAGCAGCATATTTCTTCCTCCATGTAATCAACGGTAAAGGGATTTGCCAAGCAGGGTTTGGTGGAATTCAGTATTTTACATAAATCATTGGTAGTGGTCCTTTTGGGTGAAGTGTCTGTCCAAGGCAGAGGAGCAGCAATGTGTATTATCTCATATTCTACATTAACAGCATTCACTGTGAACAAGGAAATATTGAGAGCATTATTAACATGAGTGAGGTTAGGTCCTCTTCTTTTGGTTTTGTTTTAAAAGGCACATTTTAAGTGTGTGGTGTGCATGTTCAACTAAGGTCTGTTCAGTAGGATTGTGGGGAATTCCATGTGTTAAAAATATATTCTATTGATTACAAAATTGAGAAAATGTGCTAGAAGTATAAGCAGGGGAATTGTCAGTTTTTAAATGATGAGGTTTACCTTGGTGGCAATGAAGAGGAGCACATGATAGATAAAGGCTGAGACCTTCTCTGAACAATGTACATTGGAGGATGTATCTATCGTAACATGTAAGAAAGAATAGGGGTGGAAGGGAGGAAAATGAGTTACATCCATCTGCCATAGGCCATTAGAATCTAAACCTTGAGGGTTTATGGTTTCCCAAGTAGAACAAAAGGGTATGCAATGAGATAAATTATTAATGATGAAACAGTTCTGTTGAGAAGAAATAGAAAATGCTTTCATTAAAGAATTTTGATGAAAAAATTGTATGATTTCACAGCATCTGAAAAGAGAGAATAAAAGGTTTTCATAGCACCATCAGCATGAGCATTTCCTTCAGTGAGTGGTCCAGGAAACATAGTGTGACTACGTATGTGAGCAAGAAATATTGGAGCTGTATAATCTTGTAAAAGATATTAAAGAGTGATAAACAGGCATAACAAATTAGAGTCCAAATGAGGTGACAAAATTGCAGAGGAAATATGAGGCATCAGTTTGTTGATATACTGAGAATCTGTAATGTTTAAGGCAATAGAAAACTTACAAAGAGCTAAAATAATTGCAGTTAATTTGGCCCCCTGAGGAGAAGCTTGATGCAATGTGTAACATTCTGTCCATTTTTTAATCAATTAATATAAATATTACACCCTATTGTTTTCTTCCATCAGTATAGACAGTAATCCCATTGGAAATCAGAAAAGAGAAGATTATAGAAGGAGCATGAGAGACTTGACACAATAAGGAAAGGTGTTCATCCAGAAGTGCATGGAAAGCAATAGGAACTAAAAAGTCTGTTAAGATAGCTTGATAATGAAAATTGTAAATATTGTAAATGTAAGGTCTTTCCATAAGATAAAGTACATGAAAATCTGTTCCTGTAAGCTCAAATGTAACAGATAGATGTAAGTGATAAAATGCAATTGTGACTGAGATCACTTGAGCATATATATCAGCGTAAGTTGAGGAGAGTATTACCACTCTATTATAGTCAAGCTTTGATTATACATGGCAACAACTACAGAGAAGGCATAAGGATTTCCAGTGAAGATTATTAGAGATAAAGGAACATTGAGTGTTGGGAGTCTATAAAAACTGTAGATAATTTCTCATTAACACATGAAAGAGCTGTAGGAAGTGGAGGAGTTAACTAGAAAAAGCTGGTGGGATTATGTTGCTTTTTTAACATCTGAAAAAAGGATGACAGCATACCAGTAGTTAAAAGAATATATGGTTGGGCTCAATTTAAATGCCCTAAAAATTAATGTAAATGAACTAAGGAAAATGTGGAAGGAAAAGTAAATTTTGGAATATGAGTAACATTAGAGTACTTTGTGTCCTAAATAGTTAATAGGGAGTTGTCTTTGGATATATTTTCTGTGGCCACATGGAGGCCAGATTGTAATACAATGTGTTGCAATTTAGTTAAAGAATCTTCTGTGAAGTATTGGCCTAGCAATGAAAATATCATCCATATAATAATAAACAAGAGTATGTGGGAATAATTGTCAGAAAGGCTGAGGAGTTTTATTCACAAACTGTAGACATAATGTTGGGCTATTTAACATACCTTGAGGAAGAGATGTACACTGATATCTATCAACAGGCTAATGATAATTGAAATACAGGAACTGTGAAAGCAAATTTACCTCAATCACCAGAAAAGATAGTATTAAAAAATATTTTATGTCTATTACATATAAGGAAAAAATCTGAGGGATTTGATTAGGGTTAGACAATCCACATTGAAGTGGACCTATAGGTCATATACATTTATTAATTTCTCTTAAATTTTATAATAATCTCCATTTCCCTTATTCCTTCTTTATGATAAAAATGGGTGTATTCCATGGACTGGTAGAGGGTTCAATATGTCCCAATTATAACTGTTCTTGAATGAGAGACTCCAGGATTTCCACCTTTTCCGTAGAAAATGGTCATTTTTTCTACCAAGACAGGAGTGAAAATCTTCCATTATGATGTCAAGGCAGTCAGAACCACAGAGGTCCCTACAGAAAAGGCAATTTGACAGACATTTGCAATTGTGTATATATGCTTGAATATGAGTAATAACTTGCTGTGGGTTGGAAGGGCCAGAGCATTGAAACCATAGAGAACATTTGGACACTTGTTCATTATTGCCTCCTATGCCCTATGTATGGCCTTTCCTTTCTTTTCTTTTCTTTTTTTTGCAGTGCTGGGGATTGAACCCTGGGCCTTTTGTTTGTGAGGCAAGCACTCTACCAACTAAGCTATATCCCCAGCCCTATGTATGGCCTTTCTAAGGGCCATACATGAGGCCATATTGAGAGGGGTAAATTTACAACTGGTTTCCAATAACCCTGTGATTGGCTGCTCATTTAAAAAAAAGGTTAACTTTGGTCTAGTTTCAGTAATAGGTAAAAATGCTATGATTATAATGGAAACAAATCCTGCATTTCTCCTTTCATTATAAACTTCCCCAGAGAGACTTACTTGAGCATCCTCAAGTAAGTAGTAATTATATCTATCCTTGCATTCCCTCTAGTGGCATAAATGAATTTGTGGACAGAGCTTCTGTTTGAATCTGAAACATTTGTGAAGTAGATATATGCATTTGCACATAAAATGTGTTCCCCCTCCTTTGGACCTGGGTCAAGTGTTGACCCATAATTGGGTTTTTGACATATCTGCTTCTGTGGCATAAGAATACTTTGTGAATATGTTGCTTCTTGGTATGGAGTAGTGTCTATTACTGGTATAACATCTGTGATATGCATAGCCTTTGTGACCTGTATACACTCTGTAATCTCTTTAAATTCTTTGGCCTGAGTAGACTATATGATCTATGAAGTAGTTACAGCCTGAATAGCCTTGATGACTTCAAAGGCCACACTATACTGAGTAGTTTCTATGACCTGAGCAACTTAAATAACCTAGTAGCCCCTATGAGTTACTGTCACAAGCAGCAAGGAGGAGTCAATGAGAGTAAATTTGGTCCAAAATCAATTGGCTTTTATTTGATGCTGATCACACTATTATTATAGTTATTCTAACATTTAGTCACACCAATATCACACAACTTAATCACTAAATTATTATAAGCCCCGAATAAACAAGACTCACTCTTTACTAAGACCCGTTCCTAAGGTCCACTCCTGTGTGACATGTCTTGAGTCAAAGGACAGCGACTCCCAGAGGTCAGTCAGGAAGACAGCTCAGGAGATCTTGCTGGGGAACTCCCTCCGGCCTGAGTCCTGATCGGGGAGGATGGTTGGATGGTGAAGGAGGGTGGCGAGGTCATGGCAGGCAGACCGGGCAGAGACGTCTTAGGCAGGATGCACCCGGGAAGCTCCATGGTCACCTCCACAGGAATGTCTCGGTCACGATCAGGATGATGGATGGTCCATCAAGCAACGAGTAAGTCAGTGAGTCCCCTTCAGGCTTGGCGCAACACGGGCGTCATTGGTGTAAAACAGGAACTGGAGCTAGGCTCATCATGAGTCCTTTTAAACCCTTTTTATCAGACCCTGCCAGCTCGTCTTGGTCTGATGGAAGTTAGTTATCTTACTCGGGGTCAGTTGCACGTGTCTCCAACTTGGGGGCAATGTCAAGCTTATCTTGGGGCAACACCACATCATTACCTCATTACAGCACACAGCACTCAAGTTATTTTTTTGCAAGTTACACAGCACAAGTTGTTTTTTGTAAGTTACACAGCACAGAGCAAACAAGTTTTTTTTTTACAAGATACACAGCACAGAGTAAACAAGTTGTTTTTTTACAAGTTACACAGCACAGAATGTCACATATTTAACTTTGCTCCTTACAGTTAAATAACTTCCTGACCAACATAACCTCTATTCCTTGAACAGCTTCTATGACTTGCATATCCTCTTTTGTCTGAATAATCTCTATGACCTGCACACCCTCTTGATCTGAGGATCTTCTATATTCTATGAAGATTTTATGTCCTGAGTGTACTTTATTACCAATACCTTTTATATCTGCATATATTTTACAACCTCAGGAGCCTATAACACTAGAGTATCATCTGTGACCTTAATACTCTAAATTAACTTAGTAGCTCCTATTCAGTGTGTAGCCTGTATAGTCCTATTTACCTCTATTCCCTAAGAGACATCTATAACCTGTATATCCTCTACAACTTGAATAGCCCCCATGACCTCAGTAGCCTCTACTGCCTGCATACTATCTATGACCTGAGGGATCTCTATGAACTGAGTAACCTTTTTGAAAATCTCAACCAGTATGACCCACATAGCATCTAGGGCTTGCAAAGCTTAAATTATCTGAATAGTCTCTTTGACCTGTAGAAACTTGAAAATCCTTTGAAGACCTCAGTTGACTCTATGAACTGTGTAAACAGAATAAAATGTGTAACCCTTGTGTCCTGAACAGCCTAAAGGACCTGACCTGTGGCATGAGTAGCCTCTATGAAGAGCATATCATACATTCCCTGTGGTTCTGTCCTCTTGTAACCTCTATTAACTCTGTAACATCTATTACGTATGTATACTTTATGGCCTTTCTAGCTTCTATGGTCCCAATACTTTCTATGATTTGTATAACTCTATGAATTGTGCAGACATAGCAGCCCAAATCACTTCTAAATTATGGCATGGATATTGCTGGAATTTTTTAGCCAAGTTTATTGTGATATTCAGGAACAGAAAGCAGAGCCGAAAGATTTAAAAAATCGGGACTTGAAAGGCTGTAGTAAAACTAGGACTAACTAAGCTGAAGTTATTAAAGACATTACTTCCCCTAAAGAAATGCTAAAGACTTTGCCTAGAGACAATAAGAAAGATGGCTTGAGGACATCTCAGGAGTTGGCAAGGCCACACCCACCTCAGTCTCAAGGGAGTAAAGTTGAAAATTCTCTTAAGAGACCAGTGGGACACCCTAATTGCACAAGGGGGCCTAGGAAGCTTTTTCAATGTGCTTAGTCACCCAGACTCTCAGAGGCTGCTGCAGTAAGAGTCCCCGGAGACTTGGCTATTGCTCAAGATGGTGGGAGACCTTGGCATCAACCATGAGGTGCTGTTTCTGCAGGAATGCATGATGCTGGAATTAGGGCTTCATGGAGGCTTCCATCAAAATTTCAAAGGAAGGCCTGGGAGACCTTCAAAACTGCAGCACCACCAGATTCCCTGAAGGCATCCCCTGGGAAACCAGATTGTAGAGATGAGGAGAGGAAGCCAAAGATACAGTGGAGATCAACAAGATTAAGAAATGCCAATAACACGGGACATCATACTAGGAAATCTTCAGGAATCCAGCAGACACAAGAAATAAGTCTACTTGGGCTGTAACTAAAAGGCCACAGGAGGGGGGGAACTATACAAGTCCTATGAAGAGAGCAAAATGATGCCTTGTGCCCCAAATGCCAGATGTGGAGCTTCAGGACTTGTTTGCCCAGCTGGATTTGTCTTGTTTTAGTCCTATCCCTTTTTTCTATGAATGTAATTTTGCAAATGGAAATATTTACTCCATACCGTTATATGTTGGATACTTGTAGATTGCTTTCAATTTTGCAGGAGCTCAAAATACAAGATAGCCTTGAACCTCAGGGAAGAATTTGGACTTGAACTTTGAACAATCTCAGAACTGTTAATACTATGGGGACTCTTGGAAATGGAAAAAATGTATTTTGCATTGTGAAGTTTTGGGGGCCAGGGGTGGAATGTTATGGTTTGGATGTGAGATGTCCCCCAAAAGCTCACATGTGACACAATGCAAGAATGTTCTGGGGAGAAATGATTGGGTTGCGAGAGTCTTAAACCAATTAGTGATTTAATTCCCTGATAGGGATTAACTGAGAGGAAACCAGATTGTGAAGGTGTGACTGGAAATTCGGACTTGGCTTTGGGGTATGTATTTGTATCTGGTAAGTGGAGACCCCTCTCTATGCTTCCTGTTCATTATGTGAGCTGCTTCCCTGTGCCACACTCTCCTGCCATGGTGTTCTGCCTCCCTTGAGCCCTGAGGAATAGAGTTGATCTTCTATGAAAAGAGAATTCTGAAACCATGAGCCCCCATGAGCCCTTTTCTTCTCTACAATTGTGCTGGTTAGATCTTTTTAGTCACAGCACCAAAG
The DNA here is from genome assembly GCA_020740815.1 of Sciurus niger. Classification (NCBI taxonomy): domain Eukaryota; kingdom Metazoa; phylum Chordata; class Mammalia; order Rodentia; family Sciuridae; genus Sciurus; species Sciurus niger. The sequence continues at coordinate 56,239 of JAHUXG010003511.1, forward strand.
TAAATGACTTTGCTAAAGCTTAGTAAAACAGTGACTAAACAGTGAAGTTATTATGAGTTTCTATGGTCACATTGAGGGTATTATGTCAGTGTTAGAGGCCACAGTGAGGATCCTATAAGAGTTTATGAGGTTACAATGAGAATATTGTTAGTTTCAGAGACCAATTTAAAATATTATGTATTGACTCCATTTACCTCATTATTTCCCTATTTTTCTCCCACCCCTCCCCCTTTTCTTAAAATGGCATCCAACAGGCTTCTCTTCCTGAAAGTCTGTTTCCCCGCCGTTGCATTTAGCCACCCAATAAGGTATCAACACCCCCACCCTGGGCCCTATCCGACCTCTAGGCAAATGCCTCGCTGGCAATATGCAGATAGCATAGTTAGCTCCCTTCCAAGACTGTATATAAGGCAACAAAGTTTTCTAATAAAAATCCCCCACCCCGCCCAGACTGCAAGTCTCCGTTCATTCTTTCACAAGTCTTCATTCATTCTTTCACTGGTGCCCAAACCCAGGACAGGGTCCCCTTCTACAATGAAGGCCCCATTCCCTTTCGCCATCCGGAGACCTCCTGCCCAAGTCCACCCTTTCAGATGCTGGCTCCCGTACTCACCATCGGCCATCACCTAGGTAAGCCCCCATGCAAGCATCAACCCCATTCAAACTATAGAGGAACTCTTGACCATGATCGTCCGGCAAAGTCCTGACGCTCCTCTGGGGCGGGGGACCACACCCCACCATGATCTTTATGGTCTCGGTGGACCCTCCCACGGCTTGCTATTCTCATCTGCTTTGGGGCATGAGGAGTCTATGATAGGTGAAGAATTTCATTTTTGCCTGTTCTTTCCTTCCACTCTGCCTTTCCCTTCTACTCCTAACCAGAAAATCCTAGTACTAGGTTCCCTGTGGCCCCGGCACTTCACCTCTGGCTCTCAGCCAAAAGGATCTGGTGTATGGGTGACGACCCCTACCCACTTCCTTTTCCTGACTCCCTACTAGGAGTGACATGGTTGCAGGGATCTTTGGAGGACACTCCTTAGATTTCCCCTGACCATTTCAGCCCAGGATTTTCCCCTTCTTCCTCTGTCCTCCTCCTCTCTTCCCCCGCCCCTTCCTCTAAATATGGGAGCTTCTTCACCTCTTCCGGACACCTCACCCCTCAAACGCATCCTCCAGAACCTCGCTTCACTCTCCCTCACACCAGACATTAAGCCCAAACTTTTGATCAAATTTTGCACTCAAGATTGGCCTACCTATCCCTTAGATAATGGAAGCCATTGGCCCCCAGAGGGCTTCTTGGACCCAAATTTAATTTGGGACCTTTTCAACTTTTACCAGCGACTGAAAAAGTGGAGGGAGATTCCCAATGTCGAGGCTTTTAACCTGCTTAGACAACACCCCAGACTCTGCTTCTCCTGCCCCTTTGCTCAGGTTCTACTTGCCTGCAAAGCACCCTCTGCCACCAACCCTCTCCCGCTCCCTCTCTCTCCACCTCTTTTGATCCAGCCTACGAACCCCTGCCCTACAGACTTCCCCCTTCGGCTCCCGCTCCTCCACCTCCCACTTCTGCCCCGCAGCCTCTTCCTGTCCTCCTCTGGCCAAAAACCCACCCCCTCTGTTGAGGGCCATCTTGGACAAGATGGCGCCTGGCAATGAGCTAAAGGGCACTGGGTACCAAAGTAAGGAAGTAACCATAAAGGTTGCTTGCCTACTAGTTCCTTGGAGACTTATGACGTGTTGACGCCAGGCTCAAGGATTGGCTATCTAATATCATGCCGCGTGTAGACAGCTCGTGATTCATATAGTGCTATGCTGACATTCCTCTGCATGCTCTCCTGCATGAGAGAAAGCTTTGCTATAATTGGCTGATAAGCTAGGAGCCTGGGGGAGGAGAGAGGGAGAGGGAAGAAGAAGGGAGGTAGTACCAGAACAAAGGAGGCAGAGAAACAGGGAGGACGCAATAAATCTGGTCAACTAAAGATTGGTGATGTCTCCTTTCTCCGCGCCAGTTCCGCTGGATGGAACAAGTGGTGGCCCAGATGGGGAACTTCTTCCTCCTTCTGCATCCTCCCATGTAAGTAACTTAAGGTAAGCTATAGGAAAACTAAGTAACTTTAGGTAAGCTATAGGAAAACTAAGTAACTTTAGGTAAGCTGTAGGAAAACTGCAGCATAAACCCGGTAAAGGGAGGCCACATAACCCCGGTAAAGGGAGTCTGTATCACCCCGGTAAAGGGAGGCCACATCACCCCGGTAAAGGGAGGCCACATAACCCTGGTGAAGGGAGTCTACACAGCCCCGATAAGGGAGGTCTCATAGCTCCAGAATGGTGTCACAAGTGTCTAGAAATCATATGATAGGAATCATACAAGATGTACTTAAGGCTAATGGAACTGCTGTAAAACGATATACTGTAACAGCATATGTAACTACACTGGCCAAGGTTAGTCCTTGGTTTTTGGAAGAGGGAATCCTAAATATTCCACAATGGGAACATCATATAGAGAATCTTATTAAAGCAGAAAAACAATCCACATTACCTAGAGGTACTTTTCCCATGTGGCAGCTCATTAAGGAATGTCTAACATCTAAAAAAGGTAAAATAATAACTTTAGTTAAAAAAGGAAATATGTGTCTGGAAGAGATAAAGGAACAACTAAATGTAACTTCTCCTGAAGAGAAAGAATAGGAGGAGAGGCTTACTAGGGAGGAATTAGAAAGAGCATCAAGGACACAGTCGCCCCCATCAGTTATATCGGGAAGGAATACCAATCCCTTCCTGGAGGCAGCCGCTCCCCCTCAAGCAGCCTGTCTCCTATATCCTCCAAAGTACCCTTGGGAGGAGTTATCTCATGCTGTAAATCAGATGGGTTTTTCACCACGAGGAGAAGAAACCCCCCTTAAGGAAACCTCGGCAGTCCCAAAAATCTTCCCTGTGCTAGAGGACCAAAATAGACAAAGATTCCACCAACCTCTGGATTTCAAAACAGTAAAAAACTTTAAGGAAGCAGTGGCTACGTACGGTCCACAGGCCCCATTTACAATTAGTATGTTGGAATCAGTATCGGGGCTAAATCTAGTGCCGGAAGATTGGAAAAGGCTATGTAAAGCTGTGCTATCAGGGGGACAGTACCTAGTGTGGAAAATGGCATGGCAGGAAGCCTCATTAGAAACGGCACATTGTAACGCTGCCACAGGCTTTCCTCAAAGAAATGTAGAAATATTAACAGGGGAAGGAAACTATGAAGGTATTCAACAGCAGATTATTTATGATCCTGGAGTGTATGCACAAAATGCTGCTGCTGCTGCCACTAAAGCCTGGAGGTTAATTCAAGGGACAGGAGATTTACAGGGGCAGTTGTCTAAGGTGATTCAGGGGAGTAAGGAACCATTTGCAGATTTTGTTGACAGACTACGCCAAACGGCTGCTAGAGTATTTGGGGATTCAGAACAAGCTATGCCCTTAATAAAACAATTAGCTTATGAGCAAGCAAATAGATGGTGTAAAGAAGCTATAAGACCATGGAAAAATAAAGATTTAAGTACATATATAAAGGTCTGCAGGGACTAAGGGTCTGGGTTTTCTGGAGGGGCCACTGAACCATTAAAGATAACATGGAAATCCTATAATCCTATCTGGGTCCCCCAGTGGCCCCTTTCTAAAGAAAAAATAGAGGCAGCCCAGGAAATAGTTAATCAACAATTGAAGGAAAATCATATCATTCCTTCCACTTCCCCTTGGAATACACCCATTTTTGTCATAAAAAAGAAGTCTGGGAAATGGCGATTCTTGCAAGATCTGAGAGCCATAAATTCCAGTATGCAGATTATGGGCCCGGTGCAACTGGGTCTCCCCTCATTAGCTGCTATTCCAAAACATTATCATATCATTTCTATAGACATAAAATATTGTTTCTTTTCCATTCCTGTGCATCCCGAGGATAGTCCTCGATTTGCCTTTACCATTCCCTTTTTGAATAATGAAGGACCTAATACTAGATACCAATGGGTGGTCCTTCCCCAAGGAATGGCAAATAGCCCCACTATGTGTCAAATATATGTTGGCCAGGCTATATCACAGATTAGACAAAATTGCAAAGGGCTTTATTGTCTCCATTATATGGATGATATTCTTTTGTCTCATAAGGAACAGGAGACCTTATTAAGGGTATTTGATGATATCATCAAAACCCTAGAAAGATGGGGATTACATGTGGCCCCAGAAAAGGTGCAAACCTACAGCCCTATTACCTTTCTAGGACATCAAATATTAGATACCTGTGTTAGGCCACAAAAAATTAAATTAGCCACAGGAAAGCTTAAGACTCTAAATGATTTCCAAAATTTATTAGGTGATATAAATTGGGTAAGACCAAATTTGGGAATCACCACTGGTCAACTTAAGCCTCTGTTTGATATTCTCCAAGGATATTCAGACCCTACATCCCCCAGAATTTTAACTCCTGAAGATAGAAAAGCCTTAAGGTTAGTAAAACAAACTTTAGAAAATGCTCATAGTGATAGAGTTGATCTATCCTTGCCTTTTAGCCTCATAGTGTTAGATTCTGAATATACTCCTACAGGTCTGGTGTGGCAAACTGGACCTCTGATATGGATCCATTTGCCAGTATCCCCCAAATATGTTGTTTCCCCATATCCTGTGATGGTAGCAATTCTAGTTACATTAAAACTTAAGACAGCCCTTCAAGTTTTTGGAGTTCATCCTCAGACAGTTATTGTCCCATTCTCGGCAAAAGAGATTGAAATACTAGTTAACAGTAATGAAGATTGGGCAATTTATTGTTCCACCATGGCCACCTTTGATAATCACTTGCCAAGTTCACCTATTGTCAGCTTCTTCAAAAAACATCCTGTTATTTTCCCTCAGGTTGTTAAGGCTCAACCTATCCCAGCAACAAATACAATCTTTACAGATGGCTCCTCCTCTGGCACAGCTACAGTAGTTTCTGACATAGTACAAACTATTATTACTTCTCATAAGTCTGCTAAAAAAAAACTGAACTAGAAGCAATTATATCTACCTTACAACAATGCTTTCATCAAGCATAAACTCTTCTGTGGGCTTGCAAAGAACCTTTATATAGAGGCCAAATCAGAGCACATTCAGGCTTACCTGGGTCTTTAGCTCAAGGAAATTCTACTGCAGACTCAGCTACTCAAGATCCTCATGCGTTTAACATTGTACAAAAATCAATTAATTTCCATAAAGATTTTCATGTCAATGCTACTATTCTCAAAATAAAATATAACATTACAAAAGAGCAAGCCAGAAATATAGTAAAACAGTGTCCTGCCTGAGTGCCTCATTTATCTGTTCCTCATTTTGGAGTCAATCCTAGAGGACTCCTTTCAAATCATCTATGGCAGATGGATGTCACCCATATCCCTGAATTTGGTACTTTAAGATTGGTACTTGTAACTGTAGATACCTATTCAGGATATATATTTGCTACAACCCATACAGGGGAAAAGACAAAAGATGTAATCAGTCATTGCCTTCAAGCCTTTGTTGCTATGGGAAGGCCAAAATCATTTAAAACAGATAATGGGCCTGTATATACTTCTTCTTCATTTCAACAGTTTTGCTCAAAGTTTAATATCTATCATTCTACAGGATTGCCCCACAATCCACAAGGACAAGCTATTGTGAAAAGGGCTAATCAAACATTTGAAAGTCTGCTTATCTAAACAAACAGGGGGAATAGGGGCATTAGCCCCTCCCAAGAACAGACTTAACCTTGCTTTATTCATCCTCAACTTTTTAACTTTGGATGCTATGGGCTGTATTGCGGCTGCTAGACATTTTAGTGAAAAGTCTGGTGACCATCCACAAGCAATGTGGAAAGACAACTTGACTGGGTCCTGGAAAAGACCTGACCCAATATTAATTTCGGGGAGAGGATCTGTTTGTGTTTTTCCTCAGGACCAACAACAACCTATCTGTGTACCGGGCGCTTGGTAAGAACTTTCCATAAGAAAGAAAATGGCACCGAAACACAAAATGATGGTGATGGCGGTAAGCCTGCTGTTCTTAGCTCTTCCTTAAACTTTTGGGGATATATCACTCATGGCACACAAATTTTCCCTCAATTATTTCCTAGTACAGAACTTCTAGGTATTCCTTACCTACCAGCTGGTTCCACTGTATAGTCACTTATTACTAGTCTAAACTTCAAGTTAAGAGGTAGTCTTTGCTTCCTCTGGTTAGCCACCTCAGAAACCGCCATAATACAGGGAGGCAATCTCTCTCTCATTCATTAAAGGTACAGTCTAAAGCAAACCTATATAAAGGGAAGTAATACACCTGTTTATAGTTATACAGGGTGCGAGGCCAATTACTCTTCCTTTTATCAGGTTTTCCCCCCTACTCCCGTATGTGTCATGTCTCTGTGTTCATTCTAACAGTTCTATGTTTAATATTAACATTACTAATAACAATGATAATGATACTGAGGTCCTTAACTGTGCTATGTGTTAAGAGTGTTATGTGTTATGTGTTAAGAGTGTTATGTGTCTAGTTGTTGGGATGCTTCACTATTTCCTCTGGCTGTGATTGCCAGGATTCCAAAATTCATTCCGTTCCCAGTGACCTTAATACATAGTGAGTGGAATTTCCTACCCGTGAAAGCAAAAAGAGATTTTGGTATCTCAACCATTATAGCCATCACTGTTGCTGCGGCGGTTGCAGCAGCTGCTGACACTGCTGCTGGACTTGCCCTAGGAACTGCTATTCCTACTGCTCACCGCTCAACAATCTGTCACAAGCCACTGCCGAAGCATTGACAGCCCAGGAAAACATCAATGTGCATCTCGCCATGGGAATCCTGATTCTAACCAAAGAGTGAACTTACTACAAGAACAAGTGGACATGTTGACTGTTAACACACTGATGAGCTGTCTAGTGCACGTCCAAGCACTATGCATTACCTGATACCCTATTCTAATATTACTGCTGCTGCCAATCTGTCCAAACAGCTTGGTAGCATGCTTAATGGGACATGGACTAAAGAGTTTACTAATTTGACTACCCTATTGAGAAATTCTATATTTGAGGTAAATAGTACTCAGGTCAAGGTCCCGGGTATGCCAGAAACCATTAGTTTCTTACAGTCAGTGTTACAATTTGGTAACAATGGATGGGAAGTTTTGCTATGATGGGATTGTTGTTCTTGCTGTTATTATTGCTGCTCAGATATCTGTTGTCTCTAAGGAGTCATCATAGACGGCAAGCCTTAGTGGTGCGGCAAGCCCTTATGGCTATGGACCAAGGCTCTGATCCTCAGATTGGCTCTCCCAATTACAGGACTAGTAGTCAATGGTGGGTAAGCACAGGGTGGACTTTATACCAACCTAAGACAGGGATCAAAGCATGCCAACAGCTCTTTGACTCCCAATGACGGCTAAGGATAAAGTCTGACTCTGGCACCTAAGACAGGCACAGTCGCTGTCCTTTTCTTTTTATAACCAAAAGTGGGAGCTGTTGAGGGCCGTCTTGGACAAGATGGCGCCTGGCAATGAGCTAAAGGGCACTGGGTACCAAAGTAAGAAAGTACCCATAAAGGTTGCTTGCCTACTAGTTCCTTGGAGACTTATGATGTGTTGACGCCAGGCTCAAGGATTGGCTAATATCATGCCACGCGTAGACAGCTCGTGATTCATATAGTGCTATGCTGACATTCCTCTGCATGCTCTCCTGCGTGAGAGAAAGCTTTTCTATAATTGGCTGATAAGCTAGGAGCCTGGGGGAGGAGAGAGGGAGAGGGAAGAAGAAGGGAGATAGTAGCAGAACAAAGGAGGCAGAGAAACAGGGAGGACGCAATAAATCTGGTCAACTAAAGATTGGTGATGTCTCCTTTCTCTGCGCCGGTTCCGCTGGATGGAACACCCCTCCTCCTGCAGATGCAACTCCTCCCCGCCTTCCTCCTCCGGCCCTTCCACTTTCCCTCCCACCTCCTCCTTCAGAAGTCTCTCTGCCTAGTCTGTTCCCTCCTCCCGTCAGCACTAACAGACAACTTTATCAGATTCTCCCTCTGCCTAACCCAGAGCTTCTTTATCCTCTCCGGGAAATAGCTAGGGCAAAAGGGTTATGCAAATCTAAGTTCCATTCTCATTTAGGGTCTTTCTCTGCTGATTTCTCTACTTACATTAAGGAATTTAAGTATCTTTCCCAAACTTTAGTCTTAATATCCTTTCTTCCACTCCCAGTATCCAACAGGCAACACAGGACCATGCTGACCAAGCCCATTTAACTGGCATAACTTTACCCAGAGGAGCAGGTTCCAATAACTGAACCAAATTGGAACTACCAGGAAGGCCAGCAGGGTCACCATTACTGTGCTTGCATGGTCCAATACCTCATAGCAGGCATTCAAGTAGTCTCCTATAAGGTGGTAAACTTTGATAAACTGAGGGAGATTACCCAGAATCCAGATGAGAATCCAGCTCTATTTCTTAACCACCTTACAGAGGCCCTTACTAGATATACTAAACTGGACCCTGAATTTCCCTCTGGGGCTACAGTGCTAGCAACCTACTTCATTTTTCAATCAGCCCCTAACATAAGAAAAAGCTCAAGCAAGCTGAGGAGGCCCTCAAACCCCTATCCCAGATCTGGTGAAAATGGTCTTTAAAGTCTGTAATGTCCAAAAAATTGGCCAGGTAAGCTTCTTTACAGAAAAAAGGTGACACTCCAATCCCAAACCTTGGTAACTGCCCTGCGGCCTATGGCTCCAGCAAGAGTTTCAAAGGGGAGATAGCAATCCTCTCCACCAGGGGCCTGCTTCAAATGCAAACATGAAGGTCACTGGGCTCATCAGTGTCCAAACCCACGGACCCCACCAGGTCATGTCCCACCTGCAAACAAGCAGGACACTGGAAGAATGACTGCCCTATGGCTGGTCCTTCCCCAGCGTCTCTACGCAGAGGTGTGGTCAGCCAGTCGATCCCGTCTCATGAGCTTTTGGGATTCACAGAAGAATGAAGGAGCCCAGACTGGAGGACCCCTATACCCTAGCCAAGCCCAGGGTAAAAGCTCCAGGTAATCGGTAAGTCCATAATTTTCCTGGTGGACATGGTGACCACCTATTCTGTCCTGCCTGCCCACTCTAAGTCTTTATTTCCTTCCCAGGTTTTGGTTATGGGAATTGACGGAAAACCCTACTTCCCAAGCAGAATAGCTAAATTAGCCTGTGCCCTAGAGGGACATCCTTGTACACACTCGCTCCTAGTTATTCCCTCCTGTCCAGTCCCCCTCCTAGGAAGAGATATTCTCCAACCCCTAGAATCCACCCTACAGCTTCTTCCCAGGCACACTGCTAGTACTCACCTTCTTTTACCTCTGTTTCATACATTTTCTAGTGCTCACACACCACCTACCCTACCATTGTCCCAGACCTGGTTGACCCCCAAGTCTGGAACACTTCCAAGCCAGTCATAGCCTCCCACCACAAGCAGTCCTTATCCAACTGAAACCTCAATCTAAGTTTCCCTCATGTCTCCAGTTTCCAATTTCCCATACTCACAGGGAAGGACTTAAACCCATTGTAGACCAGTTGCTTACTCAGGGAATCCTTATCCCTACTGACTCCCCTGTAACAACCCATACTGCCAGTACATAAACCCTATCGTTTGGTCCAGGACCTCTAATTAATGGCTACTTGTGATTTGGGAAGTAGTACACTCCTACAATATTGGATGACCTCTTCCTATGCAGCCCATCCCTCAAGGCCTCCCGGACTCACACTGCCTAGCTCCTTAACTACCTGGGATCTTGAGGCTATCAAGCCTCTCCAGCCAAAGCCCAGCTCACCACCCCTTCAGTCACATATTTGGACATACTCCTCACTCCTACCTCTAAGAGATTCACAACAGACAGAATCCAAGCCCTGCATGACTTACAGCTGCCAGAAACAGCAGATTACATTCTCTCCTTCCTGGGTTTAACTGGTGTTTTTCAGACACTGGGTCCCTAATTTTGCACTCCTTGCCAAACCCCTATATCAGGCAACAAAGGAGATTCCACATAAGCCCCTTACCTCCTCTGAGATAATAACTAACTCTTTTTACAAGCTCAGGGATGCTCTTATATCCTCCCCTGCTCTCTCTTCCCAACCCTAACTGTCCTTTCCACTTCTTCACGGATGAAAAGCAGGGTGTTGCCACTGGCTTCCTCGCACAACCAACTGGCCCTTCTCACAGACTGGTGGCATCTCTCCAAGCAGCTTGATTCCACAGTTCATGTCTCCGAGCACTGGCGACAGCAGTTGAATTAACTAAGGAAGCTCTAAAACTCACCCTACTTCAACCAGTAACTGTTTTCCACCCATCAACTGCAGAACCTTTTAAACCATAAATTCCTTCCACTCCCACAGGTGCTAGAGATGCTACATTCACCTCCTGAAGACCTCTTCAATTACCCACTCCTCTCACCTAACCTAATCATTTTTGTAGATGGCAGTTCTGTGCTGGGCCCTGACGGACACTGTAGAGCCACTTTACGCAGTTGTCACCACCAACCACCTCAGTTCTGGAAGTCAATTGCCTTCCAGAAGGTACCACTTCCCAAAAGGCTGAACTCTTTGCTCTGATCAGGAATTTTATCCATAGGTAAACAGGTCAACATCTACACAGATTCCAAATATGCCTTCCTGATTGATTGCTCACTCACATTGAGTTATATGGAAGGAGTGTGAATTTTTCACCACAAAGTGCTCACCAGATAGGAAAGAAAAACAGAAGGTTCTAAGTATGGGAATGTATTCAGTAGAAAGTAAAAGAATGTTTCTAAGGCAGAAAGTTCTTGTGTGAGGGAATATATGAGGGTAAAAGTGCTAAGAAAGTCTGTGTAAGTAAAGGGCAAATTTCAACAAATTTGCATATAACTAAGTTGGTTATATGTACGTAAGACAGACTGTAACCTAGTACCTGGGAATGTAGGGGCACAAGATGCCTGACTGCTGTGGCAGTACCCTTACTGGGAAGGCTCTGTACAAGAATCCTATCAGCTCTGACATTGATCTCAGGCACACAGTTCTCAGGCAGGAAGGAATTCCTTTGCCAGATAACCAGTGTTTCCTCAGTTCCCTTCTCTGGTTCCTGCCTGCCTTACAGTAACTTTGGACAGGGAACTTCCATGAAAGCAACACATAGTTGCTAACATTGCACTTTGCAGCTGTGAAAAGTTGCATAGATGTCCTAGTCTCTGTAACTTTCCTGAAACCAAAGAATAATGCTTATGTAATCTTTAACCTGATAGTAAGACATATATAAAGATTGCTAATGTAACTCTTTAGAACTGCATTTCCATCAGAGAACAGAGACCAGAGTTCCATCTGATCTCTGCTTAATCTCAAAATCTGTGTTTTGTGAAAAAGCCCCACCTTATCAGAAATAAGGCTCTGCCTCACCTGGCTGCATGTTAGAATGGCTCCAAAATAAGCCAGACTTTAATTTATTTAAAGTTGTGTTCAAAAGTTTGATGTTTGCTGTAAAGATTGCTGTGATCTCAAACAGGGGATATAATGAATAACTCAGTCAGAATTCAGGATACCTATTGCACAAACTGAATGTTTTACTGTTGGTGATTCCATTTTGTATTTTCCTTGTAAACTCTGTTGCTGGATTAATTTTTGCAAAAGTATTGCTTCAAGAGCAAACACTGTAAATTAACTTGAAGGTAAGGCATCACTGATAGGACAGATAATGTAAACCCCAATTAGATAAAAAAAGGATAAATAACTGTAAAGTCATGGATATTGAAGTTAAAGCCCAGCACTCTTAATTTATGACTGGTAAGACTAACTTGCTGGATGGTTAAGATCAAATTTAGAAATTGAGATTAAATACAGAGGCCAAGAAAAGTCAGTAACAGGTCAATTTGACCATCATAATCTTAGACACACAAGAAAACAGTTAAAACCTAAATATAGACATTCTTTGGCATTTACGAGAAACGATAGTTAAATGCAACCTAAGATATACACTTGTGTTAACCTCCCTAAAGTAAATAAAGACTGGAAGCTACAAGAGAGAAATTCTTAGGCAGATGTACCTGCTAACTATCAAGAGAAACTGCCAGAATCAGAAGTTTTAGTCAGTTTAAGGGCTACAGATCTTCCTAAACTACATATGTAGGCTCAATCTATGCTTGCTAGTATGATTATCTAACCCTAAGTCACAGGAATAAAGAGATCTCTACTAAACACAGGTTATACCAACAAGAGGACTTAATTATGCAGTCACTGCCAAACAAAAGCTAGAACAGCAACTCCAGAAGGCAGTAGAGGCATCTGCTGCCCCCCTGACATCCCTGCAAAGATGAATAACATTTATTGCTCAGGTTTCCTTGCAGAACCATTGAGCACTAGATCTGACAGCAGACAAAAGGGGAACATGCCTCTTCCTAAGAGAAGGATGTTGTTGCTGCTTCAATGAAACTGGTCTAATGAAAGCAATGTCAAAACTCTCAAATGTCTAAATAAAAGGCTGAAGCAAGAAGAATCAAATGACCCCTGGCCAGGATGGTTGAATTCCACTCTTGTCACCTGGATGACCCTTACCCTTACTCCCCTATTTGTGATAGAATTTCTGCAAATGATTGCTCCCTGTCTTCTCAGGTTTGCCCGGAACCACATAAGTGAGGTTGCCAGGGTGACCTACAACCAGATGTTCCTACACTCTTATGGTTGCCTCCCCACCAACCTAGAACATGAACCATTTTCTCCCCAGGATGCCCCTAACATGCAGGAAGCAGCCAGACTCTGGCGCCCTATATCACCAAAAAGGTCAGGATGTTAGGTCGGAAATTAGGGGACTATAGGGGGCAAAGCTGAGCAGTCGTAACAAAAAAGCTGAGCGGCTGGAACAAAGACCAGCCTGCCAAAGGTGACCAGAAAGTTCGCAGCAAGGTGGATGGAAAGTTCCACTGACTCTTTACACCCACCTGTCACTCAACAGGACCCCCTCCCATCCCAGTCTATAAAATCCCTGAGTAGCTCCATTCCCTCCACTGACAACTTTCCCTCCTCTGGTCAACCTGTGTTCATCCCTCATCTCCCTAAGAGACTTTCCTCTCAAAAGACTCTCCCTTCCCCTTCATCTGCCTGTCCCTGTCTGACACCCCTTCCCCCTCCCTCTGCGCCACTAGCTACCCTATACCAACAACACCCAAATTTGTTCAACGAGGGCACTTCCTCTGGTGCAATGGCTCTCTGTTCTCCTCCACTGCCAGTGTTACTGGTACTTGCTTCCTAGTCACAGTAATCCCTCAGCTCTCCTTATACTCCTCCTCTGAACTTCAACAGCTCCTTCCTCATCCTCGCATCCCTCGGGCTATTTTCCTGCTGGTTCTTATTGGCCTCACCCTCACAACTTCACTAGCAGGAATGGGTCTCTCAGGAGGAGCACTGCATCACTCCCTTTGGGCATCCAGAGACCTCCAAGAGAAACTGCAATCAGCTCTGGATGCCATGGTGGAGTCCTTAAGTTCACTCCAGCGGCAAGTAACCTCCATTGCTCAGGTAACCCTACAAAACAGATGGGCTATCGACCTCCTCACTGCAGAAAAGGGAGGAACTTGCCTCTTCCTGAAGGAAGAATGTTGCTACTATGTTAATGAATCTGGCCTTATCGAGCAGAATGTTGTTAAACTACAGGATCTCTCTGCTCAAATAACGAAGTCAACCGCTGCTAGTCCTTTATCAGACTTCTTCCCATCACCCTTCCTATGTCCTCCCATTTTTAAGGCCCTTCCTTGGACTTCTCCTCCTCTGCTCCTTCCTGCCCTGTATCATAAGGTTCCTTCAAGGCCAGCTCCAGAAAATCACTAATCAAACTTTCAACCAGCTTCTCTTAAAGGAATATCACCCCCTCCCTTCCGAAGATGTCTCCAGCTCTGGCTTCAACCCTCTCCATGTATAATCAGTGGAAGTACTTCCTGACAGAGCTCCCTGTGGATGCCTGGCTCGTACCTCCTGTATGCTCCCACCTAGACTGGTCCAAGGCAATACAAATGCTACTCCTGCAAGGGACGTTCCCTAATCTGATGCCCGATGCCCTCAAATGGTTCGCAGTCCTTTTCTTGGAAATATGCAGTCAACTCTTCTTCCCTACCCCCCACATCACCCCCACTCAGCAGGAAGCAACCAGAGAGACTGGCGATCCCACTCATAAAGAAACAAAAAGGGAGGAATATTGACTCCATTTACCTCATTATTTCCCTATTTTTCCCCGCCCCTCTCCCTTTTCTTAAAATGTCATTCAACAGGCTTCTCTTCCTGAAAGTCTGCTTCCTGCCAGTGCATTTAGCCACCCAATTAGGTATCAACACCCCCACCCTGGGTCCTATCTGACATATAGGCAACTGCCTCCTTGGCAATATGCAGATAGCATAATTAGCTCCCTTGAGAGGCTGTATATAAGGTAACAAACTTTTCTAATGTTTGAATATCCACCAGAGATTTAATGCTTTTATTCTTGGAAAATAAACAAGTACCTGTCCTCTTTCAGATAGACTGAGCCACTGGAAAAGCTCTGGATCATGAGTTGTGGGCAGAAGCATGCATGACTTGTCTATGCAATTTCACTTATGTGATGGCATAAGAAAATGCAACAGAACAGGAATGGAGGCACATGCCTATAATCCCAGTTATGTGGGAGGCTGAGGCAGGAGGATCACAAGTTTAAGAACAGTCTCAACAACTCAGCAAGAACTTGTCTTAAAATAAAATAATAAAGGGAAGAAATTCAATGTCACAGAGCTTGATTGGCAGGTGTGAGGCCCTGGGTTCAACAGCCAGGATTGTGATGGGGGTGATTTGGGCTCTCACATATGATCAAATCATGGAAGAGACTGTTGGTCAGGAGTAAGATGTTATGAAAGATCCACTATCCCAGGTGATGAGAATCCTGCACTTCTGGAGATCCTGTGAATTCCATTTTATATTAGGGTATGAAGAAATGTGGTAAAAACCAGAAACCCCAGATCTGAAGTTCCTGCATCCCTAGGTGAACTAAGCACCTCTCCCCACTGAGTTCTTCTCACATGCTAGAAGACAACACACCTTCCTGAGGCCTTCTCACTTGTTTGGAAACAGCACATTTTCCTGAGTTCTTTTCACATACTTGGAGACAGAGGGCACATCTTCCAACCCATTGACAGAAAGAGGTATTGGTACTCAATGCATCCATAATCTTCTCTTACATTTCCAGCTGAGGAGGGAAAGGGGGCCAGTATGATAAAAGATTTGCTTTCTTCCACGTTGAAAACTTGGAATCTTCTCCCAGGTGATAAATCACACAACTCGGTTACCTGCTACTGTGGTTAGATCTGGATTATCCCCAAATCTTTTTTTTTTGAAGACTTGGTCCTGAATGCAGCAGGGTACAGAGCTGGGGTCTTCAGGAGGTGGCTGAATCACTGGGGGTATGACCTCAAAATGAATTAATGCCCTGGTGATTTTACAACTTCATGGGCTATTGGAGGTGGTGGAATCTTTAGAGGTGGGGCATAACTGGAGGAAATGGGACATTTAGGGTATGCCCTTTAAGGCTATATTGGGCACCTGGCCTCTCTTCTTTTTGGCCACCATGAAGTGAGCAGTTTTGCTCTGCTGTGTGCTCACTGCCATGTTGTGCCTTCCCATTGGCCCAGTGAAATGGGGCCAAGTATGAAAATGTTTCTGAAACCAGAAGTCAAAATAAATCTTGTCTCCTTTAAGTTGATTTACCTCAGTTATTTTGTCACAGCAGTGGAAAAGCTGACTAACACACCTGCTAAAATGGATTAAGGGAAAGGTAAAAGGTATGGAATAGAAGCCTAAATTAAAACTTCAGAGGTATATCTCATCTGTCAGTTTTTTAATTAGTAATGGAGGGAAACTGGGGAAATTTAAAATCCCTGCTTTTAAATTCAGCTATACCTTACCATGGAGGTTCAACATACCTATAAATGATGGTAAATAATTTTTAATTTCTTTATAAGAATTTTAGCTTGAGATTTTATGTGCGGTCTAGATACAAATATTCCTGGAGGGAAATAAAACTGAGTTTATATAAAAAAGTTTTGTCGTGCATTCCTTTATCATCTTGTCTTTTTAACATAGTCCTGGGCAAGTTCTGGGTCTAATAAACACAGGGCAGAACAAGGAAAGGAAAGTGTAGGTCACAGGATGATGCAGAGAAGGCATGTGTGACACTACAGAGTTGTGGACTCCTACAGGGGGTTTACTGAGGTGACTGAAAGGAGTAGAGGGTGGACACCACACCTGCTGCTCATTACACATGGACTTGTGGTTATTTCTGGCAGCAGAGGTGTTGGGAGCCCTGGGATCCAGTCACTTGTGCTTCCTGGGCAGCATTTGTCATTGAGCTGTGACCTTCAAAGTGAATAATACTGCCTGTGTCCAGAAAGTTTGGTGCTGGACAACCTCTGTAAATATCCACTTGAAAGGATACAGAATTTAAAATACACTGATTTATCCACTATTTTTTGCTAAGAGGAATGGTGTTATTAATCTAAGTTTTTGCTTTAGGATTTTTCATTTAAAAGTCTCTGTCCTAGCTTAATAATGAATTTTTTGAAACAGCTCCAATATTTTGTATTATTTTACCAATCTCTTCAATTTACTGGAATTAAAAAAAAACACATTATTTGAAGATCAGTTGATCCCAGTCAATTCTTCATGATCATTGTGCTTATCAACCCCTTCAGAACAGGAGGAATTTATAGTGAAATTTTTCACTTCAGTGCCTGGCCTTATTACTGTGTATTAAAACCTGACCAGGAAAGATGGGTTTGTTGACCAAGGAATTCATCACCTTTAATTCAGAACTCAAATGTGAATTTAGAAAAGGAACACAGAGTTCTATCTCCTTGCTGCCTACTGCATTCACTCTAATCCCCACCCCAGACTTGCCAGACTACTTTTGTAGGCTTTGTTTCTATTATCCTCTTTATAAGTTTTGGCTAAGTAAGATTAAATTCTGTTCTTTGAAAACACAGCACAAATCATCTGTCAGCATTACTCTTTGCTATCTGTATCTCTAAAATGACAATTCTTATCATGTCTGAAATTCAAAAGTTCTATCAAAAGTCCAATCTCCATTCAGAGTTAACTTTTGACATGAAGCACTTCCGTGAAGCAACAGCATATTATCTATACCCTTAGTATTATATCATGAGTGACTTTCCTCCATGCATTTTTTGAATACTAATTTATGAAGACAGGAACTATCTCAGAGATTAATATAAAACACTAAGTGTTATCTAGTGTCAGGAGATGTTTACTGAAATTGAGTTGCTTTTAAAATATTAATTTAAGCTGGGTATGGTGGTGTGTGTCTGTAATCCTAGCAACTGGGAAAACTGAGGCATGAGGGTTACAAATTCAAGGTCAGTGGGGGCAAGTAAGTGAGACCCTGACTCAATAAAAACAAATAATGCTGTGGATATAGCTTGGTGGCAAAGTGTGTTCATAACCTAGTAATGCAGAAAACAAAAATTAAAATTTATATAAATAAAAAGCATTTATATGTATATATTTGGTAGTGCTAGGAATTGAAACCAGGACCTGCAAATGCCAGCTAAGCACTCTAACCCTAAGCTACATCCCAACCTCCTTACTATGGTTTTGATAAATTTAGTTTATAATAAAGAATATCTATACTTTTAAAACCATAGAAGGGCAATCAAAATTTTAGTCAGAGTCATCATTTTCTTTATCATAGGCATTATATTAGAAATGGTTATTGTTATGTAAAAAGGTTAATTTGTTGATATTTTAGTTATTTAAGATTTAGCCCAGTGGGCTGGGGATATAGCTCAGTTGGTAGAGTGCTTGCCTCAAAAGCACAAGACCCTGGGTTCAAATACCCAACACCGCAAAAAAAAAAAAAAAAAAAAAAAAGATTTAGTCCATCAATTTTAAATCTTGTATAATTTCCAAGTTACAATGAATAACCTCCCTGTAAAACATAATGGGTTAACCAAATGAATTCAAAGTTTCTATTAGTATTCCTTAATTGCATCTTGCATTTTGAATATAGCTTATTAAAATATGGCTTCCAAGACATGGGTCTTTTCAGACTCACTACCTGCTGTTTCTCCTCATGCCCAGTACATTCTACAATGTAATACACAGAATCAATCAACTATACTTTTTCCTTCTTCACCTGAATGTTCATGAATTGTGGAAATTCCACCCACTACTTTTCAACTGAGAAGCCACCACCAGCAGGTGCCTGTCCTAGGTTTTATGCTCCTGATAACCTTCTCAAAACCTATTTGGACAGAAATGTCAACACAAATTAAATGTGAACACAGCTGTCAGAGTAGCAATAACAAGATAGTACAGGCAGGTGATACCAAAGAATAAGAAGGACTGACCATCACAAGTTTGAGGTCAGCTAGGCAACTTAGTGAGATCCTGTTTCAAAATTAAAAATAGGCTGGAGATGTAGTCCAGGCATAGGGTGATCATCTAGCAAAGGTGAAGCCCTGGGTCCTATCTCCAGCACTATCAAAAACAAAAAAGAAGAAGAAGAAAAAGAACTGGTTAATTTAGCCTATGTGAATTTGAATAAATGAAGAATAAGTGTTATAGATGCCTTAAATTTTTCTTTCTCTTCTTCATGTCCTCCCAGCTCTTAGACTATTTGAAAAATAAATTTAAAAAGAATGAATTTTGTACACTTTAAATATAATTTGTCTAATTTAATACCACATTAACATACAATCAGGAACTGGTGACTTCAGTTAGCAAAGGGATTATCTGTACACTTTCTTTATTAAAATGACTTAGGCAGCTGAAGAGGGGAAAGCAGATGTAGGCATCAGAAGTGGCTAACATCCTTTATCAGGCAAGGTATTTTAAACTGAATTCTCACAAACTGAGGAACAAGAATGAAAACAACCATATAAATGTCTTTGATAATGTATTGTCAGATGAAGTAATAAGGAGGACATACATTATGTATACTTACCATATATGCAAATATACTATGGCTTAAAGTTATTAGAGATTATATTTGAGTTAATTTCCAATAGTATATAAACTGTACAAATACATTTTATTTATTTATTTATCATTTAATTTATTTTCTGCAGTGCTGGGGATTGAACCCAGGGCCTTGTGCTTGTGAGGCAAGCACTCTACCAATTGAGCTATCTCTCCAGACCAATGTTTATTTTTAACATTAAACAAGTCAGAAATTTCTGAAGTACTCATTTAAGATGAAATAATTTTAGAAAAGTATAATGACAATTTATTTTCAATTGCAATGCAATCTCTTAGATTCCAATAGTTACTGAATTTAAGCAGCTAAAAACAACCTTTGGATTAAACTTTTTTGCTCTTCAGCATTTTGTAGTGAATACTTGTCATGGATGAAGCAGTAGGTTACAGCAAAGCGTATATATTTGCACTTGTTAGGTGTCTTCCAAGGGTGATATTCACTTAGAGTTCAGGTTACTATTTCTGAAGACTTTTTGTAAAATAACATTAAATAAACTTTGTCACATTTTCTGAAAGTGTTAGGGAGTTTCTGATAATATAATTACAAAATACTTGGAAACCACAAAAGTCTGCTATCCACTTGATATTTCAGTTGAGCAGTTTCAGAAGGAAAAAATCAAAGAACACCTACTAACAGTCAAGACCCAGGACAGCAGCTGTGATGCACAGTTCAGGGCAGTCTTCCTGTGGGAAAGGACTGCTTCTGTAGTCTTCTCAGTCACATCCACAAACACACAAGGCACCTGTCACCAGGAAACATGTGCAACAATACAACAGTATGCTGTGACCCAGAGGGTTAAGAAAGGTTCACAGAGCAAAAAATACTGCAGTATGTCCCTGAACAATGAGCACAATTTCCTCAGCCATTACAGACATTGACAATATTTGAAATGGAGTATTTTTGCAAAAGTAAGCCTATTTTCTACTCAGACACTTATCTGTGTATTACATATTTTATATAAAAATAAAACCCTTGACATTTTGTGGTTTGAACTAATGGATCTCGGTCTTTAACATGTTATAAGAATCGTGCAGGTTTGCTACTTTGGCCCTGAGAATTTGTACTAGTTAGTTCCTTTGAAATTTGATGTCACTGGTCCCAGATCACATTTCTTAGAACCTTGGTTTAAAGCCTTAGTTATCTTTTTCACTTTTCTCTAGAGAATAATCTACTCTTATCCCATTAGCTCCTGATCTTTAGTTTTGACTGCAGGGTTTCTCAATATGTAATCGCTTAAATGAAAACAATGAAACAGTACCAAACAGACATTTATAATTTAAAATTAAATTACAATAGGCAAAGGATTAGAAGATTATCTGTTGCCTTTGTCAACTCCAAGATTTTTTGTGTGTGGCAATGGGGAGTGAACCTAAGGACAATCTATCTCCAAGATATACGCTCATTTTTTTTTTTTTTTTTTGAGATAGGGTCTCACTAAATTTTCCAGGATGGCCTTGAACTTGTGATCCTTCTGTCTCTCTCAAGTAGCTGGAATTACAGGCATGTACTACTGTGCCTGACCCAATATCACTTTTAATTTCCCCAATTTATAGAGACATATGGTTATTGCTTGTTTATTTTGGTAATAGGAATAAAACCCAGGGGCACTTTATTACTGAGCTATAGCCAGGTCATTTTTATGTTTTAGCTAAGTTGTTGAGGCTGGTCTCAAAATTGTAATCCTCCTGCCTGGGTCTCCTGATTCACTGGGCTAAAAGGCAGGTGATGCCTGGTGAATTATCATTTTTTTGGAATCTGGGGTCTTACACTTAGTCCTTCATTTTCAATCTCATTGTACTGTAGAAAACTTTACTGGTATGGTCTGCAAGTGTTTTTCTCCTAAAACACACACATTGAAACCTAATCACCACTGTGATGGTATAAGGTGTGTTCACTGGGTGGTCATTAGGGGAGAGCTGTCTTACCCCTTTCCACCATGTGAGTACAGTAAGAAACTGCTGTCTGTGAACCAGAGCAAGCCCTAACAAATACTGAATCCCTTGATCTTGGGCTTCCTATTTTGTGTAGCCATTAGAAATAAATTTATTTATAAGGTCCCCAGATTTTGGTATCTTGTTATAGCAACCTTCAGAGCCTAATACAATTATCATCTTCTC